>JAJLRJ010000012.1:17003268-17017728 GCA_024195265.1 Dendrophyllia cribrosa | reverse complement strand
CTGCCGGAATTGATCATGAACGTAAGTACTGTAGTTTTGGGTCACATAAAGCACAGTTTTTGGGTGTTTTTTTAATTCAAATTTCAAGGATCGCATTCCGTGAAGTTCGTATAGTTTGTTTTTGAGTCATAAGAAGCGCAAATATGAAACTGTTCCTATTACTGATAAAAAGCACGTTGTCTTTACGATGAAAGAAGTGTCTTTTTCCACTAGCAGTGCGATTCAAAAGAAAAAAGACGTCTAAATGTTGAAAAAATACACTTTGTGTTAGCACCGGAAGTGCCGTGTAAACATTTCTCCGTTGAAATTCGACAGTGCTCACACGAATTTTCAAGCCGAACAACGGAAAATGCTCGCGTTTACTAACGTTTTCTATTGCAATATATGAGAAATAGTCTATTCAATGTAATTGCATTCAAAACTCCCGAATAGTTGTTGAATTTGTAATTTTATCAACAGTGCTCCGTCATAACGAAGATGAGAAATATTTGAGTTCTTGTTTATTTTAACGCTAATATGCGGAGCACTGTTGAAAATCGAATAAAACGTGCACTACTGATACAGACAACGTCCGTAAACAATTCTTCTAACAAGGTTGAAACATTTTAACTGCTTTCGTGGCTATCTTTCGCTGCTCGAGCAAAAAGAAGAAGAAAATGCTAGTGAGTACTGTTGCGGAGCACTGTTGTCGTTACTCATTAATAAAGACACGTGCACGTGCACTTAATAAAACTTGGTACCAAACTTGGTACCAAGATGCACTTAATAAAAGTGGCTACAAGTACAACCTGTCATACAAAGCGCCAACCCCTGATGCATCACGAAAGAGCAAAAACCGTCAAAGAAACATCACGTGGTTCAACCCGCCATACAGCCAAAATGTAGAAACGAAAGTCGGTAAATGCTTCCTCCAACTAATTGATCAACATTTCCCTAAATCCAACTTGCTGCACAAAATCTTCAACCGGAACACGCTTAAGTTGAGCTACAGCTGTATGAGCAACATTAAAACCATTATCTCCAGCCACAACAAAGCCCAGATTAGCAAACCATCAAATCAATCAGAAGAAATTGATAACAACTGTAATTGCCGAAACAAGAATTCTTGCCCACTTGAAGGAAATTGTAATGACCGGAACATTGTCTATCAAGCAGAGGTCGCGACTCCACAGACAAAACAAACATACATCGGACTGTGTGACACGACATTTAAGGAACGCTACAATAACCACACATGTTCTTTCAGGAACGAACGGTACAAAAATGTAACCGAGCTTAGCAAGTACATATGGAGTCTAAAGGAACGGAAAATCAATTATCAAATTAAGTGGAGAAAAGTAAAGCATTCTAGGTCGTATTCAAATGTCAACAAAAAATGTAATCTTTGCCTATGGGAAAAATATTTTATAATTTGTAAGCCGGAAATGTCGACACTTAATCATAGAAACGAACTGACATCGATCTGTAGACATTCTAAGAAATTCCTGTTAAATACCGCGTTTACCTACTATAGATTTACCCGATCGTTTAGCGCTTTTGCCGTCCAATTACATCTCGGCATGTCACGCTAGTAAGCATTGTCCCCCATTATTTGTATATCTTTACATGTAACCGTTATTGTTGTCAGTTGCCTGATGATTGCTTCATTAGAAGCATGAAACTCCGAGTAGCGATTAAATGTTTTTGAACTAGTCCGACTCCAGCAATTCATCTTTATATATATATATATGTATGGCTGAATTTTTGAAAAGGTGGTCAACGACAATTACAGCAATTTCACTACAACAAGCCCAAACAAGGGTTTTTATGACCCCGATCAGCCCGAACATCACAGAGAAGGGAGAGAAGAGGGAAAGGGAGCGAAGGCGAGAGTAAAAAGGACTAGCAACAGTCTTTAGGTTTTATATTGACAAAAGAACAATGATCAGACTGTCTTCAAATATATATTTATATATATAAAAGCAGGATAAATATGGTTGACCAAACGAATGACTCCCAGTAGAAGGATCCACGTAGGATACGGTGCTTCTATGTGAATTAGTAGATAAGTGTACGAATATGTGACAGAAACAAACTTCTAACTGTTCCGGCTGTTTAATTCAGTCGACGTTTCGGTCTTCGGCCTTCTTCAGGTGGAACTATTTACAGATAAAAATTTAAAAAGCTAAAAATCCTAACAAGCTTACAGAGTCACAAATATTTATACTAAAACTGGAAAATGTAAATAAGGTTATGTAATATGATAAAATACAAAATAAAAGGTTATGTAACAAGTAAATGGCAACAGACAAGAAGGCGGAAACAGCGAAAATACATCAATTTGTAAAAAACATCTAAATTACAAAGTGTACTATAATTAGCTAATTAGGTGTTATAGCAGATGCGATTCTTAGATCTGAATTCACGTCTTTAGTTTAGGCCATGAGGGTTGAGTGTGAACAATTTGTGCGGTCCAATTAGCTTCCCTCGTTAATAACAATTGATCAAGATAGGCAGCGTCTCCCTGGCTGATGATTTTTTCAATAACAATGAAACTAATTTGCGAAATCTGATGTTCAATACAATTAAATATCATACATGTATTATCATATTACATAACCTTATTTACATTTTCCAGTTTTAGTATATTTGTGACTCTGTAAGCTTGTTAGGATTTTTAGCTTTTTAATTTTTTATCTGTAAATAGTTCCACCTGAAGAAGGCCGAAGACCGAAACGTCGACTGAATTAAACAGCCGGAACAGTTAGAAGTTTGTTTCTATGTCACATCTTTGTACACTTATCTACTAATTCACATAGAAGCACCGTATCCTACGTGGATCCTTCTACTGGGAGTCATTCGTTTGGTCAACCATGTTTGTCCTGCTTTTATATATATATAAATATATATTTGAAGACAGTCTGATCATCTAAAACCCCCAATATAAAAAACTAAAGACTGTTGCTAGTCTTTTTTACTCTCGCCCTCGCTCCCTTTCCCTCTTCTCTCTCTTCTCTGTGATGTTCGGGATGATCAGGGTCATAAAAACCCTTGTTTGGGCTAGTTGTAGTGAAATTGCTGTAATTGTCGTTGACCACCTTTTCAAAAATTCAGCTATATGTATATATATATATATATATATACAATTTTAGACAGAACATTTCTTGAGACAGTTACTCGAGTTTCACGCACTAAGCGATCATCAGGCTGTGCCGTTGGTGGCGGTAGAAATAAAATAATAAATTATTTAAACTAAGTTAAGGAGGGCGGTTGGAATGATCCCGCTTCTGATTGGCTGCATAGAATTTATTTTCATGCCGGCATTTCGTAATTAACTCAGATCTCTTGTTGAGGAGCGTGGACCTGTCGGCAGTTAAGATGCATAGCTTCTCAGATAAACATACATTGCATCGGGAACGATGACCTTTGTAAGCGCTTGCTCGTTTAATAATGGACCATTTGATGGAGTAATTGGTGCCATTGTCCTTTAGATCCCAGATGTATTTTGAGAGGACTGTGTCGTGCGAGTGTTTGCGGTGGTTGAAAGAAAGCTTGTGGTTGTTGTACCTTGTTTTGAAACTATGTTCTGTCAACCCGATATAAACCTTTGTATCACCGGAAGTAGTAGTGACATCGGCTTGATAGACGATACTACCGGTAAGACACGCGCCATCGAGAGGGCAAAGGTCCTTAATGTTTCTGCAGTTACATTTGTTAGTTTCCATGTTAGTGTTATTATTGTTGTATCCTAGGAAATGTATATATATGTTGCCAAAATTGCATAAGAATGATTGTCTGGGTAGACCAGTTATCTCGGGTTGTAATACACCAACAGAAAAGATTTCAAAATTTGTGGATTCTCATCTTAAACCATTAGTGGCCTCTACCCCATCGTTTGTCAAAGACACTAATGATTTCCTTCATAAACTTAACGACATCGACACACTCCCCGGATGGTGCTATTATGGTATCAATCGACGTAGTGGGTTTATACCCTCACATACCTCATGATGAAGCTTAGATGCAATAAGACACGCATTGAATGGAAGACAGAATCAGAAAGTACCTAGCAATTTAATAGTTGACTTGGCGGAGTTGTTTAATAGTTTGTTAATAGTTGACTTCTAGCTACATATGAAATGTCACCAGTTCTTTCAGTTTTCCCGATGTCTATCCACGCTTTTGTTAGTGTAAGTCCTTGGCTCTTGTGTATTGTTACCGTCCAAGCAAGTTTCAAAGGGAGTTGTTGTCTCTCATGCACAGAATCTAACCTGTTAGAGCTTGCTGTGATTGAACAAATATAGTACACATCCTGGGATGTTACTACTGATGGATGGACCTCTGCAGTCATTGAATTTTACAATAACAGCAATGGGCAAATCAAGAGGCTGCTGATAATGTTAGCATATATAGCAAACCCAAGCTAAGTTACTGCTGAAATTGTCAAGAAGCACACCTCCACTCAATGTTGAACAATTTCAACTGTCAGGACTATTATGATGCATAAAATGTTCAAAACCTGATTTTGAACTACATTCCTTTTTGGGACTACAACAATTAAATCCTGATTGATATTTGTTGCGCCGCCTAGCTACACAACTCGGTATATTTACTTTGTGGCACAATGGCCGCCGAGCTACACAACTCAGTAGAAGAGCTACACAACTCGCACCAGGTGTCGCACACATTTATGGGGCGCTATGTGTTTCAAAATTCATACTTTTTCTGACAAAGTTGTTGAAATGAACATATTTTATGTGAAATGAATACAAAGCGTATTGAAATGGCAATCAGTTTGTAATGAAAAGTAATTGTCCATGGTGAATCACATACACATAGTCTGAAAGTTGTACTACATACTCTGAAATCTTCGGGCATCAGCTCGAAATATGCTCTGTTACTACTATAACTTTGCACAAGGAGCCTGAATTTTCTCCATATTCTCAATGCAAATCTTGTAAATTTGTCACTGTGCTTTTCGCACCGAATCTCCCGCTATGTTGCACATTTTCTCAGTATGTGCAGTGAACACGTTTTCAGTGTACTTTGCGAACAAATCTCAGCATGATAATACTTCATGTAAACCTTCCCAATACGTCCCCGAAATTCGTCGAGGTGTCAGTTGTCAAAAGTACAACAGTCAGCAGGTCAAGACATGATGCCAAACAAAGATGGCGTCTAATAGTGGGAATGCTTCAGATATCGTGGAAGCTATCCTTCCCAACCCTCGTGATCAACAGACGCCTCATATTCATCATTCTGTTGAAGAAGAAACGGCATCCATTTTTAGACGCCCGAGCACTACGCGAAACAGCCTTCCAAACTCCAGTTTAGTTTCTGCAGCTGAATTTACAATGCGGAGGAACTACAATAGCAACTATCCATTTCCTAACATGTACGAAAAGAATACAAACTTCGATTTCGAACTATTTGTTGTTTTGAAAGTAGTTCCCTCCGTGTTTGATTACCGCCTGAGCCTAATCAAGTCAAGGACGCCCATTTTCTTCCTTTCTTTAGACGCAAGGTGTCAACCAAAGTAAACAGAAAACAAATGCAGGGTGCTTAACCCTATTCGGCCTGGTTTTTTTTGGAGTTCCTGAGCCTGGGGGGGGGGGGGGGGGGGGCTAAAATTAGCACCTCTTTTGTTTAATGAGTTGAGACACAATAAGCAGGATAAAAATATAACAATAAAACTGCACAGTATAACAAAAGCGCTTTTTACTTAACCCTATTCAGCCTGGGCTTTTTTTGAGTTCCTGAGCCTGGGGGGGCACATTGTACCCCCCCTTCGTAACTTCAAGAACATTAAGGCTATGACAATGAAACCTAGAGGGTACATAGTACGTCCAAAACTGTCTCCTTCGCACAATGGAACGATGACGTCATATGACGTAGTTATTAGGTAATTAGTTATACGGCCGCTATCTTGGATCCGCCATCTTGGATTTCTGAATTTTTTTAAAACCTCTTAAAAACCGTCCAAATTGACGCAAAATTAATCAAAACCAATAAATAAACGCTAAATGACGTAAAAATACAAAAGTTATACCAATAAACATTGTTTTTCTTCATTCAAAGGTATAAATATGCAAATTTCCAAAAACATGGCTGTCAAAATCTTGTTGCCATGGAAACGTCAAGTCACGTGATCAAAAAATTGTCATATGAAATTGTTGCCAGATAAATTGTAGGAAAAGTCACAAAGTTTGATAGCGTTTGAATACATATTAAAGAAGTTATGAATGTTGAAAGTTAGCGCGGGCACTTTGTGCCCTCCACCCTCCCCTCCCCCTCCCCCCCCTCAGGCCGAATAGGGTTAAACCAAGGAAGTGATATTATTACCATGTCCAAAAGAACAAGCAGTGGTAAATTCAGCTGCAGAAACTGAAGTGGAGTTTGTAATGGCTCCGTCAATTCCAAGCCCGCCCATCCCCCCCCCCCCCCCCCCCCGGGGGGAGCGGGGGGGGGGGGGGCATTTGTCGGGCATTTTATACCTTTTCCTTCCCAAGGGTGGGGCATTTGCTAAAACAGGTCAGCCCGGGAGTGGGGCATTGTCAAAACAACGTTATAGTTCGGATTTTACCATTCCTACATGCTTCCTTTTAAATTTCCTGATTGCCCCAATATAAAAATATAAAAACTGAGCTGATAAACGTCGTTTGAGTCCCGCACTTTTCAAGTGAACCGGAGCAACAGACCGAACGCAATGATATTCCATTTTATTTTTAAAATAAGTTTTACACAATTTTCAAAACAGGCCAGCTAGTGCCTTACCTTTCAATAATTGATATTTCCACAGAAGATAATATCACGGTAAATTTTCAATTTTTGCTAACGTCTTATTTGCCAACTTTCGTGGCCATGGTGTCTTTCCATCAGGATATGTCGCAACAGAAGAATCTGGCTATTTAAAAATTCAATGGCAACTTACTTCAAAAAGCATTGCAATCAACGGCGACCTTAAATGGATTGAACGTAAGCATAATTTTAATCAAAATTAACAACATTAACAACGAGAATCGACAGAAAATTATTGGAGTCACAGTAATACTGAGGTAAAACGAAAGAATTCAGTTGCATGAATAAAGATCCATTTATTTGTGAATAATTATTGCTTCCATCAATAATCATTAAAATAAATTTTTAATCTTGTCCACGGGTCGGGCATTTGCACTCTTCCAGATGCCCCACCGTGGGGATTTGAACGTGTAAGATGACCCCACCGTGGGGCATTTGCAACATTATTTAAAAATAAAGACAGATGCCCGACAAATTCCCCCGGGGGGGGGGGGGGGGGGATGGGCGGGCTTGGAATTGACGGAGCCATAAGGTTGTTTCGCTTAGTGCTCGGGCGTCTAAAAATGGATGCCGTTTCTTCTTCAACAGAATGATGAATTTGAGGCGTCTGTTGATCACGAGTGCCACAAACGGCTCTGGCGAGGTTAGTCATACCCTGAGGGTTGGAAAGGATAGCTTCCACGATATCTGAAGCATTCCCACTATTAGACGCCATCTTTGTTTGACATAATGTCTCTGACTTTAGACAGCCGACACTCTAAGAATTTCGGGGACATATTGGGAAGGTTTACATGAAGTATTATCATGCTGAGATTTGTTCGCAAAGTACACTGAAAACGTGTTCACTGCACATACTGAGAAAATGTGCAACATAGCGTGAGATTCGGTGCGAAAAGCATAGCGACAAGTTTACAAGATTTGCAGTGAGAATATGGAGAAAATTCAGGCTCCTTGTGCAAAGTTGTAGTAGTAACAGAGCATATTTCGAGCTGATGCCCGAAGATTTCAGAGTATGTAGTACAACGTTCAGACTATGTGTATGTGATTCATCATGGACACGTACTTTTCATTACAAATATTGCCATTTCAATACGCTTTGTATTCATTTCACATAAAATGTGTTCATTTCAACAACTTTGTGAGAAAAAATATGAATTTTGAAACACTTGGCGCCCCATACCACACTTCCATAAAACTTTGACGAAGCATATTGAAAACCATTGCCTGACGACTTACTCGAAAGAAAAACTACAGTAAGGACACTTTACTTACCAAGAGCAGAGCAGAGTAAAACCTTTCAATTAATACAATTTCACATACGAGCAGCGAGCTGACAAAGAGTAGGGCTGAGTAAAACGTTTTAAAGAAAAACTGTATATAGCGAAAAACAACTGTCATAAACACGCGCTAAAACAGCGAATTTAATATCGTTAAATAGCGTCATCAAAGTACAAATTAAAGTTAAAAAAATGAAACATTCCGTACATGTGTAGTTGCTCTTTATCGTTTTTTTTTTCAATCATGCAATTACCGACTCGAGAGAAATTACTACGTTTAGAAACTCGATAATATTCATCGTTTTCTCTCAAAATGACAATTTTATGATCGTGACATTAAGATACAGAACTTCTCCGCTAAACACAGGCCAAATTGAATAGCACTGCCTTTATACGCACTAGCTCGTTTCAACACAAACCACTTGATGAAGAAGTCCACTTTACTAGCCTTCAACTCCCAGATAATAGAGTTGTTTTAGTTTAGTGCTTCTCGTGATTGAATGAAAGGTTGTGGTTATTGAAGCGGGTCTTGAATGTGTGTCCGATCATTCCGATGTAGATTTTGTCATCATGATCTTAGGCAGAGATAAACATTCCCTCACCTATCTTGCTTTGACGTTGTCCTGGTTGTCAAGTTCTACCCTTTAATCTCCGAAAACCCCCTTAATCAATCGCTAACATATGCAAGCCAATACACCAGCACTTCAAAACATTATAGAAAAATTATTATGCACGCCAGAAAGAAAAAAAGTAATGACAATCCCTGATCAAAGAAAGACAGCAACACCATGTTCGACGTGACCATGGGTAGCTACGACGGTGCCGAGCGAACTCGTTGGCCCATACATCCTCCACAAGCTAGCAGCGACGTACGGCAACAACTCCATTGGTCTGAGACGACGGCCTAGCGGTTTTCAAGAATACGGGACCAAGAACCGCAGACAAGATCAGAAAACAATTCTCGCAAACCTTCAAAGAAATAGGTCTAAAATTCACTGTCCAGTCTCATTGAAAGTTGTTAACTACCTCGACATCACCTTCAATATCTCCAATGGAAATCGCTATCGTTACAGAAAACCCGACAACCCACCCTTTACATCAATGCTCAGTCGAATCACCCATCATCGATTATAAAGCACCTACCAGCAATATAAAAAAGCAATATAAAGCAGCAATTAGCAACAGGATCTCAAGCTTGTCATACGACCGCAATGAGTTCAAGAAGGCAGTTCCTCCCTATAACCAGAGATTAAAGTCAAGCGGTTTTAAAGAACCTCTTCGATTTGTAAATCCAACCACCACACCGAAGGATGAGAGCTAACAGAGCTAACAGACCAAGAAACACCACTTGGTTTAATTCACTGTTCAGTAAAAATGTGCAAACTAACGTGGGAAATATTTCATCCTATTGATTGACAAGCACTTCCCCAAGAAACAGACACTTCACAAGATCTTTAGCCGCAACAACATTTATCTACAGCTGCATGGACAACATGACCAACATCATCGAACGTCACATTACCAAAATCCTCAGATCTAACGCACCCAACACACCCAAGAAGTCGTGCAGTTGTATAAATACAGATATTTACCCTCTTTACGGCGCGTGTCTCACTCCCTGGGAGTTGAAGGTTTGTAAGGTGGACTTTTCCATAAAGTACTAGAAATACGTGTCCCGCAGAACCTCGCGAAGCTCGGGGAAGGGGGCACCGCGAGTCGAAACTCTCGATTTGCGTATGAGGCCTTTCGCCATTCCACTTCGTCTTCTTTGCAACCAAAAACGTTGGTAAAAGGTCCTTTCGATGGTTCGCGTACTCTCATATAAGCTTACATGAAGTAGTACCACATTGTTGCCAGGCAACTGCAGGACACCATCAAGTATATAAATGTATAAATATATTTTCGCTCGAATTTGCGCGGCTTAGCTCCCGAGGCACGACAAATTTATTAACCTCGCTTCGCGAGGAACAAATAAATGTTGAGCCACGTAGCACTGGTACGTGACCCACCGAGGTCAAAGATTTTTTTTTCTTTCTCTCGCGTGGTCCCTCATTTCCTTACTAGGGCTAACGCTCAGTACAGGGAAATTGATGGCTTGACCTTTAATAGCACTATAATTTACATACAGAGTTAATTCTCTAATTCCTTGTTTTCCATAAAGTAGTCTGTGTTGAAACGCACTAGTGCGTATAAAGGCCGTATCAAGCCCTCCATGTAAGCCATTACTTACTATAGTAACTGAAAGTTAATTAGATCGAACTGGTTGGAGAATTGCTCCGATTGTTAGAACTTTTAATTCAAAACTTTAAATTCTTAACGGTATGTTTGCATACGTCATTTGATAGGCGCGCGCGAGCTGCTTTAACGCTTTTTATTATAATAAGTCTTCGTACCATTTTTCATCTTGGCAATATCTAAACTTTCCTTCAATTATTGTATTTCACTGTCATCAGATTCAGGAACGTTATCCGCCATTGTTTTAACAA
Organism: Dendrophyllia cribrosa; assembly: GCA_024195265.1. Taxonomy (NCBI): domain Eukaryota; kingdom Metazoa; phylum Cnidaria; class Anthozoa; order Scleractinia; family Dendrophylliidae; genus Dendrophyllia; species Dendrophyllia cribrosa. The sequence continues at coordinate 17,007,188 of JAJLRJ010000012.1, read as the reverse complement.
CAAGACAAAGCCGTCCCTCCCATTGTCACGGTAACTGTAATTTCTACATGTAGGTATTTCAATTAGGCTGAAATACAGCTCGTCTCAGCCAATCAGATTTCAGAAATTTCTCAACTAGTCGTGTAATGTATATTACACAAATAATGGAAATAAAGGTTACGTAAACAAAACAAAGGATCTTAAACACAAGGACGCGCACGTGATTGGCTGCTTTCTTTTTAGTTCAGTAGCGGTCATCTACAAAGCAAATAATACTTCGATGTCAACAAACTTCTAGGTTTAGAGAAACCAAAGGGAAAAAGCTGGATTTCTCTGCGTACAACGCTGACGCCTTATTGTATCTTAACTGATTGAACAAAAGAGGTGCTAATTTTTTGTGTAAATTTAGTTCAGTGTAAGTTCGCATAATTAAACTTACTTAACGGTGCGTAAAAGATCGAACTCGGAAGTTTATATCGTTCTCTATTTCTCATTCAGTTTGTTTTCCTCCGCCGGTAAAGTCATGTTATCAAAACTTAGAGTAAGTGATAGCTGGGAAACTCCAGCGATCTAGCGGGTATAAGAGTGTTGTGGATTTAACCCTATTCGGCCTGGGGGGGGGAGGGGGGGGGGGGCACAAAGTGCCCGCGCTAACTTTCAACATTCATAACTTCTTTAATATGTATTCAAACGCCATCAAACTTTGTGACTTTTCCTAAAATTTATCTGGCAACAATTTCATATGACAACTTTTTGATCACGGGACTTAATGTTTCCATGGCAACAAGATTTTGACAGCCATGTTTTCGGAAATTTGCATATTTATACCTTTGAATGAAGAAAAACAATGTTTATTGGTATAACTTTTGTATTTTTACGTCATTTAGCGTTTATTTATTGGTTTTGATTAATTTTGCGTCAATTTGGACGGTTTTTAAGAGGTTTTAAAAAAATTCAGATATCCAAGATGGCGGATCCAAGATGGCGGACGTATAACTAATTACCTAATAACTACGTCATATGACGTCATCATTCCACTGTGCGGACCGCAAAGGAGACAGTTTTGGACGTACTATGTACCCTCTAGGTTTCATTGTCATAGCCTTAATGTTCTTGAAGTTGCGAAGGGGGGGTACAATGTGCCCCCCCCCCAGGCTCAGGAACTCAAAAAAAGCCCAGGCTGAATAGGGTTAAGTAAAAAGCGCTTTTGTTATACTGTGCAGTTTTATTGTTATATTTTTATCCTGCTTATTGTGTCTCAACTCATTAAACAAAAGAGGTGCTAATTTTAGTTCAGTGTAAGTTTGCGTAATTAAGAGGCAGTCCGTGTTAATTTCGACCACTCGATTTGGATCGATATTCCGATTTCCTTCAAACTTTCTGCACGAAACAAGGTTGACATAGGATCAACGAAAATACCTTTATTTTGTTTCAAGACTTCATAAGACTCGAGATTTGGAGGCGAATGTCATTGCCACCAGAAACTCTAGAAATGGACCAGTCATCAAGCTGAAAATACCCCACATTGGAATATTTGGTGCCGAGCGTATATTTATTGTAAAGGCTTAGATTTAGAATTGATCATCTAATAACAACTCAAACAGATCAAAGTTAACAGCCCATGCACGAAGACGGCCAAGTCGTGCAGCAAAAATCAAAATTTCTCAAAATTCTGACACTCTAAAAATCACATGTACTTTTATAAAGAGTACTAGAATAGTGTTATTAAGAGCGACTTGCTGTAACTATCAACTATACCTATGCAAGATAGAAAAATTCGATTTTCTCATACTTCGTCACAATAAAGGTCTTTACTAGCTTGTTTAAAAAATATAACTTTTAGGTTGTTTGGATTTTTATTTTTTAGCCGAAACGGCTTTTTGCATTTGCCGCCCATACTCGCCCAAAACCGTCGCTGAAAACCCACGTTTTTCGCGAGCGAGCAAGCTAAAATTAAAACCGTGTCTGGAAAAACTGTACCACCCTGTTAAAATATCGCCTTTTGAAAGTCATTTCGCTTTGTCAGATCAGAATTAAACCTGAGCCTGAATTTTTTATCGAATTTCCAAATTTATGTCCTTCGACGGCTAGGAACCACATGAAAATTTAGGTCAAATTCGTGGGCCAAAAAGTCAATCTGGTACATGGATTTAACTATCAAAACTAAGTTCATCTCACTTTTTATCCAAAAACTGGCTTGGGTAAATAAAACGAAAAATTTTGAGAGCGTCCTGGAAGAGACACTTGAAAAGAGGCACTTAAGCTAATTACTTGACATTTTGACCTTTCATGCTGCGAGAGTTATCACAAACATTGATCCGGAAAATTTGACTGTGGGTCCCATCTCCCGTGAAATAGTGGTCAGTGTGTCTTAAATATCTGAGAAATATCATTTATGGTATTTATAAATCAACATCAAACCCAAACCGAGCTTTTTTGTTGTCTAACACAGGTTTATTTTGAATTGTGAACTGTCCATTTGCTAGCGAGTTTGTACAATACATGCGACAAAATACCCGTATATAATTCAGCATCGACAAAAAACGTCAGGAAACCGGTACAATAGATCATTAACCAAATCTGTACAAGTATTTCTTACCTTAATCAAGCATATCTTGATAAGAAATAGTAACATTGTTGCCGGCTTTACGATAGCGTGCACGAAACGTTCACTGTTCCAAAACTGTTGCCATAAGTTACATACTAACTGACAGCCACAGGAACCCCAAGGTTACGCATGCTGTAAAAATTAAAAAAGACAAGGAGCCCGTTGGGCTTCGCAACTGGCTCGTTTGGTCTCAGGTTCCACCCGGTTTTCATTTTAGAGTTTTATATTAGCAATCCACAATATACAATCTGGAATCTATTAATATGCACAGTCCAGTCCACATCAACATTTACATTTCACACCCCGCTTCAAGCACTTCTTAGGGACGGACCATTTTATTTTTAAGGGGGCGGGGGTTGGGTAATTACCACAAAAAAAATTCATGCACTGGAAAAGTAAAGAAAAAAAAATCATGCACAGCGAGCCAAAGGAAAAAAAGGTATCCAACGATCCCCAAACAAAATTCTTGCACAACATCAAGACGAAAAAAAAAAATTCATGATCAGAAAAATTGCTGCCCCCTGCCCCTTGCCCGCCATAAAAATAAAATGGTCCATCCCTTAGTAGGCTACAATTTCAGGTCTATTATTTTTTTCTCTGATCGGCTCCGTACTGTTAGAAAAAACACAAGTTCAGAACTTTGTATATATTTTTCCCTTAAAATGTTTGAAACCACCTACTACAAGGAATCAGGATTGTTTACATGTAAATACAGGTATTTTGGAGAATCATTGATAGGAATAAATTAACAATATCAACATGATCGATCAAATAATTAACAGCCGACCATAGTGTGACATAAATACGAGATGTGTGGAATATGAGCGTGACTCCATGACGTAATGCTTGAGAATTGTTTACTCGGCAGTTCTCTGACTCGCCGGGACGTGTTTTCTCAACGATTTATTCGATCTAAACTCGACTGTTTGACAATTGATTTGGTTAGAAAAATTCAACCCGCTTTCCTTTTACCAGAAATAGATCACATCCGAAAATCACAGAGATTTAATTTTTAACAATTCCGTCGAAATTAGAACGGTAAATATTTGAATTATAGTTGCTGACATCACTGATTACCCCATTTCTGAAAACCGGAAGTAAACTAGGTACGGTGTTGGCCGCAGCAAAAGCGATTCCCGGGGCAGGTGACCCGACAGGGAAAAAAAAGAGGGTATTTTAAGAACTGTCTCGTCGCAGAGCGACGAGCCAGTTAAAAATCATGTCAGAAAAAAAGTTATCGCGAAAAAAGCATACGTGGCCATCGCTCGTGGACACAAAATTCTATCCTCGAGATCACGCACCCGACGAATATTTTCAGTTAATACCTTTTCAG
>JAJLRJ010000012.1:16868268-17000768 GCA_024195265.1 Dendrophyllia cribrosa | reverse complement strand
GTGACACGAACCTGAACGCGACACTACGCACAAAATGTTTATCGCAAAAAATAGTTCCTTTGAGATGGAGCCTTTTTCAGAATCGTAAGGACTTCAGAAGAACTTTATCTATCCTTTGCTAACTTAAAATGATATCTTTTAAGCAGTTTGTTGGGATACGGAGTAGAGACACAAACATCATGTTGTGCGACCTTACAAATAACAGCGATCAACACTTACCCGCTTTTTCATCAGAAAATTAAACTGACCCGAACCTTGAATTGCGTTTATAATAAAGACAATCCTGCACTCCGATCCATTATATTGCTGTGTTTGGAATATCTGAGCCTTGTAGATCATATCATAGCGTTATTTACTCCACATTTGTTAAAACAACAGTCGCTAAATGACAGTTCGAAAGTTTCCCACAATGTGTCGCAAAGAGATTGCGTGACGTGTAGCACACTGGAATTTGCTGCGTGCTTATGGTATCGGTCAAGGAAAGAACATTGCTGTGGAAAAGTAACAGGAGTAACGTCCGTTTTTGGAAATGTATAAAGTCTGTTTCCTTCGTTTTGGTACAATTTTAATTAATGTTCAAATCGTCTTTCAGGTATATTTCTGGGTATATTTGGTAGAAAAATATACAGGTCATTTATGGGGGGAGGAGAGGGGGGGTTTCACCCTTTCACTACGCCCCTTGCTGGCTCTTTTGCGATAACACACCGCCTTTATTCTGCTACGAAGTTATGTTTTCAATACTCTTATAAACTAATTTCGATTTTGAGGTGTCAACACTGCATTATATTGACGGCTAGTTGGGAGAAAATATATTCCGTATTAGGCGGAGTCGCGAAGCGACGGGGCCCAGTACGGAATATATTTTCTTCCAACGCCGTCAATATAATGCAGTATTGACGCGCGCCCAAAATCGAAATTAGTTTTGTCTAGATTTTTGAGACGTCAATACGACTTTATATTGACGTCTCAAAAGCAAGCAAAAGTATCTGAGAATCGTGATACTATTACAGATGTGAGCTACAGCTGACTGTCAGTTTTGTTTTCGGCTGGTGGGTTTAAAGCTGCATCTGTGACATCTCCACCGCAAGTTACAGTCTCAACACCCACGTCCGATGACAACGAAAACAGTCCTGAACGTACAACATCCAATGTATTTTCATGCCCACATAAAGGCTGCATCCCGGGAAGGGGGGGGGGGGGGGGGGGAGTGGGGTACTTCCCAAAAATACCTATACGGGTATGTGCCGCCTAACGGGGTCGTAATTTTGGGACTCCTGGTCTAGAACGAACGAGTATCCATTTTAGAGACATTTTCTAGAACGAGGTATAATATTTCGAACGCACGAAAGCTTCATAAGATGGTGAATCAAGAAATTGTAGATCGCGACTTTATCTTTTGTTTGAAATCAAAGCAATTATGTTGCTTATTTGTGTAGAAGCAGAATTGTCGTATTTTGATGTATAAGTCGAACAAACAAAGAAATAACTTTTTTAAGAAAAATGGGCTATTGAAAGTTACGCAATTTCTACGAAATCTAAATTGAATACTGCGCAGGATATTCCAGAAGTGGTGTTGACCTTGGGATTGTCTAGTTATACGCCCACTAGTACTCCTGACCAGAATCTGACTTTCAACGTCCACAAGGCCGTGGACAATCAGGGATAGGCGGCTGACAGCCCTGCGCGCTTCGAGGCTCTGCCATCCGAGATGGCATATCATTTCCGTATCATTTTTCTAGAATTAGAGTGTTAAAAATTGACCTATTTTTAGAATGGGGTAACATTTTGAGTGCAAATTCTTTCTAAAACGGGGTCTAAATTTGGAGACCCGGACGGCACATACCCAGCCAAAACATATCCGAGTACCCCCCTAGCCTGCGAGCAAGCTCTCGGGGTCGGGACCAGGCTCGCGGTTTGGGCGGGGAGGAGGCCCCCCGTACCCCTTCCCCCAACCCCTAAGCCCGAGATCCTTGCTCGCAGGCTAGTACCTCCCGGGGGCTCGTGGTTTCTTTCAGGTCTCCTCGCCATTCACTTTTTTCTCTAATCCTTTATTATTTTCATCTTGTTCTGTAACATGTTGTATATATGGCAAATAAAGAATGAATGAATGAATGAATGAATGAATGAATGAATGAATGAATGAATGAATGAATGAATGAATGAATGAATGAATGAATGAATGAATGAATAAATTAATGAATGTTTCAACGACCGTCCGCTCTGGAACACCATCTGTCATTAGAAGCCTGCTCCAGGTCACCGGAGAGGCACACCCTAATGAACCTGGCCAAATAACAGTACGCCACCCTCCTCAGCGAAAGCGTTGCACTTCTCCCTTTCTTTGCAAGTCTCAAGCTCAGTTAGCAGCTCAAACAAAGGCCAGAGCCTCAAGGTGGGCTGGGCGCTAAAGGAAATGGAACAGCCCTTGCTACCAATTCAATGAAAAGCAGAAAGCCTACCTGGAGGCTAAATTTACTATTGGTCAATCCACAGACAGGAGGTCGACCCGGATGTAGTCACAAAAGAAATGCGTTGTGCCCGTGCCCGGCAGTGAAGAGAAAAGCGGCATCGATGGCCTTCCTTGAAGAATTTGAGGATAGTTGCCTTTGTAAGCTAGAAAATGAAGGGCCAATGTAATGCAAGATTGCTAACCACTTTTACAGTTTTATTGTCTCTTGTAAGAAGATTGAAGAAACCTTGTGTGATGCATGATTTCTTTTTCCGCCTTGAGCCTGTGCAATAATTTTTTTCGAGATTATTCCATACTTTTCTTTCGCTCGCTGTGAGCGATTTTTTTCTCTACTTTTGCTGTGCAGGAATTTATTTACAACAATGGAGTGCATGATTGGCTTTATCATAAACGCAATTCAAGGGTTAGTTTAATTTTCTGATAAACTATTAACAGAAAGCGGGTGCAATAGTGGCTAAAAAGAAAAAATATCTTTGAATTTCACTTTTGTTTTCGAAAATATCTTGTATTGAATGATGTAAAAAGCACTTTCGAGCCTCCCGGCGTCAAAAATCAATATAAAAGGCATGCACTCGGACCCCACTAGAGCCTTAAGTTCTACAACTAAATGACACCCAGCCCACTTTATAAATGACACTGACTTGAAACCTTTTCCACGGCAATGTTCTTTCCTTGACCGATACCATAAGCACGCAGCAAATTCCAGTGTGCTACACGTCACGCAATCTCTTTGCAACACATTGTGGGAAACTTTCGAACTGTCATTTAGCGACTGTTGTTTTAACAAATTTGGAGTAAATAACGCTATGATATGATCTACAAGGCTCAGATATTCCAAACACAGCAATATAATGGATCGGAGTGCAGGATTGTCTTTATTATAAACGCAATTTAAGGTTCGGGTCAGTTTAATTTTCTGATGAAAAAGCGGGTAAGTGTTGATCGCTGTTATTTGTAAGGTCGCACAACATGATCGATGTTCGTGTCTCTACTCCGTATCCCAACAAACTGCTTAAAAGATATCATTTTAAGTTAGCAAAGGATAGATAAAGTTCTTCTAAAGTCCTTACGATTCTGAAAAAGGCTCTATCTCAAAGGAACTATTTTTTGCGATAAACATTTTGTGCGTAGTGTCGCGTTCAGGTACGCGTCACAAGTTCTCCTGATGTCAAACTACCCTTCGCATTTTGGTCTCTCGACGGGGCACTTTTAAAGTGCCGCCAGAAATATTTCACCACAGTAAACAACAGAAGTTGTGCTTCAAGACTGTCTTAATTTTGTTTTCAAACTCAACGTACCAATTGGAATTCCACGGCGTTGAAATTGGTTCAAATTTGCTAATTTTTAAAATGGAAGAAATCATGTTTCTTCTAACGGCCGAAATATTCTTATTTCAACTGCTAATCCAAAGTAAATAACAGTAGTGTGAAGAACAAGAGCGTGTTTATGTTGTGGCCACATTTTATTTATGTATGACATCGCGTTTTTATGTACGAGCGAGATGAAAATGTGTAATTTTTCGCCAGTTTCACAACTGAAAGGCCGCCGATTTGCCGTTTTTTAAACTTTGCCCGTTTTCGAAAAAAATAAAACGCCGTTACAATTTTTAATGTTATTTTTGAAAATACTTCACTATAGAGATTATTTGGGCAAAATATGAAGAAATCCGAAATTTTGTGACTGACGCCCGATTTTCGAAAATTTCAGACATTGGCTCTTAAGTGCCTTGTTTTCAAGACGCTCTCAAAATTTTTCGTTTTATTTACCCAAGCCAGTTTTTGGATAAAAAGTGAGATGAAATGATACTTTGTTCTTAAAAAATAGTTTTGATAGTTAAATCCATGTACCAGATTGACTTTTTGGCCCACGAATTTGAACTAAATTTTCATGTGGTTCCTAACCGTCGAAGGACATAAATTTGGAAATTCGATAAAAAATTCAGGCTCAGGTTTGATTCTGATCTGACAAGGCGCAATGACTTTCAAAAGGCGATATTTTAACAGGGTGGTATAGTTTATCCAGAAACGGTTTTAATTTTAGCTTGCTCGCTCGCGAAAAACGTGGGTTTTCAGAGGCGATTTTGGGCGAGTGTGGGCGGCAAATGCAAAAAGCCGTTTCGGCTAAAAAATAAAAATCCAAACAACCTAAAAGTTATATTTTTTAAACAAGCTACTAAAGACCTTTATTGTGACGAAGTATGAGAAAATCGAATTTTTCTATCTTGCATAGGTATAGTTGATAGTTACAGCAAGTCGCTCTTAGTAGTGAGTACAGTGCTAACCGGGGACCACCACGACATATCAAAATAAGGCCTCCTCGCCGGCTCGGAGCCCTTATTATGATATGTCGTGGTTATCCCCGGTTAGCACTGTACTCACTACTAGTTGTTAGCAATCTTGCACAACCCACACCGGGCTGGTTTAGCCAATTGAAGAAATGTAAACCTTGTATATACCCACCCACATGGCAATGGCAAACGTGAAAGCTTTCAAGAGATTCTTGAAATCGCGTGAAACAGGTCTGATCCAAAAGAGCGAAGAATGGGTCAAAGCCAGACAAAACACACTCGGTGCATCGGAGATCTCTGCCTTGACAGGGTCTTCGCCATTTGAGAGTAAGTCAAGCCTAATTCGCAAAAAAGTAAAGCCCATCGATATGAGCAACAATGTGGCCTGCGTTTGGGGCACATTATTTGAACCTCTAGTCCGTGAATACTTTGAGAAGAAACACTCTGTCAAAGTTTTCGGATATAAGGGCTCTCTAAATCTTGCAAAGGATCACCCTCTCTTTGGGAAGGTCACTTGCAGTCCAGACGGATACTTCTTACACAAAGACAAGACGATAGCCTTGTTAGAGTTCAAGTGCCCTTACACCAGAAAGATCACAGCCAATAAAATTCCTAAACAATACCGTGATCAAATACAAACCGGTCTTGCTCTCAGTGGTGAGATAGTTAACAAAGGCTTGTTTGTCGATGCCTATTTCAGAATGTGTTCTTTGAAGCAGCTTAGTCTTAGCCTTGAACACAATTCCTTGCCAAACAAAGGCGTTATGCACAAAACAAAAAACCCATCAGCACTCGCCTGTGGTATTTACATTCTATCTTGCAAGCAAAAATTATTTCCAGATCAAACAAAATTACTTAACCTCGGCGCAACAAAATCAACAGCAATGTTTGAAAAAATTATGAGAGGAATTTCATCGGGAGATATCTTGTGTAGCGGAAATTGGTTTTATATGACATATGATGAGGACCAGAAACTAAACGATAAAGATTTTTTGAAGGACATAGGCAGAAGGACATTCAGAGAAGACTGGCCCCCAAACTATTATAAGGCAGTAGCCTTCTTCGCATGGAAGCTGCTGGACATAACAGAAATTTGGGAAACAAAACAACCAAATTTCTTGGATGGCATTCAGGAATCAGTCAACAGCTTCCATGAAAATTTGTCAAAACAAAAACAAACCACCCCTGTCAAAACCTATCCAAACAATTTGGATGATGACAGTGCAGTTATGGAAGCCTTCTTACTCTCAAAAGTGAAGTCAATTGGACAAATCTCATACCCTGTATATATTAAACCAACATGGCAATGACGGCCCAAGGACTTGACTTCAATCCAAAGAATCAAGACTACTTCGGCAAATGGTTGCTGTCTTTTGGGGAATCCCATTGGGACTACTTACCAGACATGATCAAAGATTACATCCTTGAATTGACTGAAATAAGTCTCCAGCGTGACTTGGCTGCCATGGCCGTTCATCAATGCAGGATGAAATCTGTATGCCGTTCAATAAAAAATCATTATCACTGGCAACACGATTGCTATTTCCGTTTATTCACTTCACAAACATGTGATGAATGTCAAGAACACTTCTCGCCAGAAGTGGACATGGGCATGCACAGAGCCATTTGTCCTGGCAGTGCTCACTCAACGTGATCCATCTTTTCAAGCATGATCTTCCAGCTTTGTTCGTGCTTCCACATTGATTTTTCTGGGACCTGCAGCCAGAAGTAATTGACAAGCCGCCGTGGCCCTTTTATTGCATCCAAGATTTTGTGGGCCACAAAGGGCATGGAGATTCTTTTCGGCAGATATTCTTCGATGAATTTGAATGTCTCATTTGCATGATATATTTCATCATTGGACAAGCAGACGTGGTATTCACAAATTTTCAGATGTTTGTTGAGATAGCTTTTGAAGTTGTAGTGTTTGGCGGTCATTCTTTTTTTTGGTAATTGTGTAATCACCACCATAGAGCCCGTTGTAATCGAATGTAACACCATCCAGGGGCTCTAAGAGCCCGCAGTCCTCACAGCAAAGTTCTGATGAAAACATCCTGAGGGTTAGTTTGCCTTTGCAGTTTTGGCAAATTTTTGTCCTTTCATTCACAAGGGTGAAAGGTGAGTGTTGGGGGTATTGTGCCTCGGAGAAAGATACTCCTTGATGATATGAAGGCGTTCTGGCAGGTTTGAACGCCGTATTTCCTTGGTGTAGTTTTCGAGCGAGCGCAGGAGGATAAATTTGTATTCTTTATCAAGCTCATCGAGTTTGGCTTTGTATTCGCCTTTAGTGTCCAAGGACCGAATATCAGTCAGTTGGTTTGCGAACTTCTCCATGGTTGTACACAGCCGGGTTATGTATTCAATTGGGCGCAAATGATTTATCCCTTAAGATTTGTAAGTTAAAACCTGAATTTAATCTCTCAAATCGGATTTGGAGGCTGCGGCGAGAAGTATCTTTTTTTGAAACTCTTGTTTGACTTCCTTGCGAAGTTCGTTTTTGAGTTTCTCGAGGTCTGGCGCTTGTGTTTGAGTGCCAACGTTTTTTTTAGCCTTAACACCATCCCTGATTGCAGCTTTGAGTTCGTGGTATTTTTCCACCTCACTAGTAATTATGGTGAATTCTGCATCACTGATCCTTTTGTCTTCCAGAGCCTTTGAGACCAGTTCATTGACAGAGTTGCGTTTAGCCAGGGCCAGTGTATAGATTTTCTCGTGTTTGGTCACTTTACACTCTAATCGCTTGTTAGCAGCTGTAAAGCCAACAGAGGACAGCCCACAGAGGGTCGCGATGCCGGCAAGTGCTGGACTTGCAACAATTCCGAACCCAGTCAATGCAGTGGCAAGGGCTCCTGATGACAGCCCAACAGAAAGCGACCCAAGGCCAACCGCCGAGTAATGAACTAAGGATTGGGTTCGTTTATATTTCTTTGCGACTTGTCTGTAATGCTCGGCTTCGTCAGACAGCTCTTTAAGCAAGTCAGAGATTTTTTTGAGCCGGAAATCTTCTGCATTGATTTGAGTGATCTCACGCATCGGGTATAGCTGTTGTGTCTCGCTGTATTCGGGGGCCGATGGTAGCACATTGGCAGAACTCATGGCGTGGGGTATATATATATGATTTTTAATTTATCTCGATTTCAAATTCTAAGGGTCTACCATTGAAGTTAAAGAGGTTGTCATCTTTATCCCGCACAGACAGTGTGATAGAGTTAACAAATTCGCCAGACGAGACGTCACGCAAGACGTTCTGTTGTGTTGGTTGGTAATGAACCTTTTCAAATGATTTCCCACGAATGTCGAAGCGCGCCAACACACTCGAAGGTTTGCCATTGAGCAAGTTCTGTTCTTTGTCAACCAGGTCGCAGTGGACAAAGTAAGTGCCTGGAGATGTAAACCCTTTTACAACTGCACTCCAAAACGGTGTACCACTTATACCCAGAAAATCTGTCAGATTTTTACTAAACGTTACATTATTGGGACTTTTAATTAACATTATTCCTTCTGCTGCGATTGTATCAACTGTTAGATCAATAACTGGTCTATTCGTTTTTATCTCAAGGAAATCTTTCACAATGTTATCCACTGTGTAAAACCCCGGAATTAAGAATACTTCAGTAGTCCTTCCATTACTGCCAGGTGCTGAGATAACCGCTCTTTCTTTCAAGTTAAACCACGAGTTGGTGAGTGAGGTAGATAGAAGCCGAATGTAATTTGGCCTCGGAAGTGCGTGATCAAAGTACACAGTGTATGGGTTCGAAGTCGTGACAAATGTCAACACAACCATGACAGATGCGAGTATATATAAGTTTTATTTTATTTCAATTTCAAATTCCCAGGACATGTCTTTGAAGTCAACGAGGTTGCTCTTTTCATCTCTGATCGACAGTGTGATGTCATTTACATGTTTACCAGAGCCATCGACAATATGCCAGACGCCATGTTGGGGCCCTTGGTAGTTGATCTTATCAAAAGGTTTTCCGGTTACATCAAAACGAGCCAATAAGCTTGAAGGTTTGCCATTGAGAAGGTTCTGTTCTTTGTCAAGCAGATCGCAGTAGACAAAGTATGTGCCTGGAAGTTTGAAACCTTTTATGGTAAAATTAGGATATGTTTTTATGTCTATATGAAACAATCTTGAGAGATTTGGGGAAACCCATATTATGTATTTTTGTCCTAGGTTTAAAATAGAAAGAACGCCAAGTTCATATGGTTTTGCCTGTAGAGCAATACCCTTTTCTTTAAATTTACCATTTATCATGTCTGCAAGGCTATTAGGAGTAACAAACCCAGGACCAATGTCAATGATGGTAGTCTTTGGGTTATCACCAGAAACGACTGCGGCTATTTTTACTTTTTCTGCCAAGTTATGCCACGAATTGTAAAACGAGGCAGGCAGGAGGCGGATGAAGTGTGCATTCTGGATCACGTGATCAAAGTACAGAGTGTAGGGGTTCGAAGTTGTGGTAACTGTAAGCACAACCATGGTGTGTATATGTAAGTTTATTGGAAAAACATAAATATATACACAGGAAAACATTTTAAAATATAAATATATACAATCATGTTTGGCAGACGGCCTGGTGGATTTAATCCTAATTCAAATCTTGGTATAAACATAGGCGGTCACAATTACGGGCCCCCACCTCCTTTTTATACAACACCAAACGCCTATACCCATGTGGCGCCAAAGCCACACACAGATCCTGAAATGGCTTGGTTGAGTTCGCCGGAGGCAGCAAAGCTCTACGCCGCAGCCAAGGCAAAGGCGATCTCAGATTTCAAAAGGCGTTTCCCTAACGCTGATATGTCCCATTTTGAAGTGCAAGTAGAGTATGGTGACGACCACAAAACAGCCACAGGAGAAGTGCTTTACAAAGAGGCCCCTGGCTCATGGGCACTTATCACAGAAATGCCCCACAAAGATTGGACTGGCGCCGAAAGAGACGCTCTTGGCCTTGTCTATGATGGTGGTTTCCCTGATCAGTTATCGTTGGGTCAACAAATGTTATCAATCCCAGCTGTTGATTTCTCCACCACAATAGACAAAGACATGATGATTGGCGCAATCTTGAACGATAAAGAGCAAACGATTTACGTCACGCCAACTGATTATTTCACAACGAAATACAGAAATATCTTCAGGGACACGCAGATTTCATTCACAACCGCCAAATACGGCCGAAAGTGGATGGGTGGTCCTCATATGAGCTTTTGGCCGCAACAACTCTCCTTCGCCCTGTGGTGCGCAACAACCGGCTGTGGAATCTCGCGTGACATTCTCTTCGATAAGAACTCCAGTCTATCTTTAACACCACAGCTCCGGTCGTTTTACCGGTTTCACGTTTATTTCACAACAAGGCGAATACTCTACCAGATGGGTGGGGAACAAAGCGTGAGTGCTTTGCCAGACGACCCCCCATTTAACCAGAAAGACAACAAGTACAACATCGACGCGTACAAGAAGCTTTGCATAGAGTTCGGTATCGACCCCAGTTCTGACTTCCGTTACACATACGGCAAGAACCACGGTCTTGGGAATGTCTACATTTGGGCTTATGGAGAGGGCCCCATCTCTACCGATTACACTTATCCAGACTCTGATCTAGCTCTGTTCGATGATGAGCGCGTCACTGACAGAAAAGACCCCAACTTTTGCGCCAATGGTATATCTTTCGTTCGCAACGACCAAGAGGCGGACACCCAGTTCGAGCACTTTGTGCCAAATTACGCACAGGGGCTAACACAGCCGGGGCTCACGCGTATGAACCAATCAATCGAGGCCTTTGTGTACTGCATTCTTGGTTCACAGGCCAAAACCCGCAGCAGCATCATTGGAAAAGGAGGCCGGGCGTTCGAAACGCAGAGAGTATTCGTCACCCATCTAGAGGAGGCCATAATACTGAACGGCATCGCAACAAGCGTGCAGCGTTACCAGCTTGCCATCCAAGCAACGAAAGTTCGCCTAGACTTTGCGACAGCACCTGGAAGCTGGCTCATGCCATCGCGCATGATTATCAACACAGAAAGCGTGATCGGGTATAACAATAATCTACAGGAGGCAACGCAAGGGATGAAGCTGGGCGTGAACAGTGGTGTTAATCTGGGCACAAAAAAAGCCTCCCTTCGCCACATGGACGGTGGACCAACAAAGATCAATCCACCAAACAGTCACCCATCAAACCCGATACATAAACAGGCCACACAGGCACAGGGCATCGCCACACCCACAAGCAGCACACCCACACCACAACCCACACCCACACCCACACCACAACCCACACCCATACCCCAACCAGACCCAACACCACAGCCCGATCCGCATCACGTCTCCAAGGCAGTCGTTGCTGTGGGTGCGCTTGCTTTGGCAGGGCTTTTCGTTTGGTTAAGATAAGTGTTCAAGACTTCGAACGCTTGGTGATCCTTTCAACAAGGAAGGCCACCACGGCAAGGATGAGCAGCCAGGCGTGTTCACCCAGAAAGGAGATGACCGACCCAGCCGCTTTGAAGATGAAGCTCACAATTGAGCCAATGAGGCCAGGCAGGGCGCTGGCTGCCTTTTTGCCAAGCTCTTTAAGCCCATTTCCAATAGCCTTGGTAGCCTTTGCCAGGCCGTTCAAGGTGGCGAGTACCACAGCGCTGATGGTGATGCCAGCTGCCAGAACAATCGCTTGCAGGGTCCACCCGTATTTCTTGAAGATTTCTCTGACCCTCTTTCTCAAAGACAGTGCTTGTTCCCTTTCTTGAACCTGTGGTCTGAGCCTTGCCAGCTCTTCTTCTCGCTCAGTAACCCGGTCTTCCGCGGCTGCTCTGTCAGAAGGAGACGTGTTCTCATCCTCTATGACGCGTCTGTCTTCAGCGTTCTGCCGTTCAAGCTCGACTTCTCTTTCGTTTAACTCATCAAGGGGTTTAGTTGAGTTTAGCCCTGCTTCAACTTCATTTCTTTCCTTCACCATAGCAGAAAGGCGTGTTCTGGCTTTGTTCACCTTTTCCTGTTCTTGGGCTCGTTGTTTTTGTATTTTTTGAAGTGCCGCTACTTCTTTTTTCTGGTTTTCAATATCTAGTTGAATATTTTTGTTCAGCTGTTTTAGGCGGTCTATCGCTGTTTGATTCTCCATTCTTGAACCGTGTTCATTCTCCAGAGCGTCAATCCGCGCTTGATTTTGTTCTTTTTTATTTCTGAGGTTTTGCTCCTCATTTTGTGCTTGTTGTAGATTCGCAACAACCCTTTCATTCTCCTTCAGTTGTTTTTGTGTTTCATTCTCTCTTTGTCTTTCTTCCCTTATTGATGCATTTTTTTCAGAGACAAGCTCTTCAGCGCTTGGGCCAAGGGATGTTTTGAACTTGTCTGTGAACGATTTAAAAAAGCTCCCATCTTGCTTGAAAATAAGAGATTCGCCGCCCTTTGGCCCAAAGGAAACTATTTTGCCAGAATTTGCTGGTTTTTTACCAAAACGAATTGGTCCTAATTTCGCGATGTCTAGTTTTGGAAACTTCTTTTTGATCCAGTCCATGGCTTTATCGATTCTCTCTGCTTTTTCATTTCCGTCTATGATTTCTCCAAGCAGAGGGACGGTGGCAAAAGTGCTTGGCAGCCCACTTTCTTCGCGAGACATTGTATGCATTTCATGCTGTTCACCACCATGATATGGGGTGGATGCAGCACCTGGTTGAAAAGGTGTTGTTGTGTCAACTTCTTGTTCGTCGTCGTCGTCATCATCGTGGTCTATGTTCCAGTCTTCCCAAGGATTCTCATTCTCACCAGGTATATCATATCCGCCTTCTGCCATGATGATATATAAATATAAAATATAAATTAAAATATTACACAAATATATACCATGGCTGTGCAACCGAATTTACTTCCATCTCACAGTGAAAAGACACTGGGCGCCATGAAAGCAGAGCGAACCGTCAAGCGCATCACATTCAACCCATCTGAGGCCAATCCCGGTGAGACACTGTACGTCTCTGTGCCAAAGCTGGGCGAGCACGATGTTATTGTGTCCGGCTCACTTGCCCTGGTGTTTAACATCAACCTAGCCGGGGGCCACGCTAACAACTATCTCGTACAAAATGTTTCTAGGGCCCTGGTGGACAGATTCGTTGTAAAGTTTGCAGCCACCACTGTCCAGGACACGGTTGGATACGACATCTACAAGATCTTCGAAGATCTCTTCCGATCAACCGATGAGCGGGAAAATATGCTTATGGAGGGCATCCAGAGTGTGGATTTGTGCAAGATCCGCTCTGGTGCTGGCGACAAGAAGACCTCCGGCGTTGATGCGGAAACCAAGCTGGAGACAATATACAAGAATAAGTATCGCATCAAGCTGGATCCCCAAATCTTAACTGACCACGGTGTTATATATCCTCAAGCAATGTATAACGATCTGGTCTTCGAACTGACCCTCGCTCCCGCAAACCAAGTTGTCCGAGGCTCAGACACAAGCAAACTCGTGTACAAGTTAGAAAACATCCAGCTGGAGTATGAGACGATCAGAAGTAAGAGTCTGGCCGACGAGGCAACAAGCACTTACACCAGGGGCAAGGAGTTCGCCTATGACCTGGTAATGCGAGATCGGGTGCATCCCTTCTCAAAAGGAGGTGATATTCGGCTGAATCTTCGGGTTAACCCACAGCGCCGGTCTCTCAAGGGCATCCTCTTGCTGTTCATCAACCCCTACACGGCTGGTGCCAGGGACTCTGAGAACTATTTCAATCCCGACATCACCAAAGTGAAGGTCACAGTCAACGGTGTTCCAAACAGGCTTTACAACGAGGGCATCAGTGGTACAGACATGTGGAGAGAGATAACCCGGCATTTTACCCCACACACGCGCGGCAGGTCTAACATGAACTTGACCAAATATCTCACAGGCAACAGGTTTGGTCTCTGGATTGACCTGCGGGCCATGGGTGACACAGCCCTGCACGGCAACGGCCAACGGCTCGTCAACACACAGGATGGCGTGCAACTCGAGATCGAACGAAACGGCACAGGCTCGGGAAACGCACTCTGCCACATCTTCACCCTCTCAGACTCACAGATGAACATCATGGACAGGCAGCTGGAATCGGTTCAGTACTAAGTAAACGCAACACACATACGCACAACATATGCATATGAACAACACACATATATATACCATGGCCACAAACAACAAGATCAACTTCTATCCCAAACCGGCTCCTCTGCCATCCACCGGATATCTGTCACACCATAAAATACAAAGACTTCTGGCAATGGCCCCCTCCCCGCCAGTTTACAAACCAACTAATATAGGCGTTGGTTATGGACCCAAGAAAGCTGCCATTCAATGCACTAATCGTGGGCCCCACTAACTCTGGCAAGACACAGTATCTTCTAAACCAACTGCGAGGGCCCTTTAGGGGTTATTTTGATTACATCGTTTTATTCTGCCCCACATTTGTCAAGAACAAGACATATGATGGCTTCGTGGACCGCGATCCACATATCATCGTGATTGACTGCCAACAGCATGAAATCGAAGACTGGTTGAAGCTGGCGAGCTTCTTTTTCACATCCGCCAATACTTTATTCATTCTCGATGACTGTGCCGCCTCCAAAGATGTCAAAGGTCGAACGGGTCAACTGGTCAATCTTGGGTTCAGCGCAAGGCATGACGGCATATCCGTATGGGTCTTGACCCAGCAGATCACCAGCATTGCCAAGCCATATCGTGACAACATTGCAGCTATCGTGCTCTTTTACATGCCCTCCAGCAAGACAACTAAGGCCATCTTCGAAGACTACGCCGGCGAGCTCTCCCACGAGGAGTACAAAGAGCTTATTGCAAGGCTCAAATCCCGCAAGTTCTCCCACCTGGTTTTCTCTCTGAGATACCCGTATGGAATTGAGTACAAGGTTTAAACACGGGCACACAACCGCGTAAATGATGCATTGCACAAATATATACACACATATATACCATGAATGCGCCAACCAGTCTACACAAGCTCACTGTGCTTTCACAGCTTTTGGATGAATTGCACAAACACACACTTGATGCGCAAAATAAAATTATCAAAGCCTCTGGTGAGGAAGAGCTGCGCCTCATGCTTCTCAACAGATATCCATCGCGGCTGAATTCTATGCCAGACACCATAGCGGGGATTATACGAGAGCTTGAAACCATTTTGCCCGACATCAAGAGAATTATTGAAAAATAAAAAAACACATATGTATACCCCCTGATGGCTGAAGCAGCTGAAGACCAGGCCGTTTTCGAAGTGATGCAGATGCTGGAGGCCACCCCTGGTACCGCACCTCCAACAGGGCTAGTGGGTGACAATGGCATTCCTGCCAAACGTGAGTCGCTGGCAAACCTTGTTTCAACTGGAAAGGCAAAAGAAGCTATCGGCGTGCAGCTCACACACGAGCATGTCAAGCGGTTGTCAGACAAGGACGTTGACAAGTAGTGCAAAAGGTACGAGGCCTACGTCGGCAACAAGACAACCGAATCCCTAATTGATTCCGCCATCATGCTCGTGACCAAAGGCGTTGGTATGGTGGTCCCGATTGATGATGTCAAGGAATTGCAGAAATAACTCAAGAACAACTACATAATCAACATGGAGCTGGCAAATCTTGCTGGGGGTCTTGCCCTGCGATGCCGACGATGGCTGGCGCTTGCCAATGCTGCTCTTATCACAACAAACCGCATCAAGTTTGACCGAGAGCCTGATCACAAGACTGACTTGATAGAATTGGAACCCCAGCCCGAACCCACACATCCAACCAGGGACAGTGAAGGCTATCCACTTGAGGGCCTTGATGAAGTTGGGTTGGGACCTGGGGTGACCTCGCAGCAACCTTGAAGAAACCTGGCAGCAACCTGACAGCAACCTGGCAGCACACGTACCACATCTTGTAGAAAATAAAATTCATATATATACAGGATGACCACACCACTCGAGACGATCCCTGAAGAAACTCCAACTCCAACTCCAACTCCAACTCCAACACCTGACCGTGTTACCTCTGAGGCTCCGAAAACAAAGCCTGCAACAGAAAAGAACCCCGGCCGTGTTGCTTCTGGCAAAAGGCTAGCAGAACGCAACCGCCTGGCCCGGGAAGCAAAGAAAAAGGCCGAAGCACAAAAGCCTGCACCCTCAACAAGTGAAAACAATTCTGCAACAAGTGGTGCAATAAGTGACACAACAAGTGACAGCAACAGCAACTCAATCGTTTATATTCTGGGGGTTGGTGGGTTGATTGTCTCTGCTGCTGGTGTTTATTACCAGCGCGAAGCTATAATGCAAAGGCTTGGGAGAAAATCAAATACACCAGCAAACACACCACCAGCAACACCACTAGCAACACCCCCATCTCGAATTCCGGTAAGACAAGGAATAAAAAATATGGAATAAAAAAACATATATATATACTGCACCATGAATCCTTTCCAAGCTTTGATGAATTCTGCTGCAATCGGAGGTGTGTTTCTTCTTTGGTTTGGACTTTCTTTAGTCGCCTTTGATACAGTTTGCGGTTTACCCTGAATAGGCACAACAGACCCGAGTCTGAGTCCGAGTCCGAGTCTGAGTCAGAGGACGAGGTCGAGGAGCCCCGAGTCCGATTCGAGGAGCCCCGAGTCCGATTCGAGGAGCCCCGAGTTCGAGTCGAGGAGCCCCGAGTTCGAGTCGAGGAGCCCCGAGTTCGAGTCGAGGAGCCCCGAGTTCGAGTCGAGGAGTCCCGAGTTCGAACCCGATGTCGAGGTCGAGGCCGAGGCAGAGGTCGAGTCTGAGTCAGAAAAATAAAAAAAACATATGTATACTGGACACAAACCATGTCTGACAACAAGCTTGTGAAGTCTATCCTCGACGCCGCAACAATCACTGGCCTTGTCGCTGGTATTGGTTGGATTGGTAAAAAGACCATCAAAGAAAACTTCACTGCCGACCCCAGTGCAAGCTTAATGAATTATGTCAAGTTCACAGCCGTCATGGCTGGCAGCATAGCACTGAAGAAATATCTCGAGGACCAGAAAATCCTCCCAGACAACATGTAAAACCATATGTATACACACGACCACAATGGCCTCGATTGCAATAATGGCTCTTGGCGCTGTTCTCAATGCGGCCGCTTTCACGGGCGGTAATTATCTCGCTAAATATCTGTCTGGTGATAACGGAAAGGCAGCAATGGATGAGAAAATCCGACATGACCACGCCCTGGAACAATACCAAGCGCCTTACGCTAAATACCAGAAGGACCGCACCAAGCTCCTAGACTGGATTGCAGCCAATGATCGGGTTAAACACCAAGCTAGCAAAAACTTTCAAACCACCGACCAAGCCCTGGTCTTGTATAACCAGATGCACCAAACACAACCAGATAAACAAATCAAAGACAACAAAGAGCCTGTCTTCTCGGACTTCTACAAGCCCAGCATACAACAGCAGAATGGTGAACTTGTGTTCATTGGAGGCACCCTGCTTGCGGGTGGGTATGCGGCTTATCGCTTTCTTTAAATTTAAGAAATTAAAAAACCCTATATATACCCACCATGGAGCGCAAAAGCTATGCATTTAAAGGAGCACTCTACATCACCGGAGCTATGAGTCTCACTTGGCTTTGGTTTAAAGGCATCAGGATATTACTGGAAGAATTTTCTCAGCTGCTGCATGATGAAGGAGGAAACCAGCTTGACTTTAAAATTGCTCTCAAGATGGGTAAAGAAGACATTGAAAAAACGATGGAGGACTATGATGAAAAGATTGAAGAAAATGTAAAGATTGCAAAGGACGAAAACGCGACTCCATTGGAAAGACGCGACGCTATCAAAGCTTTACAATCAGATACAGCTGTCCGTGACTATCTCTTTGAACTGCTGGAGAAAGCAAATGAGCTTTGAACTTTTTCAATGCATAATATTTATATGGAGGCGAAACTCTCAAAGATCTATTGCAGCCCGAAAGGGTATTGGAAAGGGCTTGCCGCTGTCAAAAAGCTAGCTGCAGCGGCCAACGTCTCTGATGATGCCGCAAAGAAATGGCTGCTCAAACAAGCCCTTTGGCAAGTTTACCTCCCGGCACCACGCCATATCCCTCGTCCCAAGTTTGATGTCTCATCACCCAATGCAGTGCATCAAGCAGATCTTCTCTTCCTGCCCCACGACAAACTTCCACACGGGAGAAAGGTTTACAAATACGCATTAACCCTTGTGGATGTGGCTAGCCGATACAAAGCAGCAGAGCCTCTGACTTCGAAAGAGTCTGAAGAAGTCTCAAGGGCATTTCAGAAGATTTACAGACGTGGGCGTTTGAAATGGCCTCAACTCTTGCAAGTTGACCCTGGGAAAGAGTTTATGGGGACTGTGAATAAGACAATGGAAAACAACAAAACGACCATTCGTCGCGGCCGGGTTGATATCCACAGAGACCGATCAATTGTGGAGAGCTTCAACCGAACCCTGGCTGAAAGGCTGTTTGGTTATCAGTATGCCGTTGAAATGAATATGCCCTCTGGCCGGTCGACTGCATGGGTTAAAAGGCTGCCAGATGTTGTCTCGGCCTTGAACAATGAAGTAACAAGACTAACTGGCAAGAAGCCAAAGGATGCGATCAAAGAGAAAGCAATATCCTCCAAGCCTGCGACTCCATATGCTAGGCCTGTTGGGGTCTATGAGAAGAAGCTCCCACCCCGGGTGAGTGTGAGATATCTTTATTACCCCGGTGAGCTGGAAGGTGGTGGTAGGCGTGCGACTGATCCCATCTGGTCTATGAAGGTCTATAACGTTGAGAGAGTTGTCACCAAGCCGAATGAGCCAGTGGTGTATTACCTTTACGATGGGCCCAAGAGAGGGTTTGTTCGTGAAGAGTTGATGGTTGTGCCGCCTGGCACTCAGTTACCACCGGCTGGACTCTAGCGTGGGTTAGTGTATGTCTTTGTGTCCGTATGCCAGCGTGTGGACACCATCATCCTTGATCCAGCGCTTGGAGTCAAAGGGTGACAGTGTTGTCTTGTTGAGATGCTCACCGAAGATCTGATGCTCTTTGCTTCGAAGCCTGTTCATCCCGTGCTTGAAGGATTGCCTGCTGAAGAGCGCATCCTTGTAGTTTTGGTGGATTATCTCTTTCTTTGTGACAACCTTGGTGGTTCCCTTTGCTTTCTTGATGTCCAGCTTAGCTTTGATTTCTTTACCGTCCTTGTCCTTCTTCGTAACACACCTGCTATCGTCTTTCAAGATACTGTACATTTTCGAGCGAAGGCAGATTACCTCTGAGATGGGCACACCCTCACACTCATCCTTCATCTTGCCGATGACCTTCTTGTTTACTTGACTGTGCAAGGGATGGTCATTGGGATAGTCGCTCGTGTCATAGTGCCAGAGACTGCGCCTCATGTCTTCGTAGATGTCCTCCGTCTTGATCTCGAGTAGGAGAGAGTCTGTGTCGGTGTAGAGTAGCTCGCACCGTGCGCCGTACTTGTACTTGAGGTGCTGGTAGTAGAATCTGTACATCAAGGTTTTGGAGAGATCGAGGATGCACATACCCGTGTATACTGGCCTGTTCATCAGGATTCTGTCTTTATGCATCTGGATGCCGGCAAGGCTGTCACTAAAGACCGTTGCCCTTGCGAAAAGTGGGCTGGATAGGAGCTTCCGGAGTTTTACCTCCTCATTGGCTCGTACGAGCTTAACAACGGTTCGATTTCTGAGGTTCTCCATTGTCTTACCGAAGACGGAGTTGTTCATCAGCTTGAAGAAGTCCTTCTCAAACTGTGTCTTGGCCTGCTTCCTGAGCTCGGTGTTCAAGGGGATGTATGGCTCCATCCAGTCCTTCTGGTCGAAGGAGAGAACGTTATGCACCCTCTTCAGTTTCATACCGAGCTCGATATAGAGCTGGAGATTATCTCTCAGGGTGAGGAGTAGCTTTTTGGTTCTGTCCTTCCCAAGATTCGGCTCTCTTGCAAGGGCTAGTTGGTAGGGCGACATCCACTCTTCTGGGACCTCTGTGCTCTCTGGGGCGAGAGGGTAAGAGTTGTGCTCGTCATGCAACTCCTCTGGGTACTCCAGGTCCACCTCGAGAATGCATCCTCTCTTTCTGTCTGGCTGCAAGCTCATAATTTGTTTTTCAGTGGGCATAATGCGCGCCCATGAGAAATTGCCAACTGGGAGAGGCTGGCTCATGGCCCAACCATAGAGGTTGTTTGCGTCGAGGTAGTGAATGTAAGTGGTATCTTCCTCTGGATTGTAGTCTTGCAGATATGGATTGTTTGCCTTGCAGTGGCGCTTCATCTCTGTTGATATGCCGCCCTGCATTGCCTTCTCGATGAAGCGATACATGTTGTAGTCGGTTAGGAGTTCGAGCTGGATTCCCGTGTGTTTGAGTAGCGCGTCCCAACTCAGACCAGGACTTGTGTAGTAGTGCGCAGGGTCAAGACCGTAGTGCTTGAGACATGTCTTTCGGAAGTTCTCAAACACATCCGCGAGGAGAACGGTGTCTGTTGCAAGATAGAGATCGTGGTACTGTCCGAGATTCTCGCATTCGAATGTTTCCCAGACTTGCCTGGCATGTTCGTAGTCTTTATCGTCTATACCAGACTTTGTGAGCTTGCTGTAGAAAGCCTCTTTAGGCGGGAGAGATGTCTCGTTGAATCTCTCGAAGGAGTCCATGTACTCATAGGGATAGACGCCCTTGCGGAGTAATAGACCTCTTTTGGTTTGGTTAGTTATAAGCCGCTTTGTGATATCGAAGTCCTCTTTCTTGTTGGAGCCTACAAGATTGTCTAGGCTAGAGCACATGAACTGCAAGCTGTCAATGAACCTGAGTCTGCCGAGAGAGAATGAGATGTATTTCTCCATATTGTTTGGGATACATCTCAGATTGGGTGTGCCCTCGATCTCGGCGATGTGCTGCATCAGATGGTGAGCGTCGTAGCCTTTCAGATTATGAAAGACAACCGGAATGATTGTTTTCTTTGGGTCGATGCGGAAGTAGCTCCGGTTACACACATTGTGGGCTGCGCCGCGATACTTACCAGTTATGTGGCAGTGATCTCTGACAGCGTCTCTGAATTGTGGGCGTAAAAGAGGCTGGCCACATTCAATGCAGTCACTCTCTTCTTCAACATCATCTGGCTTAGGCTGCCTCTTGGCCCACTTGCTGTCATCTGGTTTGAATCGATTGTATAGTTCGAAAAAGCAAGGTATTCGGCTACCAGGATATTTTGTGTGCCTGTGAGCCTTGCCGATGTATTCACCCGTGTCTGAGTGAAAGAAATCGACCTCATCACGTTGGTTGTACTTGACAAGGTCCTTCTTGCAGATGTGACAAATGGTTGCAGTGTAGAAGTCATACCGGTCTTGCCCTGTCATTTGCAGCGGCACCTCCTGCTTGAGTGATTCCCTTAACTCGAGTTCAGTTTCAACAAGAGCAGCAAGAAACCTTTGCACACAGTCTTCACCCCGGTAAAGGAAGTCTTTCACCACCTCTCCATCAGATCGTACAGCAATGAAGGAGAAGCCACAGGGTTTGTGGATCTCTGTCTGCGTTGTGCTGCTTTTACCGGGTGCTGGTATGCATGTGTCAACCTTCTCGATGATACTCTCGCTGTCAGCGTAGATGATAAACGGCGCCTTCATCTACCTCTGGTAGTTTGTGAACTGCAGAGTGTTTCTGCCTTTCTCAGGCATATCGATTCTTGTTGGGCGAGAGGCGGCTCCTATGCATAGAGTTCGGTGTTTCTCGAGGACTCTTTCCGATGTGTAGCCCTGCAAGCACCTAGTGCAGAAGTGCAAACGGTGGCCAATGCATTGTTGTTGGCTATAAAGAAGCCTGCTTAGGCTCTTTATGTAGCAGTAGTGAAACTTCGTATTGCCAGTGTGGTTATCAGTCTTTGTGATGAGCATGAGGTTGACACTTGGTATGCCAGGGGCATCCATCTCGCTCACATGATAGATCACTACCTTACCACCATCCCAGCCTAGAACGTTGATTGCAATGTCGTTCTGCCTCTCGATCTTTGGAATCTCATGCAAAGGCGTTGGAAAGGAGATGCCTGTGAAGTTGAAGACGTCTTCTCGAGGATATTGGCTTGGTCTGTCAGAGTGTGCAATGGCAGGGAAGAATGCTGATTTCAAAGCCCACTTAATACAAGCATCATCTCTGTTTTTGACGTTTATGATTGCTTGCTTTACCTTGAGCTTTGGTGGTAGAGGGATATATGAACCGCCTCTTATTGGATTGTTTCTAGAGAAGTCGAGAAAGACAGTTCTGATACCGTCGAAGACCCATCCTGAACCTCTTTCTGTCCATCCAGCGACTTTCTCTCTAAGTTGGTCTATTCTGGCCCTGAGTTTTCTTTTTACTTCTTTGCGATTGAAAACGTTTTGGATGGTTGGGTTGCCATCTCCTCCTACGTAACATTGTTCCCTAACTTCACCTTCGTCTGTCTGCTTCTTAATGTCTAGTAAGACTGTGTATTGAAACTTCAAAGGCCCAAGTTCGTAGGATTGCTCTTCTATGACGCCGAGCATATTGTCAAGGACTTCATTGTGAAATAGAAGAAGATCCTTTCTGCCAAGATCAGGTGGAACATCCATTCGGTAACTGGCAAGCCATCCGTGGTAGCCAGCATGTGTTCTGTTGAAGTTTGGTGCAGCGTTTGCCATTGCCATGTTGGGGGTATATATACAGTGTTTACGTTTTCTTCAATTGGCTATGCCAGGCCGGTGTGGGTTGTGCTGCCGGGTTGTGTGCAAGATTGCTAACAACTAGTAGTGAGTACAGTGCTAACCGGGGATAACCACGACATATCAAAATAAGGGCTCCGAGCCGGCGAGGAGGCCTTATTTTAATATGTCGTGGTGGTCCCCGGTTAGCACTGTACTCACTACTCTCTTAAACTGCGGAATAAAATTTAGTGTATCTCTATTATGCGAAGAGATACGGTTACCACAATTTTGGACAAATCTGCATTTAAGCGACTCCTGTTGTATGACAGCGATTTCATCCCAAGCAAATACATTTCGACTTTTTTTGCCTTTCCCACAAGTTAGAATTAACAAATATGATTTAAAAGCGTAAAACGTTAAAATCATACCTTAAACGTTCCACAATTTTTCTTCCACGACGTCATTTTACAGATTAACTGGCAGCAAATTTGAGATGGCCGTGTCACGGATGCGTTAAATTTGGTCACGGTTTTCTTCAGCGGAATCCAAGCAGCGGTAATGTTAGCTAAAAACCTGCACATCTCCACAAAGTGTCATGAAGTTAGTGTTGTTATTTAAACGAACATTCTTCCGACCGAGAAATCACCAACTGCTGATAAAATAAGGAAGTTATATCGAGCCAAAGACGTTTCAAATACTGTCGTCCATCTTGCATTTTTTTTATAAATTACCGCTGACCGGAACAGCACTCTGGTCTGATCCGGAAATGAGTTCGACTGCTTGAAAAGCAATCCAAGGCGATGTGTTCAAAATAACGGTGGCAAAGACATTTTTTTTGTAAATATTCTTTGGACAAAGTGTGCAATAGCTGTCACTTTTATTACTAATGTCCAAGTAGATCGACTGCATGAATAAATAATCACTATAATTTAGGTAGGTCGTGCAACTCCGCTCCGTATTGTCCAGTTGTGGGGTCATAGCTCATGTACGACGACCTGACTGACGTCATAAAACCTAATACAATACAACCTAATACAAAACAATACAACCTAACACTACCTAACACAATACATCACAATACAGTCGTCGTACACGAGCCATGACCCCAGTTGTGGACCCCCCCCGTCACGCAACACCTCCCCAGACGGGAGTCCATAACTGGACTACAATCCATATTAAGATGTAATAATTTTTGACACGACGAGACAGTCCTGTTTATTTTGCTATAACACAGGGGACAAAGGAGTCAAAATTGACTTGGCTTGAGAGCAGGCTCTCTTGTTTGGGTTTCCCGCGCGGGCGACAAAACTCAAAGTCCACCGGGAGGCCGTTTCGTATAACTCACTTTATACCGGTTATTTCGCTCGAAACCCAAACAAGAGATCTTGCTATAGCATGAACAAGCAATCATTCCCGCTGCTTTCCAGTCTTTTCCCCTTAAATAAGCGATATGTTCTTTGTAGATTCCGTCACTACTAGTCATTATACGGTGTTGCAAGGGAACCCGGGAGGGGAGAAGTAGTCGCTTGCATTCAGTGTGAAATGATTTTAATTTGCTAGGACAAAAACAACAACAGCAACAACAACAATAACAGTTGTTTGTGTAAGAGAAAGGTATCATATATACACATTATTGCGTTAGGCCTAACGACACGCTCCAGCCATCCTACTTAGCTTTTATAATTGCACTTATACGACGCAGCGTGATAGGGTCCTACCCAACGCAATTAAAATGAAGTGGCATTTAATCCAACCACAAAAATTAAACTATTCTGTAGATAATGTCTGTATCGCGACTTGCGCAATCTACCTAGACTGAACAAATAGTCGATTACATTGAGGGTTATCTTATTTGCGCGCCAAATATTTTAATTTTGGCGCGATCGGGAAATTTACCTATATCCCTCACGTTCGATAAAAAACTGCAAGCTTATTTCTATAATGGTTTTAAAATAAATGATTGAAGTTGCTACACTACACATTTGCTGCCCAAGCGACTCAGAAGGTAAGTGCCTTTTCCATATTTATTAGGATTTCAATTTTCAGTGGCGATCAGCAAATATACCTAATTCCACGAACCGTGTGCGACCAAATTCAAGCGAATAAATTGCGTTATTTCTCAGTGGGTCACTTTTCTCTTGAATTGGCGTGGTTTCCGGTTAATTTCAAACAAAAGTAGACAGAGTTGGTTTACATGTTGTGACTGGTGTTTCGCCGGTGAAAACGAGCAATCGGGTGCATCGCCTTTGCTTTGTGACTCTGACCCCAGTCGCTTTTTCCAACACCGCATGGCAGTCCTTCTCTCGAGTGTTTCGCCTGTTAAGGAAAGTGATCGGGTGTGTCGCCTTCGCTTCGTCATGCTATATGAACTTGCTGGTTTCTGTGAATCCTTCGCATGTTTTTTTCTTTATTTTGATTAAATATTATTAAAACGAAACATTTGGTCGCACGCAGTTTATTGTCGTCGAACGTGAAATGTTAACGATACCCGATTATCATCAGATATTCTATAGCTTCGAAACCAAGTTTAAGCAAGGCTTCAGCAAAATAACTATTTAAATTATTTTTGAAAAGATGTTTAATGGAACTTCAATAAGGACATGTCGGGAATATTAGCTCCTCTTGTCCATTTTTGAGCCATCGCTGTTGCGTGATTCGAACCCGACTTATCACATACAGACATCTTCGAAATGGTTTCCGCCTGTCAACGGTGTATTCTTGTCTGATCGTGAAACAATAGGTTTTCTCATTTGAGTGACAACCTTAAATGCTGTAGAGTCCAATATGGCGTCCGTTTCTAAGCCATGCGGCTGGTCATGTTTAAATCTCTATAACTCACTAACGCGACGTTAAAAACACAAAATATTTCACTATTCGACTTTTCAACGTACATTGAGTTGATTAAAAGAAAACAAAAATGGGGGTTAGGTGCACTTTAAATACTGATAAATGAAATGTTACCAATCATTCATTATCATGTTCCCAGCATTCCATCGTGTGTCGCATCGTTTATGGTTTATGCTCTTTTTCCCGACAATGTTTCTTAAATTAGGTGTATATTTAACATGAAACATTAAATATTTATTCAGTGTTTAATTATACAATAGAACCAACTCTTACCAGCACTCCCACGATAGAAATACGTGTGGTCAGGAAGTCCGTGATACCCGTTGTCAGTCCACTGCCACGCTAGCGCAGTGCCATTCAGATTAGATCCAGGATAATTTTTCCAACCACAGTCATTTATCTCAAACGTACAAGGAAAACCTGTGAGGCAGAAAAAGAATAATTATGTCGTTGTTTCTTTGTTTCTTTTTTTATACTGTTTCAGTCTGGAGTAAAAAAAAATACAATGTGGTAAACATATTATGGTCAAAGATACTTTCCTAAGAAACACTGTTATTTCATCACCTTAAAATAAAGTAAGCAACGGAAACCAATACTAACCGTTTTCCTCAATCCGCTCGAGATGCAAAAGCACTTCGCTAGTGCTAAACCACCCTTGGAAATATATTGTGACAGTGTTCCATGGAACGAGTCTTCGTCTTGACAATGGAGCGAGATCCCTGGAGGAATACTTTAAGATTTGATTTTTATGAGGATCATTTATTATGATATAATCTACATTCTTCATTACTATCAGCTTAATAGCGAAACCACCATAGCCTTCGGTTCGAACTACTTTCTTGCATCTGACAGTCGGGTTATAGTTAGTCATGAAGGGATGTCTAAAGTATAAAAAAACACTACCATTCACAAGATCTACAGCTGAGTCTATAGCGCACAGCATGATTTGTCCATAAGATAGGCCGTCCATCCACTGACCATTCGGATCGCCAAAAGTCACTCCATCCTTGTTGTTTATCGCCTTAAGTTGTTGCATAATAACGTTCTTTTCCGTGGTTAAGATTGCCGTTCCACTTCCTCCTGTATTATTAAATGAGGCGTTTGTGAATATTACGTCTTTTTCTGGAAACCAAATCTTGGAACCACCTGCTGAGCAATTTAAAACATGCACGGAATGCACTTCTGGTACGTACTGAAATATTTCGATCGCGGCAACTTCTTTTTCATGTTTCATACCACAGTGCTCGATCTTCAAGTGCTTTAAATGTGATGTAGCCGGGTCGTATGAGCTTTTTGATTCGCGCAGAAATCGAATATTTCCCCACGGTAATCCTTCAGTGCAATTTACAAACACTGCACGCGAAACATTCCAACAGCTGTGATTCCGAAACGTTAACGAACATTCGCTAATTTCAGTTTCATTTCCATGACAACTAGATAGTATGCTAAACGCCATCGCATCTGGAGACATTTGAGGACCATTATAGATGTTTTGTCCACTGTTTAATGTTTCTTTATAGCCGAGCTGTTGACATACAACTTTAGCGGTGTTCATTTCAAATGGAGTCGATTCGTTTGAGCACAGCGGAGCCCAGTTTTCGTTGATCAATACTTCTACTCTTCCATACCAGGGGAATGTACCACCGACAAGTCGAACCGGCATCGACTTTTCACTTTGATTTTTCTTTAACAGAGATAATGTAACAGGATGAGAGTCATTTCCATTTACAAAAAGGGAGCCTATAACCAGCATGCCAACGCCAGCATCAAACTGCATCTCAACGCCTGGATCTATTATCAGGGAAGCTTGTGGCAAAATTATGACATCAGAAAGAACCTTATAGGGACTGCAACTTATATTCAACTGGACGGTTGATGATATGCGTCCACCTAATATGCTTTTAACTTCAAAACCACTTGTTGCGTTGGAACCATACATAATGTTTCCTGATCTGCTCAGAAATGGTACAAATATAGCCAAAGCATGCTCATAATCGCTTTCTGCGTCGAAGATTCTTTCCTGAACTGCACTTTCATCGTTATAACCCCAGAAGTTGAAGGACACATTAAGACTACTTGAGTGGGAAGATGCAAAGATGTACAAGCACAGCTCCTTTGTAAAGTGGTAGCTGTTGAACTTGTTGTAGTGTATAAAAAACGTTTTGTGTTCCATTAGTCCTGAAATACTAAGTTCACAAGAAATATCATTTGATTCCACGTTCGTGTTGTTGAGAAAAGAATTGTTCGTAAAATTCACATGCTCGTTTATCATTTGAAGCTCTATAGAATAACCGCAGTTCAGAAGAACCATAAACAGGCCTTCATTGGATTGAAAGACATTGTTATCTATGTTTATTTCTTTATTCATTGCCCCAACTTCTAAGACGCCTTTTTCGGAGCAGTTATTTTTATTAAAAATGTTATTTTGAACCGTCGTAGGCGACCAAGATGTTTCTTCAAGATAAATGGATCTGCCACTGTTTCCTTCAAATAGATTTCCATCAATAACCAACCTTTTTGTACCCCCTACGACATCTATAACACCTTTATCGTGACAAAGGTTGAACAGAAACTTATTTCTATTCACGACGATTTTAGGTATATAACTTAAATGAGTGTATTGTGTTGTCCTGATAACCGATGGTTGAGTGTTCTTCATGAAGACGTTTTCTACAAATTCCCAAAGACTCAGAGAAGGTGATTCCTTTATGTTTATAACCGGCCCGTGGTTCATTAGAAATGTACAGTTTTTAAAGGAAAATATTGGTATACCATACTCATACCGGCCGTAACCAGGGTCTGATAAAACAGTAGTAGCTTTGTTCCATCCGAAGAAGGCGTTGGTTGCAAAAATACTTAGCTGTGTGCGATATCCATACACATGAACTGCATATCCTCTATTGTGAGTAAAACGACAGTTTCTTAAATGGACTATTTTCTGACCCTCGGAAGGCACGTATAGTGCTTTGTAGGACGAATTTGAAACCACGGTATATTCAATAGTCACATCACCAGAGAACTTGGAAAGTACTACCCCTTTTTTATTTCCGATCAATGAGCAATTCAAGAGTTTTATATTTTTGACACTTGAAAATGCGGTCTGAAGTCCATTCCCTAGCGAGTCGCGAATCACAGAGTTTTGGATGTAGACGTTTCCTAAGATGTCACGTTCATTACGGAGGGCAATTCCACCAAGGGTGTTGGAAATGAAGTTACTGTTAGAAATGATAAGGTTTGGTGACGTCAACTCTGTATGGTTGTTTCCTGTCGTCAAACAAACAACATTAACACCATTAAGTTCTGGTAAGTATCCTGAACCATATACCTGACCATAGATTGCTAAACCAAACCTCCTTGTTTAAACAGTGTTTTAAAATCTAAATACACTTTCGAAATATATATTATATATTTGTATGAAAGAAGATCTAAAAACAATGGTCTAGTTTTGTTACCAATTTTGTTAAACTTAGGGTAAATAGAAAATAAAAATCATAATAAAAAGATGGCTGTGGTTCGCTCTCCTTTTAATTATTATAAATGAAATGCAGCTTATTTTCGCGACATCAGTTTTGAGGCATCGGACGTACGCTAACTTCATTTTGGCGTATAATGATGTCTTATAGAGGTTCGATACATTCACTATTACACTGCATTTAACATGCACGGCAACAATTTCAACGTAAATTACCTTTCAATAGATACAGCATAAAATGTACCGAGTGTCCGCGATAATAAGATTTCCTTTCTAGAAGGATTGAGCTTGTATTTGACATCCAAACTGGACGGCTTGCCCATGCTAATAAGTGAATATCCCAGAGAGTTTCTGAAGTTGCGTTTTTCCCGCTGTAAACGTGGAATACTTCAGTGTTTAGGTTGTCATAGATTAGTTGCATTCCGATGTCATAGTCCTGTGGAGCTGTGATTATGCTCTCGCAGTGGTAGGTACTTCCCGTGTTCACAACTAGGTAGTATATTAGGTTGGAATTGTCGAGAAATATTTGTTTGTCGGAGCACATTTGTAAATACCTTTTTGCTTTGGTTTCGGCCATATTAACAACATGAGTGTTAAGAGAATTCCAATTAACATCGGACAAAAATCCACAACCTTTTGTGTTTACAACATCGGTGTGTATGATGTCGACAAATGGAGACTCTAAACGTATTCCATCTGATTCGGTGCTCGATATGGTAGAATTCTGCAGGTCATAAGAGTTTTTGAAGGGATCTGGATACATTATCTGCACACCTATATAAGCGGAATTATCCACAATAACTCCACTGATGTTATGATGACTAAGATCCACTCTTAAGGCAATTCCAGGAACGTTTAGGTCGTTTCTGTAAGGGAAGCCTGCGTAGGTGATGTCGAGGTTTGTGATGAAGCTTTTCTTTGGCGTGAATGGCAAGTGAACACCACTCCAGTAAGGGATTTTGCATTTGATGTAGGCAACGTAATTTGAGCAAGATGATAGCAAGGACCAAGCCTGGCGATTACAGTTTGCAATATTGTCATTTTCATCGCTGCCACATCGAACGTTATGCAGAAATGCATTTTCTTTTCCACTAGAATATTGGTTAAAGTAGGTACCCCCTTCGTATCCCAATTGCCTGCATGTTATCGTATCCTCGTAATGGTATCTGTACAGACATACCGACATCCATGTATTGTTGAACCATACTTCAAGCCTCCCTTCCCATGGACCCGGACCGTCAACCAGTCTTATTTCTTTCTGAAGAGGGTTCTTGGGGATAAACTTCACCCTGTTCACGCTGGTACCTCTGACGATAATCTGACCATAAACTAGGAACACGGCTTGTAATTCAAATTCCAAAGTAACGTTTTCTTCGATTGTTAGAATGCTATCTGGTAACACGATAACATCACCGTTCACTTGGTACGAGGCACTGTTCCCAGGCACGTTCACTGACTGCTTTACTATGCCACCCATTTTAGCTCCCTGAAGAAAACACATAGACCTTGCACCATTATGGAGTGCGATACCGGTGACATTACGATAAACTAGAAATGGGTAGTACTGAATTTGTGCCAGTTCAACGCGATCTTCGAAGTCAAAAATTCTTTCTTTAACTTTGCATTCGTCACTTGAACCCCACCAGTTTTCTCTGGCTTGAAAAACTCGTTCGTGGTCTTTCATCAAAGTTGTAATTTCGTGCGGAAACGAAGGATTGTTAAAGGAATTGTGCTCTACGGTAAAGTTCCCCTCGTTTAACACTAAGACAGCTTGCGTTTTAGTACGAACATAACTAGAAGAAAATGACCGTACAACATTGTTCCTCAAAAAGCTGTTATTCTTGATGGTCATAAAGCGTTTGGATGGTAAGGAATTGTAGTCAACAAAAACGATGTATTTCCCCGTATTCTGGACAAAGGTGCTCCTTAAAATATTCACAAGGACGGGAAAGGGATAATAGCTGTGACAGAAGTCGGCATACTTAAGTTTCAAAGCATATCCAGTATTTTCCGCCATTATATTATTTTTGAGTGTGGCGTTTAGCTCGTAGGTTTCTGGGCCGGAAAAGTACAAGCCGAATTTCTGGTTACCCTTTACTTTGTTCCTTGTAAATGAAAGTTGAACACGCCTATGCTGATTGTACCGACCGCAGTTCACAAGGTAAAACTTACAACCTCCATGGGAGTTGTTGACAATTTTAGTGTCTACCACAGTAACAGCATAGTCCGCAACACCGTTTTCGTAGTAAAGCTTAAAGAGGATACCGTATCTGTTCTTTGAAACAGTACAGTTTTGGATGTTGAAAGCCTTAAGGCGAACATACGCACCATCAAGAAGTTGCAAACCATCCCTTTTATTAGCTGCGACAACGCAATCTTTTAAGGTCACATTTCCTTCTTGTTTAGTTATAAGTAAGCCATCTTGGTTGTTGCCAACAGAAGACCAGGATTCGATATACAGGTTGGTGCTTCCCTCGCCAAAATATATACCATTCTTTTGATTTCTTGACGTGGAAATCTCTTTAAAAGCAAATCTACCTGATACTACCTCACTTATTGCTAATCCATGCCAGCCATTCCCGTCAAATGACGATGACGTTATTATAATTCTAGCAGCACTCAGTTTTTCAAAGTAAGCCCCATCTTTATTCGAGTTTCCAAATGACGATATGTTTGAGATCCAAACAATACAATCTTCTGTAAAGTCGTGCAAGTAAATTCCCCTGCCATCGGTGTTGTGAAAAAACTTCGAGCTAGAAACATTCAAAGTAGAGTTTAGCTGGTTTGAGATGTGTAAACCGTGTTTCACGTTACTCTCCGAGTTGCTGTCAGACATCAAAAGGGAAATAGTTCCACCGTTAATGACAATTCCTGATTCTTGGTTTTTGGACGATTTGACAGTTCCTATTTCAACAGAACCTGTCATCCTTTCTACATATAAGCCGTGTTTTTGGTTATGCAGAAACATCGACGATGACAAGGACATTCCCCCATTTGTGTTCACTGTATTAAGGCCAGCATAACCATTTTGTGCGATAACGGTGTTGGAAATTTGTAAATAGCCAATCAGGTCGACAATTGAAATTCCATTCTTGAAATTGTTGGAGAAATTGCTGTTAGAAACAAGAAGTGATGAAGGCAGACCTAAATATGAAAGGAAAGTGGATCTATCAATTATTATTTTTTGATCCTTTTAGAAAACTGTACCCTTCAAAATTCCCTGTTGATTTATTGACAATAAAATAATGTTTATGATTGAAAAAGTAGCAATGTTGTTTAAATACCAAGGCGAGCTGTAGCTCCAGTATGGTTTTTCACTTGATAAAACGGTAAGTGCTGCAAGGTTTTTCAAATCGCTTGACAACTAAACAATAGTAATTTCAAAGTGCAAACAATATTAGTGATTCAGCTAGTTTTCTCAGAAAAAAGAAATGTAAAAAATAATGTGGTAATAAACCTTTTTTTATTTATGTTTAGCGCTAACATTTGGGTAAGTTTAATCAGTATTTCCAATGCGAGGGCTGAAATTAGAATACGTGTCAGGTTGAATGGTAATATAAAAACAATCCATTTAAACGACAGCATATACGTTCGGAAAATGTGTTTTTTTTTTGTACCTTTACGTTTCAGTTGCTTTGTTCCCTTTGTCAGTAAAAGAAACTGAATGCTGATGAAGTGTCAGCCTAAAATACATAGGCATAGAGTACCAAAGTGATGACGTCACAAAAATAAATTTATGAAATTATGGGATTTGATGAGATATTCGGAAAGGGCCTGATGAAAAATGGCCGCTTGCCAATAATCATCATGCTTCACGCTATTACATTTGTGGTGAGATATTGTCATGTTTATGCTCTGATGACTTCCAAACGTTTTGAACTAAGGGAAAATTAGAAGGATTGGTATAGAGTCATCACAGCATGAAAGTGCCAATATCTCACCCCTAAGTTGCAATAGGATGCTGATTTTGGCAAGTAGGCATTTTTCATCATGCCCTTTCCGAATATCTCAGCAAATCCGATAATTTTACAAATTTAAGTTTTTGTGACGTCACACTTCGGTACTCTATTGAAGCCAAACGTAATAATTACTGTCTACTCATACGTACCTTGTTCGTTCAGAATAATTATCTTCAAGTTGGCAAGAACTTTGGCGTTCCCTTTTGAGTCGAAATTAATTTCCAGAGCAGACGCATGGACGGTTTTCAGTGTCCTTCCTTTGTAGTCAGCAGTAACTCGGCTGAGCAGAGTTTTGTTTGAGGTATCTCCATCTGTAACATTGAGCTCAAAGTCACTTCCCGTAATCAATCGGAAATGCACAGAGAGTGTTCCGCCAGGTGGAGCTCGAAATGTCTGCGATATAAAAAAAAATAATATTTTAAAATAATGGCAACGTAATAATCTTAATCGCTTCTCCTAAAGTCCAAATTGTAGAAAGAATTTTGTCGCTATATTGAATATAGTCAAACTTTTAGCTGCATTAAGCGGACACCGTATTAAACAACCACCCTCTAAACAGACCGTCAGCCAAAGTCCCGAATCTTTCACCCACATTTACTGTGAAAAAAATACATGTATTAATTAAACGGACACTGCTTTTAAACGGATGCGGACACATTAAAAATGGCGTAACGGTCAATCCCATGTGTATGTAAATAAGTTAATCGATATTTGGCGCTTTTTAAATCCTGACGCAGAAAGCTTCACATGGCAAAATAAGTCTTTCAAAATGCAATGTCGTTTAGACTTCTTCTTAATTTCTAAAGAGTTGCGTGTTCTGGTAACATCCTGTAAAATTACACACGCACCCCAAACAGATCACTCCGCAGTTTCAATAGCTTTAAAATCTGAAAAAAAAGGTCCTGGTG
This sequence comes from Dendrophyllia cribrosa, assembly GCA_024195265.1. Lineage (NCBI taxonomy): Eukaryota > Metazoa > Cnidaria > Anthozoa > Scleractinia > Dendrophylliidae > Dendrophyllia > Dendrophyllia cribrosa. The sequence continues at coordinate 16,967,183 of JAJLRJ010000012.1, read as the reverse complement.
TTTGGAAATTCAATAATTCACTTCTAAAAGATGAAAAATACACTAACAAGCTTCGGGAAAACAAAGTCCAATATAAAGACAAATACAAAGATGTTGATGATCTAGGATTACGTTGGCACCTAATTAAAATAGAGATAAGAGGCCGTACACAATCATGTATTCCAAACGAAGGCCAAAATGATAAAAAATGAAGAAAGACCTACAAAACAAAGCTAATGAACTAAAGTTAAAAGCCGAACAGAATCCCAGTGATAAGAAGATTATTTATGAGTTATATGCTGTAAATTTAAACCTTAACTTGAAAAACTGTTGAGGCATAAAACGAGAGGAGCAATTCTTAGGAGTAAATCAAGATGGTATGAACAAGGCGAACGCAACACAAGATACTTTTTTTAACCTAGACAAACGAAATTATTGCAAAAAGACGCTAACAAAGTTAAAACGTAACGATAACATCTACACCCACAATCAATTCGAAATTTTAAAAGAGGAAAAAGATTTTTACGAAACACTTTATACCTCAAAAAGCATAGAAAACGAAAATGTTTCAAAGTCTCCCTTCTTTAATTTAGAAAATATAACACCTTTATATGAAGAGGAAACGTTATCTTGTGAAAGTGGGGTAAGAGAAAATGAATGTTTCATTGCTCTTAAATAATTCACAAATGATAAGACACCAGGTACCGATGGCTTGTCAGCTGAATTTTATAAGTTCTTTTGGCCAGAGTTGTGCAATGAAATGATTGCCAGTTTCAATTACGCATTTCCATCAGGAGCTCTATCAATTAGTCAAAAGAGAGGAATAATATCACTTTTCCCCAAAAAAAAATAAAGATAAAACAATTCTTGAAAGCTTGAGACCCATTTCGCTGCTAAATGTAGACTATAAGATTCTTACTAAAACAATTGCTAAAAGATTAGAAAAATACGCCCAAAAATTATAAACCCAGATCAAACAGGATACGTCAAAGGTCGTCTTATCGGTGATTGATTGAAGACGTCATGTTTCACTCAAAGCACATTAATAGTCCCGGAACAGCGCTATTTATTGACTTTAAAAAAGCTTTCTACTCCGTAGAATGGAACTACTTAAACGCTACCCTCAAAGTGTTTATCTTTGGTCCAAATTTCTTAAATTTGATAAAAGTGCTTTATCGTGAAGCCTCCAGTTGCGTAATAATTAACGGTCACACGTCGCCGTTCTTCCGTTTACAACGCGGAGTTAGGCAAGGTTTCCCTCTATCGGGACTTTTGTTTGTAATCGGAATTGAACTTTTAGCAAGAGCTCTAAAAAAATGACAATGCTATTAAAGGAATTAAAGTCGGTCCTAAAAAGACAAAATGTACACAATACGCCGATGATACCACCCGGTCTTCGTAAGGGACCAAACCTCAATAAGCAAGCTGTTAAAACTTCCTAGAAAAAAAAACGTTAAACTGCAGGAAAAGAAGAAAACTCACTTTAATTGGAAGGATAAATATTGTTAAAACTTTGGGTTTATCGAAACTAATATATAACACCTCTGTTCTTACGATACCTGAACATTTTGTTAAAGAAATTAATAAATTGGCCTTTAATTTTATTTGGGAAGACAAACGAGCAAATATAAAGAAAACAACGATTATCAGAGAGAGACAGCAAGGTGGGCTGAAAATGATTGACTTCGAAATTATGGAAAAAAAGCTATCAAGTTGGCTTCGATTGAGCGGTTGAAGTCGCATAATGAAGCTTCGTGAGAAATGATCCCGGAATTTTGTACAAGACAATATGGCGGGATATCTTTTTTAATTGACTGCCGGTTCGATTTTAAGTCACTTCATTTAGATAACGTTCCAGATTTCTACTCTACCATTCTCAAGTACTGGAAAGACTTCAATAAGCCAACGATACTTAACGAAAATATTACAACAGATGCGGAAATAATCTGGACAATAGAAATATAAAAATTGATGGGAAACCCATTTTCTACAACTCGTGGTTCAAGAAAGGTATTATTCGTATCAGCGAACTATTAAATGAAAATCACAATGTTCTTTCTTTGGTTGAACTAGAGGAAAAATTCAATTTAATCACACCTTTTACTACGTATTATGGCTTAATTAAAGCCATCCACTCAAAACGGAAAATAGTAATAAACAATTCATTATGCAATACAAATGCCGCAACGACTTCAAGCCCCAGCAAAACCACGCTTACCACCCGCGCTGGTTACTCTTTTTTTTCTTAACAAGATAACTGTACCTCCAACTTGTGAGAATACGATTTGAAATTGTGGTTTTACTAAGGACAACATTCGTGAAGTATACTCGCTTCCGCTCACAGTCACCAAACAGACAAAGTTAATTGCTTTCCAATATAAAATAATTCATAACGTCCTTCCAAACCAAATTAATCTTTTTCACGCCGGAAAAACTGAAAATGACACCAGCCCACTTTGCAACTGTGAAAAACAAACTACCACTCACATGTTTATTCAACTGTATCAAATCCAACCTTTTTTGGGATTCTTCTGTAAAATGGTGGTACCACAAATTCAATCAAAATGTCAATTTAAATGAATACATAATTTTATATGGCTGGCATCAAAACACACCACATAATTCTTTACTCAGTTATGCTTTTCTTATTGCAAAATACCATATTTTCGTTGCCAGCATTTGCAGCGGCGCTTTTTGGACTTAGGCAGCTTTTTATTACGGTTGAAAAACGACAATTATTATAAGAGAAATATCGTTTCAGAATAAATCCGTCGAAAAATTCAATTATACATGGGCACGTCTATTGTAATCTTTGTGTTTTATTCATGTTATATTTTTTCTATGTAATTTTATGTAAAATAATGTTTGTATGTATAACGATTTATGTAAAATGTTGTTTGTATGGAAATAATAATAATAATAATAATAATATTAATGCATGTAATAATAATAATAAATGTGTATGTAAATAAAAAAAACAGTGCATTTAAAGGAATATTGGAAAATGACACGTGTTTTTTGCAGAGTGTTTGTAATTTAATGAATCGATCATGTAACATTCCCGACAAAAGAACTGTCATATTTTTGTAAACACCTTCGAGACAGGAAATACCCTGTTGGAGCCTGATTTACAAAGGGTAATCAAATGCATGACGTCACCAACAGAAGAGCTGTTACATTAATATATGACAAACAGGAAATTTGCCTGAAATATGCATGTAAACCTAATTAAAAAAATCCTACATTCGTCAATTTCTGTTTCACCTAGCAACATGAAAACGTGCCAACTTGAAAAAAGCGAATACGAATGAATGATGTCGGAACGGTAAGTAAATGTGAATTCGGTTATATTTTACGTCAGTTATATGGTTGTCTAGTATAGGAATAGTTTCTTTTTTTTTAAATTCCGATATAACTGCCCTCTGTAATGGACTACAGAAATAATCGGATTACACGTAGACTAGCATTAATTTGATCTGATTTAGGCTTTCAGAAAAAAAAACTGTCAGGTGAAATTAACTGTATAATCAAACGCCGAGAATACAACTACAGACCTCAAAAGACAATACGTGCGTAAGAACGTCTGTCTGTAAAAATCAAACATATCGCGGCAAGTGATAAAATTCGATTTCTTTCATTTTTTAAAGTTAGATAGGTTAAGGTATAGCAAAAATAACTGGATACTTTTTTCAACCAAATATCTTTTTATTCTCCTGCTGGGTACAAAAACAACGTTCACCTCGATGGGAGAAATAAATGATTGACTTATTCACCAATTAGACTAAATCACGAAAGACGTATGTCATGCGCATGCATAAGAAACCCTTGTCATATATTTTAATGTACCATAACAAAATCAGCATTTTTTCTAAAGCAACAAAACGATAAGAACCCGCATTGTTCCCAAGAATCTGTGTATAACACGCTTCTATTTTTAATTACTTTTATAAAGAAGGCTACCACAAGGAAACGTGCGATTCGTCGGAGCCTTTAATATAGGTGACTTGAAGGTAAAGGTTAGTGTAGTGTGGGTTGGGGTAGGCGGTGTGACGACGTGACTTCGTTACGCTGCCTTATTCAGAACCATTTGGGACTAATAGTTGTCTAATCCAGTGTCGGTGTTACAAATTAAGAAACCTAGTAAGTATTTTAAACAGTAGCAAATTTGAAAACCGCTCAGATTTTCAAGTTGAAAACGATGAAATATCTGGAAATTGAAGTACTGATTTTAATGGAGATTTCTCCGAAACATGCTAAAAGGCGTCGTTGTTTGCTTTGTCGAGCCCGGTGTCGCCCCATATATGAAGATTATTCAACTTATTGCAACTTTTACATCTGTTTCCGATCTAATTCTGACGCAGCTGGCGACATTTATCTTGGAGGACTACAATCGAATTGAAGACCCAAAAGAAACATTTTGGAAGAGCCGAAGAGTAATGCAAATGACCTTTGGTGCGACCGAGAAATATGTAAACTCACTGTCAATGGCTGATTATAATCTCTTCTCGCTTGCGATCCCGGGAGATACCAACACGTTTCAGCTATAACTCGATAAAATAAGGTAAGAACTTTACTGTGACGTGGTTTTAAAACCAAGTTTAGGCCGCAACGTTTGATAAATTTTCCTGTCTGAATATTGGTTTCAGAGTGGGTTGTCTTTAAGTTGCCTCAGCTTGCTTAACATTTGAATTTTTTTTACACTTTGCCTGTGAACTACTCAAGTTTAGCTTAGAAACCTGACCTAAACAAAATTTATTTAACTGCATTTTTTTTTCTACGTAGTGCGCCTCTCAAAAACCATCAATTTTAGTCTTCCGATCACCGTCGAAAAGGCCGAGACGGCCTGAATTCGGTTTTTTGCTTGTAGCCGGGCAAAAATAAAGAATTTGAAAAAACGAATTGTGTATTTCATACATGTGTACCAAAACCTTTTCACCAGCAAAAAATAGAGGGAAACTATTTTTGGTCGCGAAATGGAGCGGACCGCTTTTAGCGGGACTGCCACTTAAGTGGCGAAAAAATGGCATTTAGGTAGATCCCCGCATTTAGGCGGGGCTTTACCTGAATTTTAATGAAATTTTAAGAGGTTTAAAGAAGGGATAACATAAAGAAAATGATGTTTGGAACACCAACAGACAGTTAATACCCATACAGGAGCACCCCAGGTTGCTAGTGGACTAACTTGGTGTCCATCTATTAATTAATAACTACAAATTCAAAATTTAAAACTTCACTAAATCTTCAACATTTCTTATTTCTCTAAATTTTACAAATCCTTTGAGAAAAACTATTTCCTCTCAAAAATACCCAAAAATCACCCAAAAAATTTACAAAACATTCCACAATATAGATTCGTGAGATGATTGAAGGGTTTTTGGATTGCTTGAAACGTGAAAGATATATTTCCATTAAAGCCATGTTACGTGTCGGGAAAATGGCATTCAGGTAAAATCCCGCCTTAACACTGCTATCACACCGGGCGTCCCGATCGTGCTACGACCGTCCCGACTCTAAAATATGGAAAATTGGGAGAAAAGTCGTGGCCAAGTCGGGAAGGTCGTGTTGTGATCGGGGTTAGTCGTGGCCCGTTCGTGAGGATCGGGAACGGTCGGGAGGGGTGCCACGACTTTTTAGGTCGGAGCTTAATAATCGGGAAACTCTCACGATTATCAAAACTCGTGGCTAGAACGTAGCGAGGACGTGGCGCGGTCGGAATAGTCAGGGCACAATCGTGGCTCAGTCGAGGTGCAGTCGGATTGGTCGTGGCCCGAGCATGGACGCTCCGAGGGTCTTGCATCTCCCGACTACACTACAACAGAGCCACGACCAGGCCAAGACTCATCCGACACAGCCACGTTAGAGCCCCGATTGCGCCAAGAATATACCACAACTGAACCCGATTGTGCCACGACTCACACGACTCACACGTTCGGGCCACGTAAGAGGCAAGATATAGCCACGACATACACGTTATAGCCACGACACCACGTTTTATAAAAGATTTACCTACAAATGGTATAAAAGTCAAGTTTTTGTATATTGTCATCATTCGCAGAGAAGACAGCAAGCAGTACACAGCCCACCACTCACCACTCATCATGTCTCTCTTCAATGAAAACAATATTGAGTTGATCATCATGCATCAGATGTTACATTTGAATTATCTAGATGAAGAGACAGAAGTCATAAGAGGAATAATTGAAAGGAGAAGGCAGAGGAGGAAGCCAAGAGAAACGAGATGTTGGGTCCGGCCTTGGTTGGATGTTGGTAGAAGACTAGAGTTTGGCCAGTTCCACCGTCTGATGCCTGAACTGAGGCATGAAGATCCTGCCTCTTTCATCAATTTCCTCCGTATCCAACCACAGATGTTTGATGAGCTGGTGCAAAGAATAAGACCAAGAGTCACCAAGAGAGACACCAACTACAGGAAAGCCATAGAACCAGAGATGAAGATAGCAATTGCTTTGAGACATCTGGCCAGTGGTGACAACTACTCCAGCATGAAGTTTAACTTCAGAGTGCCACAGAACACCATATCTTTGATAGTCAGAGAAGTCTGTCAAGCAATTGTAGATGAATTCCAAGATGAAGTCATTAAATGTCCCACTACCTCTGAAGAATGGAAGGCTATAGCAGAACAGTTTGAGAAGAGATGGAACGTCCCCCATGCAGTTGGTGCTTTAGATGGGAAGCATATTGCCATCAGAAAACCTAACAGCAGTGGCAGTCTCTACCATAACTACAAAGGCTTCTTTTCAATTGTACTGCTGGGCATGGTTGATGCCGATTACAAATTCTTATGGGCTGACACTGGTGGTTTTGGTCATATGTGAGATTCTCAAATCTTCAATGAATCAGAATTGAAAGAGTGCATCCTTGATGGTTCTATTAGTTTTCCAGCAGCTGACAAGCTTCCTAATGATGACAACGACACACCATATTTTATCCTGGGAGATGACATCTTTGCACTACGTACCGATCTGATGAGGCCATATTCTCAAAGAAACATGACTGTCCAGAAGAGAATCTACAACTACAGAATCTCAAGAGGGCGTAGAGTGGTGGAAAATGCTTTTGGCATTTTAGCACAACGTTGGCAGATCTTGCTAAGTACCATGATGCATGCACCATTAAATGTTAGACTCCTTGTTGATGCTTGTATATGTCTTCACAATTTGATGAGGATACGTTAACCAGCCTTGCAAAATGCTGCTCTTGACAGAGAGGATGATAACCACAGAATTGTTCCTGGTGCCTGGAGGGAAGTGGGCTTGATGCATGAAATCAAGATGATCAAAGGGGCTACACGTGCCACCACTGCAGGGAAGCAGCAGCAAGAATATCTTAAGCATTACTTCAATTCACCCGCTGGTTCTGTGCCATGGCAGAATGACATGATATAATAATCAAACAGTCCTTTTTCGGACTACCCCCAACGGCGCTTATAAGAAAATTATCTAACCAAAATTAAACAAACCAAAAGTGAAATAACAAAATCTAAAGTCCCCTAAAAAATCATATCTATAGAAAAGCCCAAGTTTAATAAAATAAATAAAGTCATATCCAACATAAAAACAACAAACCATCAATTGAAAATATAATTTGTTGGACTGTTCTTTTAATGTTGAATATGACTGTAACCGAAGTCACGCGTCTCGAGCTCTACGGTTTATTACAAATCCACTCCAACGACGGTACTGTACAAGGTGAACGAAAAATACAAAGTTAAGAAAGTACGGGAAACAGAAAACAAAGCAAATACTAAAAGAAACGTACGGAGAACCTACAATCGTATGAATGCGACTACAAAACATTACCTTAACGGTGTCCTGACTTAACGATTAATAAAAAATCTATGCTGCAACGATAAATCTATAAAAATTCTGATAAAAATGCTGACATTCAGGACTGAATTTATGCACAAAACTTGACAAAATTACGTAACCTTAACGACGTCGTGATAACACTAAAGACAAAGTAAACAATAGAACTAATGAAAACTTCAAACAAGGATAACTAATTAATAAGTGAAAGCGACATACACGAAACGTAGAAAACTGAAAAAAAAGACAATAAAATCTAAATTTCAGAAGTTTCGCGGTAACAATGACTTTAATTATTTTATTAAACTTGGGCTTTTATAGAGATATGATTTTTTGGGGGACTTCAGTTTTTGTTATTTCACTTTTGGTATGTTTGTTTTTGATTAGATAATTTTCTTTGGAAGATGTGGTGGCCCTTAAAAGGGCCGTTGGGGTTAGTCCTTAAAAAGGACTGTTTGTTAGACCTCAAAACGACTGTTTGTTTGGTGATGCTGGATACTAACTGAAGAAATCACTGTCATTCTGTTCACCAGGTTGCTGTGCACCAGTAGCGAATGGCAGAGAGGGTGAGCTGAGGTTCACGTCTAGAGTGTGAAGTGTGCTGCTGAGCTGACGAAGTAGAGTAGTAGCAGTGGTTAGAGATGAAGTAGTTAATGGCACTGGTTGAAGTGTTCTATACTGTGGCTGGACTTGTCTTGCAATCCAATCTTACTCCTGCGAAAGCCAAACACTTCTTGCAGGAACAACTTCAGCTGGCCACTGATGAGGAGGTGGTTACCACTGCTGGGATGGATACTGTTGTGTAGATGTAGATGGATACTGTTGCTGCTGTAGAATTAGTGCTTGCATAGACTGTTGTGGTGGTGGCATGGCTAATCGTTTGGCTTCATCATTCAGTTGACTGTACTTGAAGATCAGTTGTGTTTGCCCCTGTTGGAACTTGCGCCACAAGCTATGGTCAAGGTCAATCATCACGCTCTTACACCAATTGGCATATGCTCTTCTCTCATTGGTGGGCTCCTTGTGGGTCTTGATCAGTGTCAGCAATTCTCTCTGCAGCTTAATACTCTGATCTCTTGCCTCATTCAGCTTGGGCAATGACTGTTCTTCATTGGCTCTCTCTTTTCTGCCACCATCCCTTCTTGGCCTCACATCTAGCAACACAGGAGTAGGTGATGATGGAGTAGGTGTAGTAACAGGAGTAGTGGAAGCAGCAGCAGCACCATCACCGAAATTCGGGTATTTTTACACGATTCTACCCCGACTCATACAAATTTTACAAGCATTATAGAATCGGCGTTGTCGGGACGGTCGTAGCAGTCGTGGAGTTTGGTGTGATAGGGGTTTAAACGAAAAATTAAGAAGTATTACATACTGGATATTTTGACGGATTTGGTTGGCAGATGCAGCTGCACATCTCCACTGTTAAGTGTTAACTCAAGATCTAGAACTTCCGTTTTATCGTTTCTCGTTTTATTTACAAACTTAAACAAATGAAAAAATAGAGCGATTTTCGTATGACCTTGAAATGGAACGCACGTACAGAGCCAAAACAACAAATGAAAGCGAAAAGTAAACATTAGATTGGTTTATCGAACAGAGTCAAACGCGTGCGGATTTTGATTGGCTTATCGAACATGCAACGTGTTGAATACAAAAAAAAGTAAGTTTTCGTTTTTTTCCGCAACTCGAAACAACAAAATGCCGAACTGGAGTGTAAATTCTCGTGAAGGACTTTAAAACTCTGGCGTAGCCTATCCCTTGCAAAAACGGTCCCAGATTTTGGCAGACTATGCAGTAAGTGGAAGTTTTGCAGTCAGTGCACGCGAAAACCGCGTATGCTACAATACCGCTCGAACAATTTGCGAAAAATTAATCGCGACCGGAGATTGTTAAGCTGGAGGAAGAGGGAGGCCACCAAAGAAAATGGAACCTTCGCGCTCTCCATCCTTCGGTGTAAACTCACTCCTGATGAAATAACGAAGCACGAAAAACTACTTCCTTGGCTATTTAATGAGAAAGACCTCTGAAAAAAACACAGATACAAAAACACCATTAAATTTCCACCGACTTTCGAAAACACGCACAACACAGCACATTTGATCTTTTGTCCGAGAACTTTCTGAAAATCGTGCAATCGATATTCTGTTTGACGTCATTTTGTTGTCGACATGCCGATTGGTTTATCGAACAAGCGCATTTGCCATATTAGGGTTGTTTACGCGGGAAACGAAACGATGCTTTTGTTTCGATCTGTTCAATCATTGGCGGATGAAACAAATCGCAAACACTCTCCGAACCGTTTTTCAAGGTCATACGAAAATCGCTCTATTGAGTGAACGAACCGTACACGGACCGTTTGCACTAATTATAGCACGCTTACTTAAGAGGTTAGTTGTTAAGAAAGTAATTGTAAACTAAAATAGTCGAAGTTCTACAGCAGATCTAGGGAAGCGGCCCCTCCCCTTATTTGGCGAAAAAAATAAGGGGAGAGGAGGAAATTTTATTTTTTTATTCTGAACAAGAAAGCGAGATTGGGGAGAGATATCATGCAGTGCAAGTTTCTTCCGGTCCGCACGTGACTTGCACTCCGCGATCGTTGCTCACTCCTCGCGCTCGCGCACCGCAAAAGCGCGTATTTCACTTCACACCTCCGCGCGAGCTTTGGAGAAAAAATACCCAACTGTTTTGAAATCTAAGGAAACGAGAACAGAGCAGCCTATATATGTAGGACGACTCGCTTATCATTTAAAAAAAAAAGAGCATCTTGACTCTCCTGGTTAGAAGGTGCATTCAGAAAAAAAATGTACGCGAATTGTAAAAAAAATGTACTTGTTCTTGTAATCGAGACTGTCAAAGTTGTGCAATATTTTCCGCCTCAAACGGCGGTTATAACGGAATTTCGGTTTTTGAATTTTCTTTTAATAAATGCAAAGATATTTGGCCGAAAAAGTATCCAGTGATTTTTGTCATACCTTAACCTATCTAACTTTAAAATATGAAAGAAACCGAATTGTTATTACTTGCAAAAAAAAAATAATTTGTCTGATTTTTACGGACAGGCGCTCTTTTAAGAGCGCCTGTGCGTAAAAAGATGTAAAAATATGTGTACTACAATGGAGGACAAAAGTAGCTGGGACACCAGTGAAAACTGGGAAAAAAATAACAAATAATAACGTGATACTACTATAGTTATCTTTGGGGGCGCAATTTCAGCGTATCCTCCCCCCCCCCCCCCCCCCCCCCCTTCCCCCCCAAACCAATGTTGATCAATGTAGGTCAATAGTTTTTCTGTGTAAATGTCCGTTCGATCATCAATTTCAACATTGCTAGGGGGGGGGGGGGGTGGGGGGGGGGGGGGGGGGGGGGGGGGTGGGGGGGGGGGGTGGAGGGGGGGGATTATTTGACTAGTATTTTGGTAAGTGTCCCAACACTAATGACCTGCATTGTAGATGCTTTTTCGTTTTCCAACGGCAAGTTGGACTGGGCTTATTACAACATTTTCCTGGGTTTACAGCTACAGAGCTATTCTTACCTTGCTGCAGTTACTTGGCAATACCTTTCCAGATGCAGTCAGAACTAGAGGGAATGAGGCTTCTTCTGGAGCGATTGAACACAAATCCACATCATCTGCGATCTGCTTGTACACGAGTCCGTTTCCATACCTTGTTTTCTGAACACTTACATTCTGGATCATAACAGACGCTCCCGAGGTTGTAACATTGACGCCAACAAAATCACATCTCAAGAACGTGGAATCAACCACTCTTAGTGGTTTTTCAAGTTCCCTCACCAGCAGTCCCGTGAAACCATCTCTGATCGTTACATTGCACAAATCAGGAGCTTTCTTCAGTGCCTTGATACCTTCAAAGGCATTGGTAATATCAACGTTTTCAAGCGACGAGTTGTTTATATTTTCCGTGATATTTGACGGTGAAAAGTGAATACCTTTCCAATAAACCCTCTCTGTCAAGAATGGAATCAATCTGTCGCACTCGATTCCAATGTCTCCATTATGTGCTGTAGAAAAATATTATATATTTTAAAAAAGCATAAAAACCAAGTACATAATATGAACAGAGTAGGGCATTTCCGAGTTGCCTTTAGCCTCTCTATCAAAGCGAGGCTAGCTGCAAAACCTTTCATATGAAAATGAGTTTTCATTCACATGCAAATAAAACTTATTTGCATGTGAATGAAAACTTATTTTCATATGTAAGGTTTCGAACCTAGCCTCGCTTTGATAGAGAGGCTAAAGGCAACTCGGAAATGGCCTATTGCTCGTTGTCTTGTTACTCCACTACAGAGTTTGCACTTTCAAGTTGATTTAATAAAACCTATTGACGGAACCAATTGCTTAACTACGGATTCATAATCGTGTGAGAGACGAAGAGGAAAATGTGACATCATTTAACTCTCTGGCGTACAACGGGTCGGATGGAACTCCTTCTCTAGAGGTTTTTACCGATTTTTCAAAAGTATTAACTGTTAGTAAATGCCGTTTTCAGTAGCTGCATAAGTAGCATTAGGTCAATTGAATGGATGGATGGATGGATGGATGGATGGATGGATGGATGGATGGATGGATGGATGGATGGATGGATAGATGGATGGATAACTTTATTTTAACTCGGGTTGATGAGGCTGATTAGGTCTCTAGCAAGATTTTGCTAATTTACCAAGAAAAATAATATAGAACAATAAGACAAATGAACAAATGAGATTAAAACACTACAAAAACAAAATAAATTCTAACTAATTCCAATGTACATTTGTATATTTACAATAGATCCAACAGCATTCTGACTTCATTGAACGTAGTGTATCCTGAAGTGAATTCCAAACATTTGAAGCAGTGAAGGTCACTGACTTAGTCCGATAACGGGTGGTGTTAACTTAGGTCATTAGGTTGCAACAAACCTCCCTCCGCTTGTACTACGGTGGGGGGGGGGGGGGGGGGGGGAATTTCCATGTTTGTCCGAGGGTTAACGCAATCATCATTTTTAGTCTAGATTCCCATTTAAAGTGCCAGGCTTATCCTTTATAACTGTTATTAGCCTATTATTGTTTGATTCTATTTTGATGGCATGGATCAGTACATGTGGATAGGTGTATAAAAGTTATTTAGTAAGAGATAAAAAAAAAATGAGCGGCAAAACTGAATGGATTTTTACAATAGAGAATTTAAAATAGCGGACTACGGTCAGCAAGTACGGTTGGACGAGCACTAGGGATCTGGGTCGGAGTGTTATGCGCATGACTACTTTTCCTTCGCTCACCGTGCTTCACCGTAGCAGTTCTACGACGGTTAATTGAACCGTGGTTTCGTGTTGCGAAGACTTCTTAGGTAATTATCCCTTTTGTTATTTGAATGTTAACCGTATTTTAGCTTAAGGAAGTCGCAAATGGCTAATTTGTCCTCTCTTGAAGATTTTGTGAATTTTTAATTTATTAATAAGATGTTTTGCACATTGCCTTTCTCAGTGACAGAATTAATGGAGCCATATTCATCATCTCTGTGAGTAAACTCATTTTCAACTTAAGTCTAAATATTAATTTGTGTATAATAACAGTCTTACGTTTCCTTGGTCTCTTACCTACTCTGTTTTTAAGTTTTTAAGTTGTTGTTGTTGGCGAAGTCATTTAGTAATTTAACATTAGAATGATTTGTCTTTCTAGCGCTGCCGATTATTCTACAAGTCTGAGAAACAAGTGAGCACAGAATATATAATGTCTTATTATTCGTTTTAGTTCGTTTTTTGCTTATCGGTAATATATAGATAGGCTGAGCCTAACAGCGTCGCTCTGTGAACAAGCTTAACTGAGGTGCGCGCCGGGCAAACGCGGAGCGAAATGTGGCCTCGAGATATGCTAATACGGCCAGCGGTGTTACGCACAAAAGCTGTTCGCAATTTCAAGATGGCGGCAAAAATATACAAGAATGTGTTCGAAGTTATCGAAGAAGTGACTAATGAGAATGACGAAGCTGAATACAGTGACGTCGAGTCGGAGGGAGATGGGCTTGAGGACATAGTCCAGCGTAAAATGACCGAACTTGCGGATGCTGCTGTGGAACTGGAACCTGGTTTGCAGCCTAATTCGGAGTTGTTCAAGCAACATGCGTTTCGCCTTGTTTTTCCATGCCTGCAATTGTGCGCTTACCCTAGAATAACAAGCGTGGATGCAATCCTAATAAGTACCATTAGCTGTGGATCTATTCTGCAAAGTGAAAGCAGGCTATGGCTCAATTTAATAAACAGAAGAATCGGTGGCCGTTTAAGGATCAGAAACCCATACTACGCAGAGATGAAGCGGGACCTTCAGAGCAATGGAGTTTTAAAAGTATCAAAAACAGTGGTTTGGAGAATTTCAGAGAACCTCACTGTGATATTGCAGGGAACAGGAAAGGGACTGTCATCGCTTTTACGTCAGAAAAGGGTGTATGACAACTTTTTACCATGCTTAGTGGGAAAAAGGAAGAAAATGTAAAAAGATGTTTTCGGCGATCATTGAAAAGGAGAGGTAGAGCTAAATTAATTGTGAACTCCGAAAAGGATTTTGCGCTTATTTATAAGCTGAATAAGGGGCAGCTTATTGTAGGCTTTCATTTTGGGGTTTGGAACATTAATGGATTTCCTCAGCACACATAAACAGCATTGTGCCATTCCATTTAATATCCACACACCCCCTATTGAGGGTCCTTTAGTCTCTGCCCCCTCAGGAATGACTTTTGAAGACCCCTTCAGAAGAAAAGATCAAAGTGCCGACACATTCCCCCTTCAGAAAAAAGAAAGAGAACAAAGCTACCGACGTGGTTACCCCCCTTAGAAATAAGGACTTTAAGATAGGGTCACTACGGACTACCGACTACGGTTCTACACTGCGGGGACCTGGTTCGAGGTTTACTGCGCATGCTCTTTAGCACTTGGGTTTCGTAGTCCGTCGTCTCATCGCACGCTACGGTGAGTAGAGAAGAAGATTTGCGTAGTGACGACTACGTAAGTATTTTTTTACTGATTTTTCACCACTTTGATTTCTAAACCTTACTTTTATATTAAACAGTCTTTAGGCGAATATATTTCAGCGAAAGTGAAGTTAAGGTCGCCATTTTTGCATGTTTCTGGCTCTGATTACTCAAGACGTTTCAATTCTGTTAGTAGTAATGTACTACACTCTGAGGCAATTGCCTCAGAGAATGTAGTACATCACTACTTTCTATCTGCTGGATTTAAAATATGGAAATATTGAATGGAAATATTAAATGACGAAATCAAATGGAAAAATCAAATGAAACTATATGTTAAAAAAACAAAGTGCGTTTATTTCATTGCGTGATACAATTCTCGGAAACACAGGATGTAATACCCAGAAACAGAGAACGGGGAATCCCCCGCTTACAAGTCTGAACATGTTTTGATAAAAAGGAAATGAGTCATCACTAATAGTTATTGTTTCAGATCACGAGACGGTCGTGTGATATTTTTAACCAATCAGAGGCTTCACACTTTGATTCACAATTGTGAACTTTTTCAGTGAAAAAGTTCACAATTGTGAAGTTGCTTGTGAAGTTAAGATGCCTTACTCACATAACTGAATGATGCATCATCCACCTTCTGATTGGTTGAAAAAATCATACGACTGACTCGTGATCTGAAACAATAACTATTAATGATGACTCATTTCCTGTTATTAAAACATGTTCGCTATTTTTGTTTTCTGGGAATTTAGACACGTACCGCTTATAGCTATTGTTTTAAAAATATAATCTCATATAATAGTATAGAATGAATTGTAATTTGGAAATTCATGATGAATTTGAGAAGATGGGAGAGTTGACCTGTCCCTTTTGTGACCGACGATTAGCAGATGTTGGTAGAAATACGGAAATGATGAGTATTGGTGAGTTGATATATCCCTTTTATGATATGAAATTATTAGAAGTTGATAGTAGTGCTAGATTGGTTGAGTTATGTTGTTGTGAACAAGATATAAATAGTATGGATGGTATGAGCGTCTGTCTAAATTGCGGTTCCGTCCATGGTTATGATTATGTTAAAGAGTACGTTGATTTTTATGAGAATATGTATAGAATAAGGACGAAGAGTGTGTATGTAAGAAAATATCATATCGAAAATATAATCAATAAATATAATAAAGAAATTCATTTGAGTTATCAAGACCGTAACAAAATATATAAGATTTTTGGATTAATAAACAACGTGTTACCAGAAGTCAATAAGAACCGGAAACGGATGATTAGTGTAACCTATGTTTTGAGAAGATTATTAAAAATTTTAGGATTACCTTATGATAAAATAAAAATAACTTCTTCTAAAAAGACATTAAAATTTTATGAACAATGGTGGGATGATGTTTATAAATTAATAAAGAATGATGTCAACAAAATTATTAAAAGGTGACCTGTTGCATGATTCTCAGAAAAATAGGAAGTTATACGTCATGTGAAGGGTTTTTCCCTTTGAATGAATTATAAAATAAAATTTACTCGAATTTTTTATCATACTGTTTCTCGAATTTATCAGCAAGAGGACAAAGATCGATGATTATTTCATCTAACTGTCTCATTTCATTGATGAAAACAGTGTGGTTGAATTGATTTCCTCTTAAAAAAGACCGTAGATCAACTAACACTTTTTCATAAGTCATATAAGAAAATTTAGACATTTCAATTTTTCTCTTATAGTCCTTGATTTCAGATATTGTCTTAAGCAATAAACCAGCTCCAGAAATAGAAGCTAGTATAGCAGGATTTAATGTGATACTACCAGCTATTGTACCAATAACTACTAAGCCTGTTGAAGTAACATTTACAATTAAATTCAATCTCTTAAAATATTTGAAAGCCTTTTTATAACACCAAAAGCGTTTGTGGTAATATCTATATAACGCTTTGATTTCAGATAATTTTTCTTTGCTTATACACTTATCGATATGATTAAATTGAAAGATATCTGTTTTAGTCATTCTATTCTATATATTATTAGTACATATTATATTTTAGGATTTGAAATAAGACAATATAATACACCACTTATTTGGCCCATTATTGGAGATCTTTTTACTTTCTTTGGCATTGAAAGGAAGCAATATGTGTATCCAGGCCCCATTTCATAGTCATTATAAAATCTTCCAAATGCATCATGAAAAATAGCATGTTTAATTAAAAATTGGTAATTGGTATTTAGAGTACAAGAACCTGGTCCTATTAATCCAATGTCAGGGTGTTTTTCTAATATTTGGTTAAATAATATTGGCTTATTCAAATAGTTAACGTACAAAAATTGATATATTAAAGCCGATTTTAATATTTCATCTTTAGTATTAGGATGTAGGTTTTTTTGGGTTGTGAAAAATTTATTACAAAAATTAATTGACTGTGCAAGAATTGACATTTATATATATCAATATATTAGATAATTATATATTAAAACTCTTCAAAAAGTACACTGATATGGCAATTATAAGGTGCATATGTAATATGATCAATTGATAGTAATTTGATTCGTACAACTGTATCTTCATTGAAATTGATAACTGATGTTGATATATTGAAAGTGTATAAAATTTTATTTGATGTTTTATTCCAATTTTGGGGTCCAAATGAATAGTTACCGATTAATATAACCATTTTTTTGTATCCTTCAGGCGGTTTATCGTCCAATATTATCAACCATAATTTTACTATTTTCAAATTAGTTACCGCAATAAATGATGATGAACCGTTGAACATTATATCTCGACTGTTCTTATTTTTCATATAATTGCCTAAAAATATGAATTTATTTTTCAGTTTTGGTAAACCAATTAGGTTTCTACCATTTAAATCAATATCAGTCTCCATAACCATTTTTCCATTTTCAATTACAAAAACAGTATCAAATACATCTGGATCGACACTCGAGACATGTTCTTGAACACCATAAACAATTAGATGTGCTTTATTTGTATTTCCTTTTGTTATTCTTCCATGAAGATCTATCATTATATATTCAGGTGGAGAGACCTGCCATTTGTGTAAATGAACAATGCTTTTCGTATATCCTTCAGTGTTAAATATTTTTGTTGTTTGCTGCCCAATATTAATGACTGTTGATACAACACTGACAGTTGTTGAACTAATATAAGCTTTATCTGGAACGAAAAACTCAATCACCATAGTGTACTCACCTTGAGAAAGATTTAGTGCATTAAAACCTATCCTTGACGCGAAGTCATCGTTATTGTCTGTCGTAAGAGTTATATCATAGGCTTTCTTGTTAATTTTGTGTGGACTGGATACAAAATCGATAATACCATTAACAACAATATTACTCTCCGACGAGCTCTGATTAACATCTTCCATCATGTATCTAAAAACATCTTTTTTAGCTGTAGAGGTATTTATATGTGACTTGTTTACATAACTCTTATAATCATCCGTTATTCGTGTGTACAAGTTTGTATTAGAATCATTGAGTTCGGTGTTGAAGAATGAAACATTGACGGCAGCACCATTCTCATTTGGTAAAGGTGTTGCTAAATTAGTAATTTTATTACTTTGCATATCAAGATCATTTTCCACTTTTTTATCGAGTTTCGATGTTCCTAAAAAAGCTAGAGCAGTAACGTTCTGTTCGATTTTC
The DNA here is from genome assembly GCA_024195265.1 of Dendrophyllia cribrosa. Taxonomy (NCBI): domain Eukaryota; kingdom Metazoa; phylum Cnidaria; class Anthozoa; order Scleractinia; family Dendrophylliidae; genus Dendrophyllia; species Dendrophyllia cribrosa. The sequence continues at coordinate 16,948,738 of JAJLRJ010000012.1, read as the reverse complement.
GTGATGTTGTCACCGTATAATCTATCAACATATTCTTTATTTATCGCATGATCAACTTCTGTTGGATCTTTTACATTATAAATAGTATTTGATCCCATATCTAGACTAGTTTCCATTGGAAAAGTTTCTTTACGACTGAGAAAAATGTTTTTTACATCATTATAAGATACAAGATTGTTATAATTTGCTGCTAATTCAAGATATGTCTGTTGTTTTGATTTCACAATATTATAAAGTTCTTTCAGATCAATATTTTTCAAAATCTCGTGTGTGTGTGAAGGATCGGTATTAGGATGATATTTTTTCAAAGTAACCATGTTTACACTACTTAAATCATTGGATTCATCGGTTATTACATTTACGATTTTCTTATTCTTCGCATCGTATTGTTGACCATCATAATTTAAAAAATGTGTCTTCCCATTATAAAAAGGGAAAGCATCGTTATCACCAGCTGCTTGAACATTTAATATAGAATGATAATTGGCATCCATCTGATCAGTCAATACTATTCTTTCATTTTTCATATGTGCATCTGTAATGTTTGCTTTGTTATTGACCTGATTTTTGAGAGTTATCGAATTAACAGCAGCCAGGTCATTATTCAAATCAGCGTCCATGTTTGTGATTAATTTTCTATCCATATCAATCTCACCGGGTAGAATTAGTTTATGTCCCATCAAATCAAGATCTCCAGTCATATGAGATGATCCGTCAACCTGAAGAGAATCAGCCCTCAGTTGAATCAGTTTGTTTTCCAAACTTGTTCCAAGCGTGTCAACCTGATGCTTTGTGATCACGTCGTTATTGTTAATAGCTTCTGCAACATTTGTCAATCTTTTATTCTGAATATCATAATTTCCGTCATCTGTTAATACAAACCCGACAGTAGGTAATCCCCGTTGAGATTGATTATTAAATGTTGATTCAGGTAAACGTCCGTTTGAGTAACTCATTTATATAATAACATTATATTACTTTGATTATATTTTTTCATTAAAATTCTTGGTTGTGAATTTCTTTGGTTTATCAATATATATGAATGAAAATGGTTCTTTAGTTGCTTTATCATATAATTGTTTTGAAATACTGTTTTCACGGCAAATTAGACTCTTTTCATTGGTGCTTGGGAATTCGTAAAGACAGAAATGTGAACAGTTCAATCTTATGTCTTTCGGTGTCTTATAATAGCTCTGACTCAAATAAATCACACTACAGTTTTTGTGTCTCCCTCGTATAAAATAGTCGACTAATGGTTTTTGGTTTTTATCACATACGAAATCGTCGAATATCACTATTTTCTGACTTTCATTATCAATATCATTTACAGGAATAATTTGATCATTGCTTGCTTCAATAACATTATAACCAGCTTCATCACTTATTGGCTGGAATATATCCATAAGATTCTGATACTTGGACTGCTCTAAGTTTTTCGCATACAGGTATATTTTATCAAAGTACAATAAATTGTAAATCATATGCATAAGTGTATTTGTTTTTCCCGAACCACTTGGGCCGCAAACCAACATCCTAAATGATTGATCTGGCATGAAATCATATAACTGTCTAAAGTTCGAGACCATATCGTCTTCAATATCGTAATTTGGTATTATCATTATATAATATGGGTATATTATTTCAATACAACATGGTGTGTAACACGGTGTGTAACACGGTGTATAACACGGTGTATAACACGGTGTTAAACGTTGTTTTTTATATATGATTTCCAAATTTTATGTAACCTAATAATATAATAAAAATGAGTTTACTTAAATGGAAAGAACTTGCAAAGAGTAAATCTCTATTAGGTAATAAGATTAATCTTGTACATGATGCAATCACAAAACATAATCTTAGTCATAAGATAAGTCAAGAGTCATTGGCTAAGGTATTCAAACCTGTGACTAGTAAATTAGATGATGTTATCGACAGTAATGTAGATTTAAGGGTACCCATAAGAAAGAAAAGAGCACCTAAAAAAGCTGATCAAGGTATTGATTATATGCCTGAAGTTGACCCTTTCGAAGACATGCAAGTTGATGATTTATTTGGTGATTATGTCCCACCAAATCAAAATAAACAAATTGTACCTAAACCACCTACTTATGAAGAATCTTTACAAGATCTTATGGAAGGAAATAAGAATATTTATGTTGATCCTCAGTACTTTGGTGATGAACCTGATGAATTACCACCAGAATATGATGACGACGATGAGATCGATTATGGATTAGATAATGAAGATATAAGTAATGAGATTTTGAATGATATTGGTATTACGGATTATGAAAATGTGGAAATGAGGTTAAATCAACCAGAAATGACACATAAAAAGACTAAGGCCTATCTTAATAAGATTATAAATGATGCAAAATCAAAAAGGAGTCAATTAAGTGGTTATAAGTCACATGTTACAAAACAGTTCAAAAGTGGGGCTATATCAGAAGCTGAGAGACAAATGCGAAACAAAAGAATAGACAATGCAAGAGTTACTTTAAATGAATACATAAAACATTATAATACTAAATTGGAAACAATAAAAGGTTCTGGAATCCAGAGTCGGGGAAAAAAACAGAGAGGTGGAAATATTATGTTTTTTAATGATGTAAAGCAGCTTTTAAAAAAATTGGAATTGATTATTGGTGAAAGATTGGCAGGGAATACCAGCATTGAGATGCGAAATATGGGAGTTACTATATTGGACACATTATTGAAAATGTCGAAAATCAATAGGTCACAATATAGTAAATTGTATAGTCAATATTTCAAAATATAATTTATGTAACTTTATTATATAAATGGAACGAGAGATAGTTTTATCATCTTATAGTGTAAAAAATCAAGGGAATAATAAACCTGAAGATTTCACAACAAAATTTACTAGACCAATGATATTGGATAGTAATTCTCAATATGTGATCGGCCTTAACCGAATTATCAATATGAGTTTTACATGGTTTAATGTTAATGCTGGATACAATAATCAATTAATTAAATTTAGCTCTGATAGTGGTTCAACATTTAACAACATCACCTTTCCAGCCGGAGTATGGAATTATACAGACTTCAATACATATATCAAGGATATAACGAAGACTGGTGATACGTATCCTATCACTCTTGAATTCGATAATACAACATTTAGGGTTACGATTACATTGACTCAGAATTATCAGCTTGATTTGACGCATTCCAATTTTAATGATCTAATCGGGTTTGATAAGACAATATTATCTAATGAAACAAATATAGGGCCGAAAGTGCCCAATCTCAGTCAAGACACAGATATCCTGAATATCCATTGTAACCTAATAAACGACAGTCTTGTCGACGGTCAAGATACAGACATCATTTATTCCTTCTCGACCAGTGTACTCCAACCTAGTTACTCCTTTACCCTCGAACCACGAAGAGTCACATTCAATCCAGTCAATAAGAATAATATTAGTAGTATCAGGGTATACATTACTGATGGAAAAAGAAGATTAGTTAACCTGAATGGAGCAGATACATCTTTCTCACTAATTCTGAAAAGTATAGAATAATATAACATAATAGTATAATGAAACCGTATGAATTCAAAAGATTTTACCATCCAAAACTTGGTAAATTTGTATATCAACACAAAGGGTCTGGGCTTATCGTTGATAATATTTTCAAACCATTAAAGAGTGTGGCATCATCTGTTTTCAAGAAATTTGCTAAGCCAATAGCAAAGAAGGCGTTAGAATCGGGGATATCCCATGCAGGTGAGCGACTGGGTAAGGCGGTATCAGAGAAGTCAGGAGACCTAATAATGAAAAGATTGGCAAATTTGAGAAAAGGAGCTACAAGACAAACAGCAATTGTTCCATCCTCACCCATTAAACAGCAACAGCAAGATGAAAGTACTGATATGATACTGAATAGACTCATTTCTGGAGATGGTTTGAGGAGAAGACGTAGAGTGAGATTAGTATAGAATCAATAAAATGATTTTAATATGAATATATTTTTTAATTGTTAAAATTTATCTAACATAATATTATAATGTCATTTAGAACAGATAATTTTCTTCAAAGAAATGAGTTGGTGCGATTCCAACTCGATGATGTAATCAGGTCCCCAGCTAACGGTCAACATCAGGTCAAAAATGGTTACAAGTTCACAATCAACGATCGGTCATCATTCTACGATTGGTATAATGCCTATATTGAAGTCCAATTCCAAGTACAGAAATTAGCAGACGGATCGGGATATGCTGCTGCTGACAGAATCACAGTCATTAATGGAGCGCATTCCTTAATTGACCACATAATGATTAAAAGCGCTGGGAAAATTGTGTACGACACTGATAATCTACACAAGGTCACTTTTGTGAAGAATTTGCTAGAGTATTCTGATGATTATAGCAGATCAGTCGCTAAAAACAGTTTCTGGTATTTGGACACGAATGCTACAACAGCTGCGAATAACACAGGATTTGAAGCTCGCAGGTTGCAAACTCAAGCACTTCGAGACAATGGGGCTGGTGGTGCTAAAAACATTAATGTGATTATACCATTGAACAGGTTCTCATTTTTTGAAGAACTTGAAGATAAGATGCTTGTACCAATGCAAATACAATTTAACATTGAGCTACAAAACGATGGTGAACTCATTCACATGGCTAATGGAACTGATGCTGGAAGAATTGTTGTTAACAGGTTTTTGCTCTGGGTGCCAAAACTAACTCCAAAGGATTCATTGTATGACAATTTCGTTAGTTCATTTCTTAAAGAAACTCAGTGGAAATATTTAAGGGAAATGTACGAAGCATCAGCTCCTACACAATCATCAGGATTTTTCCAGATTTCAAGCAGTATTGACAATGTCAAACACATTTTTGTTTACTTGAAAAGAACAAACCCGCCTAATGATGCAGTTGAAGAAGACAGTCCTTATCTAATGGACACTTTTAAACTTAATGTTGCTGATAATAACTCTTCCCTTTTAAACTGTAGACTAGAATATGGAAATGGAGTCTTTTATCCAGAAACAGAGTATGATACAGAATCAAAAGTGAGAATCTTTAACGATTTGATGTCATATACTATGCGGAAAAATGACTATAACAGCGGAACTCAGCTGAACTTAGCAAACTATAGTTCTCTGTATGGGTTGATTTACTTTAATCTTACGTATCAAACTGAAAAAATAACAAGAGATCCGAAACAGCTAATCTTCAGGTATAGACTAAGCCAGAATGCAGCTGCAAACTTCAATGTTCATGCTGTAGTCCTATATGAAGAATCTGTTGTCATTGACAAGGTGGGTAATGAATTGGTTATAGTGTAAAATAAATATCCTTATTTCATATATATTATGTGAAATTTTATATAATATATATTATATATAAGAAATGACTCAGCTTTTTGAAATCAAAGTAAATTTGTCTGACAATCAAAAGAAGAATTTATAGACCACCTCCATTTATAGGTTCATGGGATAATCCAATTGGTATGGGTATTAAAAAAAAAACTACCAAAAAAAACAAGTTGGGAGAAGGCATACTATTAGGGAAAAACAGCCCATTCAATGGCATCCCACTACTAGGGGCAATACTGTAAAACCAAAATTCCATAAAGATATCCCGTTAAGTAATCATGATCTAATAAAATGGTGTAGATATTTGAACATCCCAATCAAAGATGTTCTGTCAAGGGATGAAAGAGTTTCACATAACCATAGACAGGCGTTATTTATCTACAATCTTGAACCCTCATATATGAGTGGAAGCCATTGGGTGGCCACATATGTCAAAGACAACGTAATAAATTATTTTGACAGTTTTGGTATGCCCCCATTTCAGGAGATTGTAAATCATGCTAAAAGAAAGAATATGACTCTGTTACATCAAAACAACCAAATCCAGAACATAAAAACGACTACATGTGGTTACTTCTGTTTATACTTTCTGAATGAAATGAATAAAGGGAATTCATATTACAATCTATTGGAAGTGTTCGACATATATGACACAATGAAGAATGAGGGATTTCTCGAACATTATTTTAGAAATATCTAACTTATATATATATGACGAAAAGTTATTGTGTAAAGCAGAAGAAAGTCACTGAATGTGTACCAGGGAGCGAACGATATGTGAAAACTAAAAATGGTCGAACTATGTTGAAATGCACTTGCGCTGAATGTGGAATTACTAAATCTCGTTTTGTATCCAATAAAAAAAATTTAAACTAAATAGCCAGTCAGAGATGGCTGGCGGATTTTTAGATATAGAAGGTAGTCACAGTCTTGGTGAAATTGCAGCTAAAAGTGCTTTAAAAGGTTTGTATAATTTAGGCAGAATCGGAGCATCAAAAGCGGTCAAATCTGATTTTACAAAACAAAAGATTAAAGGAATGGCTAACAAATATCTAGATCAAGCTTTGGATAGTATTACATCAGATTTATCAAAAAAACTAAATCCACTACACAGTGGTGGTGCTATTGACATACATAAAGCTATTGGGAAGCTTCCGAAACCTAAAGGAGGGTGGACATTACCTGGTCATATATATACTGGCCCATATAATGATTTAAATAGTCAAGTGAAATATGACCCAACGACTGGTGAAATATTGGAAATATACGACCAACCAACTGGTAAAACTGATGCAATAGCAATGCAACACGATGTTGATTATTCAGTCTGCAAGGATGATAGGAAATGTAAAAATAAGGCAGACAGAAAAATGGTTAAAGCATTAGATGAAGTACCATATGATGAGAGACAGTGGGGGCATTGGTTGGCAAGAAACACGATTGATATAAAACAGAAATTAGGCCTTGGTGTTAAACAAAAAAGGAAGCCAAAAAACGGAAAGCGGCGTTGAGTAAAAATGATTGGGCTCAACAATTAGCCGATGAATTACATAAGCCAATCAAACGAAAATTTAAAACAAGAAGAGTTATTGTTAATGGAATAGATGATATTTGGAGCGCTGACCTTGTAGAAATGCAGAAGTTTTCAAAATGGAATAAAGGATATAGATATTTATTAAACATCATTGATGTGTTTTCAAAATTTGCTTGGAGCATTCCTATTAAAAATAAAACAGGTGATACAATCACTGAATCATTTGATGATGTTATTAAAAAATCAAAACGGAAACCTAAATTTATTTGGGTAGACCAAGGATCTGAATTCTATAATAAAACTTTCAAAGACTGGTTAAAGAAAAATAATATTGAGATGTATTCTACTTTCAATGAAGGTAAAGCTGTTGTTATTGAGAGATTTAACAGAACATTAAAATCTAAAATGTGGAAACAATTTACAGCTCAAAATACAACACAATATTTAGACATGTTACCAAAACTATTAAATGAATACAACAGTACAAAGCATTCAAGTATTAAAATGAAACCTATTGAAGCATCTATGAAAAAGAATGAAGGAACTGTTTATTTCAATCTATATGATATGGAACTATTATCATATAAACCAAAATTTAAAGTTGGTGATAAAGTTCGAATATCTAAATATAAGAGAAAAACATTTGACAAAGGATACACTCCAAACTGGACAGAGGAGATATTCATAGTTGATAAAATTCAATACACAAATCCAATCACTTATAAATTAAAGGATCTCAATGATGAACTAATAGAAGGATCTTTCTACCAACCTGAATTATTAAAAGCTAAACAGGATGTTTTCCGTATTGATAAGGTCATCAAACGAGATTATAAAAAGAAACAAGCTTTGGTATCATGGTCTGGTTATCCAGAGGAATTTAATTCATGGATACCGTTAAAAGATGTCAAAAATATATAACGTTTATATATATCATGAGTGGCATTGAGAAATATATCAAAAAAATAAATTTTCAAATTCATGAATGTGAAGATGAAAAAGACAATCTTTATGATAAAATATATGATAATGAGCGTAGATTGGATCTGTTACAATATAAAAAGAAATTATTGAAACTTTATCATAAAAAAATACATGAAATTGATGAAGATATAACATTGAAACAGTTATTGAATATTATCTGCAATGAGATAGAAAACAATAGATACGATGATGAATGTAATGTGTTGAAACAAACCAAAGTTGATAATATAGCTGAATTGAAAACTGAAATATGGGTATAAATTAAAAATACTATAAATTATTTAAACACACTAAAATGACTTAAAAAAATAATCATACTATATAGTAATGGTAAAACAATCAAGGGGAAGACCTAAAAAGTATATGACCGATGAAGAAAAACGTGTTATGGGTCGTGTTTATTGTAAGAAGTATAATGACAACCCAGAGAATAAATATCATTGTATTGAATGCAATAAATATTTCCATCCTGCAAGTAAATATAAACACAATAAAACTATGGTTCATCAATTGAATTCACAAAAATACAACAACGAATAACACAAGGATATCATAAAAAGATAATCATATATGACCAATCATATATAACTATCTCAAATTATTTCAAAAATGATTCCAAAAATAAACGCACTATGAAAATGACTTAAAGAAATATTATATATAATTATATATATAGATAATGGAAAAATCAGAATTAAAAAAATTGAGTAAGTCTCAACTAATCAAAATGCTATTAAAGCAAGAGAAGAAGAAGCCTAAAATTATAATAGTGGATGACGAAAAACAACGTAGGAGACCAGTTCCTACACCGAGAAAATCTGTCAGGCAGATGGTTAAAAACTATGAAGACAATATCATTTTACCACCTATTGAGTTCAGAGATAATTACAAACCAGTGGCAGCACCAAGAACTATTAAACCAGTGCCAGCACCAAGAACTAAAAGACCAGTTCCAGCACCAAGAACTATTAAACCAGTTCCAGCACCGAGAACTAAGCTCTCAAATGAATTCAATTTCGATGACACTATTTTTGATTCATCATCCAATGACCAACCTCTATTCAAAATAACCGAAATCAGAAATACAGCTAATAAAAAATTCAACGCTTATACTAATGAATTCAAAATTTCTGTACGCAAAAATTTCATAAACAATAAAAATGATGTTTTCAGTGTCTTTGAAAAAATGGTTGAAATGACAATAAAGAAAAGACAGTTAAAAGGTAATGACAGATTCAGATTGGTAATTTCAAATGATGAATTAGATCATCCTATCTCAACAAAATTGTTAAAAGTTTCTGATTTCAAGTTAAATCAACTTTCAGATGTTATTAATACGTTGGAATATAAAGAAATAGATTTAGAAAATTGCAAAATAATTATTCAATCTGTGAAAATACCAACAGGTAAAGGGCGGTTATATTTATCAAAACAAACAGTGAATAGGAAACAATGTATTATCACAATAAAAAATAATGACACAACATGTTTAGCAAGGGCTATTGTAACAGCTTATGCTCATTTACACCCTGAGAATTACACCACAACTCAGTTGAAAGATGGATTAAACAAAAGCCGAAAACTACAAGAAACTGAAGCTATAAAATTACATGAAAATTGTAATGTAGAGATAAATGAATATGGAAACAGTTTGGAAGATGTCAATAGCTTTGCATCATATTTAGATACAGAGATTAATATCATCGATTCAGAACACTTCAATGAAATCATATACACAGCCAACAAAGGAAAAACAGACAAAATCTATTTATACAAAACACGAAATCATTTTGATGTCATAAAATCAATGACAGCTTTTTTAGATGTAGCTTATTACTGTCATAGTTGTAAAAAAGCTTATACAAGACGTGACAAACACAAATGCCCACAAAAATGCCTATCTTGTTTTAAATATTTTCCAGATGGAAATAAATGTGATGGAAAAGACGTCACCTGTAAACACTGCAATCGTGTTTTTCATGGTGATGTTTGTTTTAAAAATCATACAAGTAATCGTTCTAAAAAAGATGACAATGATTCAGTATGTAACAGTGTAGCAAAATGTTCAAAATGCAACCAAATAATACTGAAACCATATATAAAAATGCACAAATGTGGATATAAAATGTGTAATAACTGTAACAAATATTGTGAAAGTAAGCATAAATGTTTTATGAAAAAGATAAAATGTAAAGGAGGTAATTGTATCAAAGACACTAAAAATCCTTGCAGATTAAATAAATCCATACTAAAAAAAGATTATTGTTATTCATGTAGAACATATAATGAAAAATATTCATTTTTTGATTTCGAATGTACACAAAACACTGGAACACATGTAGTCAATTTGGCTATCTGTCATGATTTCAATGGTAATGAATCAATCTTCAATGATATTAATAGTTTTTCTAATGGAATTCTCAATGAAAAATATAAAGGTTACACATTTGTGGCTCATAATTCAAAAGGATACGATAGCCATTTTATTCTTAAATGGTGTATAGATAATGGATTCAAACCTTATTGTATTTACAATGGTGCAAAAATAATGATGATGGAAATTCCAAAATTAAGAATAAAAATAATCGACAGCCTAAATTTTATTCAACAACCTTTGTCCTCTTTCCCTAAAACATTTGATTTAATCGAGTTGAAAAAAGGATATTTTCCACATTATTTCAACAAAAATTGTAATCAAAACTATATAGGAGAGATGCCATCTAAAAAACATTATGGATATAATCAAATGGTATGATGACCGTGTTAATGAAAATTATGTTTTCGATTTCAAAAAAGAAATAATTGAATACTGTAGGTCAGATGTTGATATATTAAGAAGATGTATGTTAAAATTCAGACAAGATTTCATGAACCAAGAAAATATTGATCCACTAAAATACATCACAATAGCTAGTGTTTGTATGGCTATTTATAGAGGAAATTACATGCCAAAAAATACCATAGCTGTAGTTGATAATGTTGTTCAAACAGAAAACCACAGTACAGTTAGTATTGCATGGCTGGATTATATCAGCAAGAAAAATAATATTAAAATTCAACATGCCTTAGAAGGTGGTGAAAAAGCTATCAAATGTATCAATAACAAAATAAAAGTAGATGGTTTTTGCGAATCTACAAATACTGTTTATGAATTTCAAGGTTGTTTCTGGCATGGATGCCCAGATTGTTACAAACCTGATGTTATCAATAACAAGAATCAAAGCGACATGGGTACTTTGTATAATAAAACCCAAGATAAAAATAACAAAATAATAGCTGCTGGTTACAATCTTATTGAAATGTGGGAATGCAAATTAAAAAACGATAAAAATTTTCAGAAATATTATAAAGTTGAATGGAATCGAGAAGTGTTCGAACCGTTAAACCCGAGAGATGCTTTTTATGGTGGACGAACAAATGCTACCAAATTATTGTATAAATTCAAAGAAGGTGAATGTGGAAAATATATTGATTTTTGTTCTCTTTATCCTACAGTTCAGTTCTACAAAAAATATCCCATAGGTCATCCTAAAAAAATAATATCACCAGAAAAATACGACGTAAAATGGTATGGTTTCATAAAATGCAAAATTTTACCACCACGAAATTTATACCATCCAGTTTTACCTCAGAAAATAAAATGTGAAAAATCAGAAAAGTTAATGTTTCCTCTGTGTATATCATGTGCAAAAACAAAACAACAAGACAAATGTCAGCATAGTGAAAATGAGCGATCATTTATAGGTACATGGACAACAGATGAAGTAAATAAATCCATTGAAAAAGGTTATACAATCATAAAAATATACGAGGTTTGGCATTTTGAAAAGTCAAGCAATGATTTATTTAAAGGATATATCAAAAAATTCGTGAAGCTTAAACTTGAATCAACAAAATATAATTTCAAAAATGAAAAAGAAGAAATGATTTTCAGAAATAATGTCCAAAAAAAATTAGATATTGAATTAGGTGAATTAAATGAAAATGCAGGTTTACGAGCTATTGCTAAAATGTGTCTAAACAGTTTATGGGGTAAATTTGGTCAACGAAATAATATGAATCAATGTAAATACGTAACTGATATTAATGAATTTTATCAAATAGTACTTGATGATACCATTGATAATTTAAATATGAATTTCATAAACAATGAAATGGTACAAATGACTTATACGTATAAAGATCAGTTCGTTGACAATTCATATAATACTAACATCTTTGTAGCATGTTTTACAACTAGCAGTGCACGGCTAATGTTGTATGAAAAACTAGATTATTTAGGTAAACAAGTATTATATTTTGACACAGATAGTATTGTGTACATTGAATCTCCAAAGAGTAAGAAAGTAGAAACAGGAGATATGTTAGGTGATCTCACAGATGAATTAGATGGTGAAATTATAAAAGACACTTTTGTATCAGGTGGTCCAAAAAATTATAGTTTCATATATGGAAGTAATAAACAGAAATGTGTTATCAAAGGTTTCAGACTTAACCACGAAAATTCCCAAATACTAAATCACACAAATATGATTAAAATGGTAAAAAACGAAATCAAAGACCTCACGTTGGTAAATGAAAAGAAAATAACCAGACAAAACAAACAAATCGTAAACAAATATGAAGAAAAGGTATACAGTTTTGGATATGACAAGCGCGCAATAAAACACATATCTGAAAACTGTATCGAAACATATCCTTATGGATATTAAAACCCCACTCTGATGGGTGAATAAAGGTTGGTGAAATCAACTTCCTGTTTTTCCGAGAATCATGTCACGCAAAGGAAATCACGCAATGGAATAAACGCACTTTGTTTTTTTTAACATATAGTTTCATTTGATTTTTCCATTTGATTTCGTCATTTAATATTTCCATTCAATATTTCCATATTTTAAATCCAGCAGATAGGAAGTAGTGATGTACTACATTCTCTGAGGCAATTGCCTCAGAGTGTAGTACATTACTACTTCTGTTTTGTTTACAGAAACTTAAAGGATGTGGATTCCTTGTCTTGTTATAGCGTCGGCGTAATCTTGAAGGTAAGCTGGGGTGAGAAATGGCTGATTCCAAGAGGTTAAACAAAAACTGTGTTCGTTAAAAATCCAGTCAAGTACAGTGTTAGCTATAAACCGTGTTCATTTAAAATCCAGTCAAGTACAGTGTTAGCTATCATGCATAGTTCTGGCACCGGGCGTCAAAAAGTTAAAATTAAATCGAAATAGTGGTATGGTTAGGCTAATCTTTTTAACAGCAAACAAAGTCCTTCCAAACCACTGTAAACTGTTCCTTGTGGGCACTTGAAAATCGCTGGAATCCGTAGTGCGTAATCCGTAGTAAAATCGGGAGATCATCTTTGGCTACAGGCTCTGAAGGTCCTGACGTGAGCTTCGCACTCGCAAGAGTCGAACACATCCAAACAGAATGGATCAAAATTCCAGTATGGAAATGAAGGATTAACGGGCTGGTAACAATCGTAAAGAACAAAAAACTCTTCATCATCTAGAAAACCATCGGCATACGCGATTACAAGTGAGTTCAGTCTAACATCTTCGAAAGATATTTTTTTCCAAGTGCAGCCGTAGTCCGAGTCTTCGTAGTCACGATCTTAATGCCAAACAACAGTACGACTTTCGAGCCCTTTTAGCGTAGTCGGCCCAGTCCACGCAGGGCTTGGACTCTCACGTCCAGAAGTAGTCCGTAGTCCGTAGTGACCCTATCTTAAAGTCCTTAATGACTGTTGAAGACCCCCTCACTCCCCTTAGGGGAGTACAGATAAAAACATGGAATGGCCCATTGCTAATAGTTCCTTCAGTTGATGGCTGATTATATTGTCAGTATTTACTTGTCAGAGAATTCATTTTCGCCCTCCAAAAGAAAACATCTGCAGCAGGGTTAATTGCCACATGGTAGGTGAGAGGGAAATTTGTGGACAAAATCTTCTTTTTGAAATCTTATCACCACTGATTTAGGGACTGGTCATAATTATTTATTCTTGCAATTTATTTTTCCCTGCCTCCCAGCTTTCCGTAAATAGTGACCACTCCCTTATCTTTCTTCCTGTTCTTGTCACTTATTTTAGTGATAGCAACAGTGTTTGGGTTACATGAAAAGGAAAAATTTTTCACTCGTGATTTTCTGAAATGTCCAAATAAAATTCACATATCTCAAGTTGCAAAAACAGCTGCCACTGTAAGATAAATTTATGACCTACACTTAAAATATGCTATTAACTACTACATTAATATTCTTTTCTGAACAGTTTATTAACATATTCAACTTGTTACATAGTTGCTAAACTGGCCCAGCTATCTGTAATACATCTTTTTCTAAGCTTTAGAAAAGTGCATGTAAAGGATATGTTTTTTCAAATTTCTGTCAATAAATAAATAAATAAATATATATAATATTTTATAAATAAATTAGTTAATACCTGTTAACAATTTGCACAAAGCAGGTTTTTGATTAAGTGCCTACAATGTTATATGTAAACGTTCTACCTGTATGATTTTTTTTCAGTTTAACATTAACATTAATTGTACAATAAACAATGTTCTAACTGTTCAAACTGTTTAAACTGTATTAAACCATATCAGAAGCATATGCTTCTGACCATATGCAAAATGCATGTTTGTTTTTCTTATATGCTCTGAAAGCACCACATGGAAGGTCCCCCTTCATCTCTGCGCAGTATGGGTTTCTAATCCTTAAATGGCCACAACTTTTAACTTGTCTTGATTCTTTGTCCCCACCCGAGTTCCTTGCAGGGCTAATAGACTTGTCTTGGACACTTTTAATGATCTTGGTTCTGCATTGGCTGTTGCAATATTTGCACTCCTCTGTCACTGGGAGACCACAGTAACAATGATCACTTTGAAAAGCCCGTTTAGGAATGTATGTCTCCTTGCTAGAGCTGCTACCAGTCAAGTTGTAGCCCCTTTGCCGCAACCATATAAGGGAAACAAACTCGTGCCGGAAAACTTGTTTCCAGCGATTTGAGAAATTTGAGTTCTGGGCGTACCTGGAAATTGCTTGATGTTTAGCCTCCCTACCCTCCATTGAGTTAAGGGCCAAACCCTTTCCATACATTTCAAACATCTCCCTGGTGTGGATGGGAACCACATGCCCAAGGGTCCACACTGCAGGGTTTACTTGCAGAAACAGTGCACATGAAATGAAAAAATGTTGGCATGCTTTTTCAAGATCATCAAGCTGTTTTTTGTCAATTTGCAGTCTACAAAACAGTGAAACAGCATCACGCAATGAAAGACATGTGAATGCAAACACATGCAGTTTGAACTCAACAGGTTTTGGATCATTTGCTTTTATAAGGTACATAAAATTGTGCAGAAATCTACGTGAAAATGAAGAAAATGCCTTAGGATTTCCTTTTCCCTCATCAAACCACCTGACCACTTTTTTTGGTAAGCGGGAAAGACTTGCCTCCGTTTTCAGGCTAGTGATTAGCCTGAAGAAGGGAGAGTTTTTGTTTACCTTCTGAAACTCGGTAACATTCTGTGGTAATTTGGATATTTCAATTGCAAACTCAAGAATTTGGGTGAAGAGAAAGGCACAGCCATTGTTTTTCAGGTGCAGGGGTTCAACGTGCCCTTTTTCAATAAGCTTTTCAATTCTTGGAACAAACTCCTGCCTGGATTGCTTTTCTGCAATGAGCGAGGTTATCCTACCCCGTCTAGTGCTGGCACTTAGGGAAGTCTTAGTCAGTTTGGTTTTTCAACTCTTCAACTTGTTTCGCCACTTTTAAACGTTTGCCATATTCCCATGGCTTCCACTGGTTTGTGTCAACTCGACCAAAGGTGAGTTGCAAAATGGCCATATCATCGTAGGTCACATTGCCAAATGATAAAAAATAATATTTGGCGCTGTTGCTAAGTTCTCCCCCTAGGAATGATAGCATCTTCATGTCATTAGGAATTTCAGCAAACTCAAACTTAACTGTTTTACCATTAACAGTGAAAGCCTTACTCTCTAGATAAGCCATATCACTGACAAGTTTGGTGATATACCTCTCAACTGCAATGCAGCTTTCAGAGCAGTTTGCACCGAAAATTAAAAAGTTGTCGTCACTGCTCAGGAAACGTTTTCCGACATTCAAAAAGCTGACTAACCAAGAGCAAGACTGATCATATTTCCCGAATGGTGCGCCATCACCACCGATGGCAACAGTGAAAGTGAAGGACTTTTCAAACCAGTCAAACTCGTCATGCTTGTACAATTTCAAGTAAAACGCAGCCAACTATGGCATAAATTCCTTCAAATCACGAAAGTACCCATTGACTTTAAGCTCATCACTGAGATCAAAACAGAGCTCTTCTCTAACAGAATGTAAAGTGCCAATTTGTACACTGTCAAAAAATTGAACGAGTTTGTAGTATGGTAGAAGAGCAGGCACACGACAGTTTGCTACTTTTAAGCATGTAAATTTTGTCCCCTTGGATAGTGCCTTCTTAAATGAAAGGGAATGGCGTACTTTCATGTACTTTCTTTTGCCCATAACACCCATGCTGTAATAAACTGACACACTTCTAAGTATGTTGTCATCACTATTCTCATACATCTTACACTTAGCATTATGAAAAGTAGATGCAACTTGTTTGGCCAACTTAGGTTTCTTACTAACTAATGAACAGACAAGATTCTTGGAGAACTTAGTGTCCAATGTGTCCACAAGTCCAACAGCAACTGCCTTATCACTCTCCTCAGTACCACCATGAATATCTGTGGCTGCATTGTATGTCTCCAACACTCTTCTTCGCTTTGCCCTCTCTGACAGCTCGTCCGAGGTAGGGTGCTTTTGTCTCCGAGATATTGAAACTGAAGAAAGGAAATTTTCCTTTTCACTGTTCCTATTCCCTTTATCTTGAAGTCCCTCCTGAAGTACTGCAACCTCATTATTAGCATCAATAATCTGTTTAAAAAATAAAAATGTTAACCGAGGGTTATCAGAAAGTTAGGCTCAGGCTAACTTTGACACACTACAACCCATTCCACTGAAAGAATGGCAAAGTTTAATACATGATTTCTGCACAACCCCATACATGAATTATGTATATGTTATGGTTCAATCTTACGCTTAGTACAATGATATTTTATTCTTCTTTTTTTATTATCATACATTGGCATACACCAAAAAATACAAATTGTGCCAAGGGAAAATTTGAGCCATTTGAGAGAAAATTTGAGAGATTAGCATATGGCGCCATGGCGGTCAGCCGTGCTTTAGTGTAGCTCTGCCAACTTTCGGCATTTCTTGGAATCGTGTAGGCACTCTGACTTAATTATTTTGTATGGCGACTATAGAAGACATCAAGAACTTTTTTGAGGAAGAAATAAGACCGTTGCGGACGAAATTGCAATCGATTGAAGAGAAATTTACTGATTTGAAAAAATCTGTTGACTTCGTATCCGGCAAATACGACGAACTACTAAAGCAGATCCAACGAAGCAACAACAAAGTGGTAACGCTTTCCGGCGACGTTAAAAATATGAAACAAGATCTTAGTAGTACTATGGATCTAACTAAGGACATAGACGATCTTGCCCAGTACTTGAGAAGAGACTGCATTGAAATATCTGGCCTTCGAGCAACCGAAACGATATCCTGCATTGAACTGGTAAAAGCTGTTGGCAAGGACATGGACATGGAACTTGAGGACGAAGATATATCGACTGCGCATCCAATACCTACGTATAATAAATCAGCCGATGACAAGATTATCGTGAAATTTACGAGGAGAACGGACAGGGACGAATTCTACTCCAGTCGAAAGAAAGTGGCCGGGAGGAACGCCAGTAGCTTGAAAAATCTCAAAGATGCTTGCAAAGATCTGGACGTGGACCTCAGCAAGAAGATCTATATCTCGGAATCCTTGACTCCTAGAAAGAAGAAGCTGTTTGGTTCTGTCAATAAGCTTAAGAAAGACCTCAAATGGAAGTTTATTTGGACAAACCACAGCCGCATATATTTAAAGCAAGGGGAGAATTCGCAAACGCACAAGATCGACTCCACTGACGATTTTGAAAACCTCAAGAAAAACGTGCTGAAAGGTCCTCATGGCTGACGTCCTGACGATTTATCCAGTATGTACCATTCAAGTAAGCCGTATTTTTGCAACAATTTTGTGCTGTAACTCTGAAATATCTAGTGGTTTAGAAATGAACACTACATATTTTGTTTTACTATTAGCGGTCCATTCCGTATTATTGACTCTAGTTCATCTCATGTTAAGTAATAATTATTTGGTACCCGATGACTGAGTTAAGTGAACTACCTTTTTACGGCTTGACAGATAAAGAATTTATGAAAGCTACAGGAACATGGGTATACCATTCAGGTAGTCTTTTAACAGACTCTAAAGACCTATTTCGTAGTGTAATTGAAAGCCCCGATAAAGATGATGATTTGAATATGAATACAATAGAATCGAAGTATTATAATATTAAACAAACTGGCGCGGAATTTCAAAAGGTTTCATCTAAAAGATTTTCGATATTGAACTGCAACACCCGTAGTTTACCAAAAAAGTTATGTCTCCTAAATGATATTTTGCTAACGGTAAAGGAAATACCTAGCATAATTGTCATATCAGAAACTAAATTAAGTGATGACAACGTTTATAATATTTCCATACCTGGGTATGAATTTATTAGCAAGGCTTCCAAAACAAAAGCCGGAGGTGTTGGAATGTATATAAAAGACAACCTACAGTTTATTAAAAGGCCGGACCTAGAAATAACTTTAGATGGTGTTGAAGCATGCTTTATAGAACTCCCAAGAGTCAGGCAAAAACATGTTATTATTGGCTGCATCTACAGGCATCCACACAGTGATCGAGAAGACTTCAAGGAAAACCTACGACAGAAACTAGAATTTAACAATAGTCAAGGCTATGAGGCATATATTACAGGTGACATCAACCAGGATTTTTTCCGTTACGGCACAGACGAGCAAACCTCAGAATATTTGGATATGCTGTTAAATCTAGGATTCATGCCAATAATCACTAAGGCCACCAGAATTACAGACCACAGTGCTACTCTAATTGACCACATTTATACAAATGCTCCCCAAAAAGTTTTAAAATCTGGCATTTGCCTGTCTGATATTTCTGGCCATTTGCCTTGCTTCTGTACTTTGCTAACTAAAATTACAGTGTATACACATGGACAATATTATAGGGATTTTTCACATTTTGATAAGGAGCTTTTTGATGCTGACTTAGCTGAAATTGACTTTTACAGCCTAGCAGATACCAACGATGTGAACAGTAACATCAATAATATAATCAGGGCATTACAAGAAGTAACAAATAAACATGCTCCAATAAGAAAGGTTTCTAATTCTAAAAAAGACAATTAAAGAAACCATGGATATCTAACGGCATGCTTAATTCAATCAAAACGAAACAAAAGATGTTCAAGTCACATTTTCTGAGCCATGACCAAGTAAAAGTAAAATTTTATAAAATGTACAATAATAAACTTAATACGATTAATGAATTAGCTAAACAGAAATATTTCTCCACCCAATTCTATATTAACAAAGAAGACATTAAAATGACATGGAAGTTATTAGGTATGTTTATAAATGGAAAAATGAAAATTAATTCCACAATACCCAAACTTCTTCATAATAACAAGTGTTACACTGATAAACAAAGTATATGTGACCAGCTTAACACATACTTTATAAATGTTGGTCCTAGCTTGGAGTTGTCATCATTAGGTAATTTGGCAGATAATCCCGCTAATTACATTCGCAGAACATTCTCAAATAGCCTCTTTTTTACCCCTATACATGAGCACGAAGTACATAACTTGATTGTAACTTTAAAAGAAAACAAGTCAACTATAGGTCCTCCTATTAAATGTGTTAAATTTGCCTGTAATCATATTTATAAAGCTTTAACAAAAGTATACAACCAATCCTTAGAACAGGGCATTGTCCCTGATATTCTGAAGCTGTCAAAAGTAACACCCCTAGATAAAGGCGGTGAAATTACAGACGCTACAAACTACCGCCCAATTTCAACACTCTCTACTACACAAATATTTGAAAAGCTTGTTTACAAGCAGCTGATAAGTTATGTTGAAAAATATGACATTCTATGCCAATTTCAGTTTGGTTTTAGAAAAGGGAGGTCCACTGAACAAGCAATAGTTGAGATTACAGATAATCTAAAGAATGCGATTGACAAAAACCTTTTCACTTGCGGAGTATTCCTTGATTTCGCGAAAGCGTTTGATACTGTTAACCACGGTATTCTCCTAAAGAAAATGGAAAAGTATGGGATACGGGGACCGCCCTTACAGTGGTTTACAAGCTACTTGACAAATAGACAGCAGTACGTCTCCATGGCTGGTACTGAATCATCTAGACAAACTGGTTTGCGGTATTCCTTAAGGCAGTTCTCTTGGCCCGTTGCTGTTTCTCATTTACATCAATGATATCCCCAATTGCTCTGAAAAACTTTCCTTAAGAATTTTTGCAGATGACACTAATATATTCGCCTCTTCTTCCAATGCTACCGAGCTTAAATCCCTAATTAACTAAGAGCTTTTAAAAGTAAAGGAATGGTGTGATATAAATAGACTGTCAATAAATTTAAAGAAAACTAATCATATAATTATTAAATCATCAAAAAAGAAAGTGAATGATATATTCAACATAAAACTCCCTAACAATGATGGCTCTGAATACACTTTAGAAAAGAAAAACTACATAAAATACCTTGGTGTATTAATAGATGACACAATTTCATGGAAATACCACATATCTCATAAAAGCTCAAGAATTTCAAGAAATACAGGGATTTTCCTCAAATTAAGGCACTGTCTTCCCCTAAAACAACTTAAACAGCTTTATTACAACTTGATATATCCATATCTATCATATGCGATTATTGCTTGGGGGAGTGCCTATGCATCTCACCTGAGGAAAATTCAAGTCAAACAAAATCATATCGTTCGCTTAATGTTTTTTGCTTCTCTGTATGGCAAAAATACAGACAGTGCTCTTCCGCTACTTAACTTATTAGACCTACTTACAGTAGAAAATATTTTTACATTACAATTACTCAAGTTCTCCCACCAGTGGCATAAAAAGCAACTTCCCAATATCTTCGACAACCACCTTCGCTACGCCTGTGACGTTCACACGTATAACACTAGATATGCTGCAAGAGATAACTTCTATAAAGCACGCTTCAGGACTAATATCGGAAAAAACATCATCAGCCTTAGCAGTTGATTCTTGGGAAAAATTACCAAAAGAAATCGAAGATCTTAGTCATTTTGATTTCGCTTCAGACGAAATATCCGCGAAATTTCGCCGACATTTCGGATATCTATTGTTCAAGTGTCGGCGAAATTTCGCGGGCTAGGCAAAAAAGTGAGACGAAATTTCGCGGTACTTAACGAAATATCGCTGCGAACTTTCGTTTCGGCTAGACGAAAATTCGCTTCATACAAAAGAAAATTCGTTTCGGCTAAACGATAATTCGCCTGCGCTAAACAACATTTCGTTTCTCCTTCGCGAAAGTTCGTGGGCGCTAAGCGAAACTTAGCTGACGTTTGTTTTTTAATAAACTCACGAACTTTGGACTTGCGAACTTACTGTTAACTTGCGAACTTACTGTTAACTCGCGATAATTGTGTATATGTGTAGAGTACGTCACCTTGTCTTCCAAGACAGGGAGGTTAAAGAAAATAAAACTCACCTGTTTTAATCCAGGCTTATGGAAATTGAAACTTAAATTATCGGCATAAGTCACGGCTTTGCTCTTTGGCGACTTCTTGTTTTGGATCCATTCAATGTTGATTTGTAGCATATCAACAACAAATGTTGACATCAAGATTTTTTCCCTTATCTCAGTAAAGCGCTACAGGCAAGATCATTTCTTGCTTTAATCAATATGCCAAAGGTTAAGTCATCTTCGTCCAGCTGAGATATTTAGGTTGCTGGACGGGATAAAAAAGTTTTGGTCGAAGAAGGTGACACCGGGAAAATGTGGAAAATATATCGACCACGTTTTGCGCGATGCGATCACAGCTGTTATAGAAGCACAAGGAGGAGCTACAATACATTAACAGCACTATTTGGAGCTACCACCGCGCCCACAACATCTAATAAAAGCCAATGACCAATAATTCAAGTATCGCTAGACATTTACAATGTATTTCATCAGCGTGCCCGAGGCAAATAAACCTGACTCCAATTCACACATGTTTTGTGCAATATTCTCTTATCCCGTTTTCCCTTGACCAAGACAATATTTTTATGTTTCACAATCCCAAAAACCATCTTTCGAATTTACTTCTTCTTGTTTTCATTTTCAAGTCTATCGAACGCGAGAATCTTTTTCCAAACACGCGCACAACGCCTAAGAACGTTTGCACTTCAACTCTATTGTTTGTTTTTCCTTTTCAAGCACAGCTCGGCAAACACATTTTTAAGTCTACCGAACACAGGAATACTTTTATAGCACGCGCGAGACACGTAAAAAAGCTTCCTTTGTCAGTCACCAAGCTGTAAGTTATAAACCTGAGTCCGACCGCCAAACTCTAGAATTTTTTTGTGGGGTGCGCATATGGCAAAATATACTTTTCGTATTTAATAGCCTTTGAACCAATTCTCACTTGTTTGTGTGTTTTCTATTTTAAAGACTACCGAATGGACGAATCTCTTTCATAGCACGCGCGCAATGCCTAGAAATGTTCCTTTGTGAGTCACCAAACGTTAAGTTAACATAAGTTCGCACTTTCAGTCTCTATTGTTTGTTCATTTCCTTTCCAAGACCGCCAAACTCTAGAATTTTTCCTAGGGCGCGCGTGTGACAAAAATATAATTTTCGTTATTAAAAGCCTTCGAATTAACAACCTTCGAGTTGATTATTACTTGTTTGTGCGTTTTCTTTTTTAAAGACTACAGAATGCATGAATCTCTTTTCGCGCAATGCCTAAAAATGTTCCTGTGTGAGTCACCACACGTTAAATTAACATAAGTTTGCACTTTCGGCCTCAATTGTTTGTTCATTTCCTTTCCAAGACCGCCAAACTCTAGAATTTTTTTGTAGGGTGCGAGTGTGACAAAAATATAATTTTCGTTATTATTCGAGGGTTGTTCGTGTGTTTTCTATTTTAAAGACTACCGAATGCATGAATCTCTTTCATAGCACGCGCGCAATGCCTAAAAAAGTCCCTTTGTCAGTCACTTAACCTAAGCTCGCACTTTCAATCTCAACTCTTTGTTGTTTTCCTTTTCAAGACCGCCAAACTCTAGAATTTTTTTGTAGGGCGCCATGTGACAAAAATATAATTTTCGTAATTAAAAACCTTCGAATTGATTCTCACTTGTTTGTGTGTTTTCTATTTTGAAGACTACCGAAGGTATGAATCTCTTTCATAGCAAGCGCGTAATGCCTAAAAATATTCCTTTGTCTGTCACCAAACGTTAAATTCTGTATTTTAATAAGAACAATAAAAACACTGCATTGTTGTGTTATTATTTCAGCATGGCCTTCTCTGTGTTTCTTCGTAATCGAACCCAATCCGCGGATTGCGTTCGATTGAAATACCGTTCGATTGGTAGTCGAGCGCGATCATGCCCAAAATTTAGAAAAAACAAGTAAGAATCAACTCGAAGGTTGTTAATTCCAAGTAGTTAATTAAGAAAAGCTATATTTTTGTCACACGCGCGCCCTACAAAAAAATTCTAGAGTTTGGCGGTCTTGGAAAGGAAATGAACAAACAATTGAGAATGAAAATGCGAACTTACAATGTATGTTAATCTAACGTTTGGTGACTGACAAAGGAACATTTTTAGGTATTTCGCGTGACTATGAAAGAGATTCATGCATTCGGTAGTCTAAAATAGAAAACACAAAAACAAGTAAGAATCAACTCGAAGGTGGTTAATTCCAAGTATTTTAATTACGAAAACTATATTTTTGTCACACGCGCGCCCTAGAAAAAATTCTAGAGTTTGATCAACCGCGCTCCAGGCCCTAAATTAGATTCCATTTCAGTTTTATTCAAGCAGCAAAAGTGTGATGTTTCGGAGGGTTTTTCTCTTGAAGCGAGGCGAACCGACTGTGCTGCTTAAGCGAAGGAAGTGAACATGAAGAATACGGACTTTGACTTAGATTATTAAACGTGAAAGGTATACATTTTAGTACATGTAACACAGCGTCTCGGTGGTTCGCCAGTTGAATTGAACGTAGAGGCTTTTGTTATTTCTTTTTTTAGTGGCTCGGTGACTAGCGTTTATCGAACGCGAACGATATATTTGTGGTACATGATATTAACGACTCGGCAGGTCTTGTGTGGTTCGCCAGTTGAATTGAACGTAGAGGCTTTTGTTATTTCTTTTTTTAGTGGCTCGGTGACTAGCGTTTATCGAACGCGAACGATATATTTGTGGTACATGATATTAGCGACTCGGCAGGTCTTGTGTGAAGTTCATTGATCGCACGTGGAAGTTATGAGCTTATTTTATCGGCTTGGCAGTTCACCCCTCACCTTAAAGTTCTTTTTTCAATGCGAAGGATATATGTCTTAGCTACTTGGCGGCTTGCTGGTTGAAAGTTTCTAAATTATACTGATACGTTAATATGCATATCCGAGGTGGTGTTTTTCAGGCGGCTCGCTGAATTGAATGTGAATGGTGTATTTTTAGCGCAAGGCGCCTTGATACCGTATTCATTCAAAATGTTTGAACTCAAGTATATGCGTAATAATTTAGCTTCTTAGTTCAGTGTCTTGCCAGCGATTGAACGTTTCTGGAAATTTTACCCGCTTGGCGGCTTTCAAAGTATTGTGTTTAAGTATTTACATGTCTGATTTATATTTCATTGTATAAAAATTGATCTGATCGAACACGCAATTGTTACGAATAATCTTACGCATTTGTAGTTATAGTTTTCTTAGATGTTCCGTAGAATAAAAGCCTGCTAGTCAACACTTGCGTCGCTTCACTTTGAATTTTATAAATCGAATACCGTATAAACATATATATCACTCGCCAGTTAGTGCCGCTCGAGTCAGATTTTATTTGTGTAGGCCTCACTGACTTCGACGGCTCTCCAGTCGAGCTTTGCTTCGTGGTCGCGAAATTTCGTCTGTCTGAACTTTCGCCTGCGCGATATTTCGTTTGACCTTGCGAAATGTCGCCGCCGTTATGGCGAAATTTCGTTTTGGCTAGGCGAAATGTCGCCGAAATTTCGGCGATATTTCGCTTGACTTCGCGCAGTGTCGCCGACATTTCGGTGAAATATCGTTCCGAAATTTCGGCGAAAGTTCGGCGATATTTCGCCAGAACAATAGGCGAACTTCGGCGAAGTTCGTTTGCAAGACTTTTTCACAATACTGTAACAAGAGGCTACACTGGTAGCCTGTACTCATGCGCTTGCATAAGAAAGTTTTACAGTTTATTTTAAATGGGTCACGCACCCCTTCCCCCTCAACGAATTTTGCGTGACACACTCAAGAACACGTCAAGACACGTTTTCTGAGTGAATCTTTAATTTATCGATTCCTGATCAAATCCACACTCGTCTAATATTTCCCAAACAGCGACTTCTTTCTGTTACATTTGAAAAGACTACTTTTAAAGCAATGAAATCAGTAAACGACTGGGCTATTTTTCAATTTTAGCAATTCTCAAAAACAGTATTACGCGACCGTCTATAATATAAGATTGCACAACTCACTCGCGACGCGAGGCGACGCGTGTGAAGTTAGAACTATGAATTTAGGTCTTGTTTTGTTTACATATGATATTATTACGACTGAATTTGAGTACGTTTTATAAACATTACTCCAAAACAAACGAGAACACAAACAAAAAGTCAATCACAAATTGATATCAACATAAATTCCCATCGTAAAATCTAACTTATTTTACGGTAAAGTACCTCGGCTTGACTCGGCTGCTTGATAATTCTTTAAAACTTCGCTTCTTCGAAAGAAACAGCCCCGCATTGAGACAAATGTATGAAGTTCCTCGAAGCAAGATTTCGTCGCTTAAGCTCTCCTTTTTCTTCACAACAGCGGCTTCTGAGTATTCTTTAAAGCCTTCTCTTTCCATTTTGAATATTTTAATGTGTGTTATTACTCCGATAAGACAAAACTATGGTTTTGAAAACCAAGCACATGCCGAGCGCGGCAGCCATTTTTGTAGAATTTGTATGTAACCTGTCGACCCGGTTAGTAATAATATATGCGTGCATAAATTTGCATGCACAAATGTGACACCAAAAAAAAAAAATGATGAAGAAAAACGAAGCCGGAACCTTACCTCATGCGCGCTATGCGCATGAGTAATTAATATGTGGGGCTGTGTAAAGTTATGTGATGTGCTTTCACAGACAAAAATTGCATGGTCCCTAGAATGACATGCAGGTGGTTCTGACAGTTTGGAGACAGTGGAATTAAATATCAAAGAGCTAATTTACATTTATGTCTGTACAACTAAGAACTTACCTTTACTTTGAGCCGCCTTAACTTGGCTTGAGTGGAAGACAACTTAACCTTTTCTTCTTTTATGGACTGATGGGTTGCTGCTTGCTGTTCTCTGACCGCCTTCCTCTGCTTCATAAACGTGCCAACATTAAATCGAGCAAACGTTTTGAGAGGTGCATGGCATAGGCATCCTTACTACTTTCGTCAGTCTAAGAATAGAGTGAACACAGTTGGAATAAATGAGTGGTGACCATTCCAAAAAGCGAAAGCGTGCAAAATTTTGACGTTCGTCGACGAAAATAAAAACATAGGATTCTTACCTGATAACCAGACGCTAAATTACTCTCGATATAAGCACCTCATTTTCGACCACGGCAAAGCCTTTTGAGCGAGTAAGCAACCGATATTTATGTGTAGAGACAACTTTAGAGGTATTCCTTCCACGAAAGCATCTAAAAGAACTTAAACTTGGGTTTTGTTCATTAACATTTCTCGGCCATGTTTGGTATCAAATAAAAGCTTGATTCGCGAAAAATCTTCACATGACCCTTTCCAAGCTCCAAATGCATCAAGGGGGTAGAAGAATTCCGACAAAGAGGGGTCCTCTGCGTAATGCTGTGCGAATTTTTTTCTCGTCCCCAGTCTCCCAGGCGAAAAGACCGCGCGCGCTCGATCGCATTTTTCGAGGCCGGATTTCGATCCCAGTTTGCCCGGCGTGTGAAACTTAACTAAGGTGAAAGGTCGGAAGCATAAGAATTAAGATTGACGAAGGCTATTTTTCACTTTTAGCGGAGCACTCGCTGGGCCGAAGGCCCGGCTGCGCAACCCCATACTCATAGCACCTATGCCCGTCATTTTTCATGGTCATGGCTTTCGGAATGTGTCGCGGGCGCGTTGTGTGCCGTACGCCGTACGCACGCTTTGGGCTAGCTTGCGGGCGCGTATGACTTCGCAAAACAGGCGCGTACGACGTCATCAACATCCGGGATCTTTGAGGCTTTGTTTTTTGCGCGGCTACACAGCCGTCAGCTCGGTGAACACTTTAGTTGGATTGTTGTGTTTAGCGGATAATTAAAGTCGTTATTTCCCTGCATTTTTTCGCGGTTTGCTATTCAAGACAAAGATACTAGTTAAGGGATACTCAGAAGCCGCTTTAGTGGAAAAAGAAGAGCTTTCAGGGATAAAATCTTGCTTCGAGGAACTTCATATTATCAATGCAGGAGCAATGCGGGGAGATGCCTTGTTTTTATTACGGATTTCAGAACCGAAGAAGCGGAGTTTTAACGAATTTCCGAGCAGTCCAGTGCTTTAAGGGTCGTCAATCTTAATTCTTGTGCTTCTAACCTTTCACCTTAGTTAAGTTTCACCTTAGTTAAGCTTGTTTAAAGTGCGACGCTGTTAGGCTTGGCCTATCTATATATATTAGCAATTCTCAAAAACAGTATTACGCGACCGTCTGCACAGTACATTTTTATAGACCGTACAAAAGTTCACAGAAACAACTTTTTATCCGTCTAGAATAACTAGTGCGACTACATTCCGCATTGATAAAAACGTATTAAATACATGAAGTTCCTCGAAACAAGATTTTGTTCCTGAAAGCTCGTCTTTTTTCCACTAAAGCGACTTCTGAGTATCCCTTAATTAGTGAAACATTCCGCTAGCCATGACCATGAAAAATGACGCGCATAGGTTCTATGAGTATGGGGCTACGCGCGGGCCTTCGGCCCGCAGAGCTCCGCTACTTCACATTCTGTTAAGTTTGGGATACATTTTCTCAATTCATTTTTGACATTTTTCATTCATAGTGGAACCTTTCGCTGGACAAGCCAAAAAGACCTCCTTCTTTTGAGGGAAGTGAGATTAACAGAGCCTTACATGTTCAAATCTAGGAGTAAAATGGCAGGGCAGAAGTGGAAGGAGGTTGCTGAGAATACCAATCGTTGTTCGCGATTCCTTTGACAATGCAACGAAATCGCTTCTTTCAAACTTAGCATTGCGAAATTGGAAAGCTGCCGTATCCAGTGGGCAAAACTACTAGCACATCCCTGCCATCGAGAAGAGACCGTTCAGCCGATTCTTGTTCAGGTTTCAAAACGTCTCCGTCCGCCGCCATGGTGAATGTGATGTCTTTACATGTTTGAATAAATTACTCATTGTGCGTTAGCCAATCGGATTTTGCGGCCGCCAGCTACCGCAGAAATGAACAAATGGGGCTCTTTATTGCAGGCGTCCTTTCCCCTTCTCTCCCCAGTTCCCCCCTCCCGACGCCTGCTACGCAGGCTAAGTCCTGTACTGTACTTAGTGTGACTTATCATGACAAATATTCTAACAGTGTCGGAGGTTCAAGCTGAAAGAATGTGGATGTTGAATTTCCATATATGCATGTATGGATGTTTCTAAAAAGTGCACTTACAATGTATTGTTTGGCTACCGCACTCATACCCAGCTTAAGGTTCTTTATGTAATCAGTGAACTTAAAATATTCCACGATATCACCAAAGAGCCATTCTACAGACACTCGAACCTCACTCATAGCAGTGTTAAATGCTCTCATCTCTGGTGTTAGTACTGGTACCTCAGCTTCGCGAAAAGGAGACATCAACTTGGGGCGAAGAGGGTACGCGGGATCTCCATATAGGTATAGAGGGTCCTCTCTGGGCGTGTATGCTTCTCTTTGTAGTATGTTTAAAAGACCAGAATCTTTTAACATACCTGCATCGTGACGACACCCTTTTACAGGGCCGTACAAGTTAGCTATAAGTTCATTTGGAATTGCTACAGACTGAAATTTTAGCGAATGCACTCGCTTATGTCCGTTATAAAGTATCCGTTGTTTTTCTCCTGGCCTTGAAATCTGACGAACCGTCCCATCTATGAACCCAAAACAGTTAGTTAGCGGACTGTCTTTCCTTGTTATGGTCCGGGCGTAACACTGCAAATTAGCCGGCGATAGAAACGGCTGGTTCCAAGAAGTCAAGCGATGGCCGTGATTGTCATAGATCCAGTCAAGCACTGTATTTGTTATCATGCAGAGTTCGGGCACAGGTCTGGCAAAACGATGGATAAGATTATGATAACGGCAAGGGTAAGACAGCCTTCGCTACAGTAAACACAAAGCCTCTTCTCCAGGACAAAGAGTGCCTTGAGAACATCTAAAAATATCTGGAACTTGGAGAGCGGCTGCTAACCTAGGAATGTCTTCTTTTTTTTCACCCTAAAATCTGCTTTAGATTCGCTGTTTTTTAAGTCATCTAATTGAAATGAGTCGTATCCCAGTAGGGGAAACATAAATTAACTGGCTCGTACTCTTCGTAAAGGATAATGTTGCTGCCGCATATTTAAATTTTTGATTAATTATTGTTTCTCCTTTCGCATTTTTGTCTACGGAATGTTCGTCACGCGTGTATTTTTTAGGTTACTCGTTTATATCCTGTAATTACTCTGTTAGATTTTTTCGCATAATTTCGCCTCTGTTTCAAGTTTCGTTTAAATAGTTTGCCGTTAGTTTTTCCAGTACTTGTCAAACCGCAATCCGTCGTTTATATTATCGCTTCATTGTCGTTTACTTTCGTGTTCCTGGAAGGAAACAACGTTTGTAAGTGTCGTTTTTGCATCGTCTATGCCTAATTCATTTTTTTGTTCATTTCGTTTCAATTTCAGCTCTTTTATGTTCAACTGTAACGCGCATTTGTTTACACCTTCATCTTCTAGCAACCGTTTTCTTGTACGTACCGATAATAAGGTATTCAAACAAGAGCACGTTGGAACTTTTCTCGTTTTGGGCCCCACATTCGTTGAAACGTTTGACGATGGACTCAACTATGGATACGGGGAGCCCGTCACTACAGGAACACAATGGCGAAGATGAAGAATTAGCTGACGTTGGTGCCGTTGGCGGATCAAGACCGAGGCGACGTACTGAAAAGGGAAAAGCGTACATTGCACATGTCAGATGGACGGATTGTCAATCTCTTCAGAGGAAAGTTTCACGGAAAATCGAGTGAATTAACCCTTCAATGGAAAATGTCGATAACGTGAGCATTGTCGAGAAAGATTTAGCAGCGTTTCGTGTTACCTGTGAAGAACTTAAAAGGGCTTTCGCAGATGTACTGAACGACCTCCAGAAAGTGACGAAGAGTTGAACGTGGCGAATGACTGGTACGCCGAGCAGAACAGTTGAATAAAGAATTTTATCGAGACGACGGAGTGTTGGATTTTATCAGCGAAAGCTACGATCGAACAAGATTTAGAGAGCTCATCTACTACTTCAAAACAGGCCGGAGCATCGAAGCGCTCCAGAGCATCAACAAAGCCTTCCGTTTCGTCTGAGAGAGCGAAAGAGAAAGCTAAGGTGGCGGAACTGATGGCAAAAGTGACGATCTTAGAGCGAAAGCAAGAGTTGGAGCAAAAGGCTGAAAGGTTGCGATTGGAAGAACAGTTAGCCGTTGCACAACCACGAGAAAGGGCGTATGCAGAAGTTGAAAGTGATGCCGCGAAAGGTAAATCAGGACAAAATCTCTCTAACACTTCAACGTCAAACTTTCAGCCGCAATATCCTTCGAATGCATTTTATCTTCAAGAGTTTCCTGCTTCTGAGCCGCCACTGCCGGTCGTGTCGAGTGCCCAATTTCTCTCAACAGTAACAACTGCAGGAAACGTACCTTCCACTGCGAGTACCTGTTGTTCCTCTTGTTCAGCAACCTCCAAATCCGACGCCGTACCCAACAGTTGAACCCCATGGCACCTGAATTTCGCGTCAACATGCAACCGCGTGACTCCAGGGAGAATGCTTTATTCCATGACATCCTTATCCAGCAGAATAAACTAACAGAAATGCTACTAAAGCAACATCAAAAAAGTATTTTGCCCTCCTTAACTATGACCAAATTCTCTGGCGATCCGTTGAAGTACTCTACTTTCGTCAGAAGCTTTGATGATCAAATAAAAACAAAAGTGAGCTTAAACGATGTCCGACTGCGCTATTTAGAACAATATTTAGAAGGAGAGCCAAAGGAAATAATTAAAGGACGTCTTCACCTCGATAAACGTATTGGATATCAGGAAGCGGAGAAGCTTTTAAGAGAAAAGTATGGAGACCCGTATAAGATATCCAACGCTTACATCTAATCAAGAAAATTACCGAGTGGCCATGCATTCGACTAGGAGACGATATGGGTTTAGACCGTTTCTCTACCTTTCTTACCCAGTGCCAGAGCGCAATGTTTGTTCTACCATTTTTTAACATTCTCGATCATCCTCGCAACATGCAGAGCATGGTTTAGAAGTTGCCCCTACCTTTCCAAAAACGATGGCGCAGAGAGGCTAACAAATCCAGTGTTGCAAAAGGAACGATCCCTATCTTCGCTGACTTCGTCAAATTTGTGAAAGCTGAAGCCGGAATTGCGACTGACTCGGCCTTTTCGCGAGAAGCTCAAAGTCGCCTTCACCTGGAAAACTCAGATCATTCAAACATGAGTAGTGGCGCGAGCAAGCCTAAAGGCACTGGGGACCATACAGGTGTCATGAATTACGCGACCATAAATCAATCATTGATTGCTAGTGAACCCGAGATTGTGAATCACAAACCTGTCGTTTCTTGTAAGCTGTGTGAAGCGGATCATGATCTAGATGACTGTGAGGCCTTCATGAAGAAAACCCCTCAAGATAGGAAGCAGTTCCTTAAAGAAAAAGGAATTGTGTTTCGCATGCTACGATCCAAGCCATAGATCAAATGGATGTGCCCAAAGAAGGACTTGTAAACGGTGCTCTCGTCGCCATCCTACAGGACTTCATGATGATAATTTTCGCCTTGACCAAGCAGCAAGAAGACGTCAAAGTCCACCTGACAAGTCGCAGGATGCCGTTGTTAACGCCTATGTTGAGATGAATGAAGCCTCTTGTAATGTTGTTGGAGTGGGGAACTCCGTAACCGCTGTACCTATCGTTCCTGTCAGGTTAAAAGGACCTAGGAGTGAAGTCTACACCTACGCGATGCTTGACGGTTGTAGTACTGGTTCCTTTGTTCTTGAGGACGTCGCAGCCAGCTTAGATATAAAGGGTGTTGATACCAAACTGATGGTAAAGACCGTAAGCGGTACGATGTTGCACGACACAAAGGTTTTAAATGGTTTGATCGTCACAGATTTGGATGGTAGCAATTGTTTACAACTGCCAAATACATTTACAAAAAGTGACATTTCTGGCACCGAAGAAGACCTTTCAACCCCTGAAATTGTTAAGCGATGGAAGCACCTCTCGCACATAGCTACAGGTTTGCCGCCACGGTTGCCAGGTGCAAAGATCGGCTTACTAATTGGTTCAAACTGCCCTAAAGCCCTTGAACCTTCGGACATCGTAGCTAGTAAAGACGGAGGCCCCTTCGCTATAAAAAGCATTTGCAGAATGGGCTGTAGTGGGTCCCCTCTACATGTCTAACCAAAAACACGACATGGTCAATTGCAACAGAATAGTTACTCAAGAAGCTGGATCTGAACGTCACTTTGAGTACACTTTATGGTGGAGAACAAGGTAAAAGAACTTCTCACTCCTAAGGCGCTAAACAAAATGTTTGAACTGGACTTTAACGAACGATCTGATGAGAATCAGCAAGAGTACTCGCAAGAGGATAACAAAATCATTAAAATTGTCAATGACGGTATTCAGCGCACGAACGATAACCATTACGAGGTCCCTCTTCCATTCCGCTCTGATGACGTAAGGTTTCCTGGTAATAGAGAACAAGTAGCCCAAAGGGCGCACTGGCTAAAGAAGAAGTTTCGCAGAGATGACAAGTTCTATAACGATTACGTAAACATCATGAATGAAGTTATCGCCAAAGGATATGCTAGCAAAGTACACCGAATTTCTGCTAAAAAGGGCAAAGTCTGGTATATACCACGCCACGGTGTTTACCACCCGAAGAAGCCGGGAAAGATAAGAGTGGTTTTCGATTGCAGTGCCAGATTCGGCGGGACATCACTGAATGATCAACTGCTCCAAGGCCCAGACCTGACGAACTGCCTAGTTGGTGTGTTGACAAGATTTCGTCAAGAACCAATTGCTTTCATGGGAGATATCGAAGGCATGTTTCACCAGGTTCGAGTTTTAGAGAGCCAGCGAGATTTCCTCCGGTTCCTATGGTGGTCTGATGGAGATTTGCTGCGTGACCTAGAGGAGTACCAAATAAACGTGCATTTGTTTGGAGCCGTGTCTTCGCCGAGTTGTTCGAATTTTGCACTAAGGCGAGCAGGAGAGGATGCTGAGGAACAGGTTAAGTGGTGCAGAAACAGCTGACGTTTTGAAGAAGAATTTCTACGAAGACGATTGTCTTTGTTCATAAGAGACTGAAGAATCCGCTATCCGAAGAATTCATGGTGTTCGTTCTGCGTGTGCTCATGGAGGTTTTAATCTGACGAAGTTTGTTATCAACAGAAGAAATGTATTGGAGACGGTTCCACATGAGTCACGTGCACAAGAAGTGAGAAGGTTGGACTTAAACAGTGATTCCCTTCCAGTTGAAAGATCCCTTGGTGTGCAGTGGGCGGTTGAATAAGACGCTCTTGGCTTCCGAATCATTCTTAAAGACAAGCCGCTCACACGAAGAGGTATCCTGTCCACCATATGTTCAGTTTACGATCCATTGGGGATAGCAGCGCCTTTCCTGCTGGTCGGAAAGAAGATTTTGCAGGACCTTTGTCGTTTGAAGCTTGGCTGAGATGAAGAGATTGGTGACGAGTTCCGTATACGCTGGGAGAATTGGAGAAGTCAGCTGTCTGCTTTTGAGAATTTTTCAATGGATCGATGTCTTAAGCCCTATGGTTTTGGTCCAGTCACCTCGAGACAAATCCACAGCTTCTCTGATGCCAGCTCACATGGGTTACGGTCAAGTGACATGCCTCAGAATTGAGAATGATAAGGGTGACATCCATTGCGCACTCCTAATTTGGAAGGCTCGTCTAGCTCCTGTTAAGACCATGACCATACCACTTCTTGAACTTACAGCAGCAACGGTTTCAGTTCGAGTAGGGGAAATAATTACAAGAGAATTGGATGATCCTGTTGACAGTGTAACATACTGGACAGACAGTCCAACTGTGTTGAAGTATATTCGTAACGAAACGAAACGTTTTCACGTATTCGTGGCAAATCGTGTACAAGAAATACGAGACAAAACAAACCCAAACCAGTGGAAGTACGTTGAGACGAAGAATAATCCGGCTGACGACGCATCGCGTGGTTTGAGAGGCTTTGAGCTATCGAAACAACACCTCTGGATTCATGGACCGGATTTCTTATGGTTGCCAGAAATCGAATGGCCTTCACTCCCTGGTGATTTAAACGATGTTCCCATTGATAATCCTGAAATCGAGAAGTTTGCTGTTTACAACACCGTGATCCAAGAGAAGGCAGATATATTGGTGAGGCTCTCGCGATTCTCTGATTGGAATCGAATGAAAAGATGCATAGCTTCGATACTTCGCCTAAAGCCGGAATTAACTAATGCTGAAAGTTCAACAAATGCATTGAAGTGAAATCGTCAACCCTTGACAGTAGAAGAACTAAAACGAGCTGAAGAAACCGTTCTCAAGCTAGTTCAGAGAGATTGAAGCTTTCGAAGAATTCAACAACGAGATGGCAAGAACGTTCGTCAAGTTGAAAAAGCTAAAAACTTTGAGATCAAGATCTAGAAATCCAGCACATTGTACCGCCTTGACTTTTTTCTGGACTGAAACGGCCTCATGTGTGTCGGTGGCAGATTAAGTAAATCACAGGAACTTTCAGAAGATTTGAAGCATCCAATAATCTTACCAAATGGCAGCTTCATTGTAAATCTCATACTTCGCGACGCACATGAGAAGGTTGCCCATGCCGGTCGAGGCATCACCTTAAGCGCACTTAGAAGTCAATATTGGATCTCACATGCCAATTCTGTTGTAAGACATTTCATCTCCAAGTGTGTGGTGTGTCGCCGCCTCCGTAGTCCTGTCGGTGAGCAGATGTCCTGTAGAGCTGTACACATTGAGACGGCCAACTCCTTGAAAACAGGTTCTTTCCTAAACACGTTACGACGTTTTATAGCAAGAAGAGGGCCTGTTCGTGAAATCAGTTCAATCAAGGTACCAACATTGTGGGAGCTGAAAAAGAACTGAAGAAAGCCACAAAAGAAATGGAACACGATTTCATTCAGAGAAGTGTTAGCAGAGATTTCAATACTGACTGGGTAGTAAAGTGGAAACAGAATCCACCAGCAACATCCCACATGGGAACGCCAAATACGTTCTGTCCGCTCCATTCTTACTGCTCTGTTGCGCGAACATGGCCGCACCCTCGACGATAAATCCTTTAGAACCCTGTTAACTGAAGTCGAATGCATTATCAACAGTCGTCCACTCACTACTTCGATCCGTGATCCTGAAGATTTGGATCCACTCACGCCCAGTTATATACTGACCATGAAATCGAAGGAGGTGATGCCTCCTCCCGGCAATTTTCAAAAAGCTGATGTGTACCTTCGTAAAAGATGGAAACGCGTTCAATACCTTTCAAACGTCTTCTGGTCAAGATGGAGGAAGGAATACATACAATGTCTACAGCAACGAGTCAAGTGGAATCGCCCAAGGAGAAATTTCGAAAAGGGTGAAAGGGTGGCGTGATCCTAATCGCTGATGATCGTTCGACAAGAAATGATTGGCCAATGGCACGAGTAATTGACACTCATCCAGATTCTGAATGGCAAGTGCAGTCGGTTACACTCACCACGGGAAACAATCCTGGATCGACCAATTTCCAAAATTGTGCTGCTGTTGGAAAATGACGAATGAAACCAGCATGCAATGCTAATCAGAGGAGCCATAGTTATGGAAAAGTGCATGACATGAACTTTTGCTGTATAAGAACTGAGACTGTAAGAGTTTAGGTTAACTCTAAGGGGAGCCAATGTTGCTGCCGCATATTTTTTATTAATTGTTGTTTCTCCTTTTGTATTTTTGTCTAGGGAATGTTCGTTACGCGTGTTACTCATTTACATCCTATAATTACTCTGTTAGATTTTTTCGCATAATTTCGCCTTTGTATCAAGTTTCGTTTAAATAGGTCGCCGTTAGTTTTTCCAGTACTTGTCAAACCGCAATCCGTCGTTTATATTATTGCTTCATTGTCGTTTTCTTTCGTGTTACTGGAAGGAAACAACGTTTGAAAGTGTCGTTTTTGCATCGTCTATCCCAAATTTATTTTCTTGTTCATTTCGTTTCAATTTCAGCTCTTTAATGTTCAACTGTAACGCGCATTTGTTTACATTTTCATCTTCTAGCAACCGTTTTCTTGTACGTACCGAAAATAAAGCATTCAAACAAGGGCGCGTTGGGACTTTTTTCGTTTTGGCCCCCACAGATAAGAAACACTTTATTACTGAAATGCCAGGAGCATAGGAGCAAATTAACGCATCTCGAACATCCTGGAACGACATTTCTAGTTTCCGTTCGAAAACGTTTTCTTAAAAGTAGTTTGTTTGTTTATCAAATTTGCTGTTAGCGGCACCAAGCGCCACCGTTCCCGCCAAAAGTGTTCGTAGTCGACCTAGTACCCAAGCATGCTCTCAAAGACACGTCCAACCGTAGCTCTTTAACCGTAGTCTTATCTTATCTTAAATTCTCTAATAGCGAGCCACGGGCGAGCCATTGTAAATATTTGCATTCCTGTTAATATTTTATATCAGTGATACAGTATTAGCTATTCTGTATCAGAATATGCATACCAATTTACCATGAAATGTTTATTTTTTTTGTATTTTTTCTTATCAACTAATTATAATTTTTGTATATTTGTTTCAAAGCCATTGTTAATAAGCGTTACTTACAACATCCAGTTTGCCCGACTCCACTGTATCCACATTGCCAAAGGCTCTCTTCATTTCCTTTACAGCTTACTCGTGTAATCCAGATCGGACCACTTGAACCGGGATAATTGTAATATTTTATTGCACCTAGAAAGCCAAGTTGTCTACAGGCCACCTCGGTGTCTCTTTTGTCCCAAGAATACCAGTCACAAATTGTTCCCCACTTTCCTTTCCACCATATTTCCAAACGACCGTTACTGTATGACGTACCATCGACCAGTCTTATACCGGGATTGTAAACTGTTTTACTAACGCAGAAATTTGTTTGGTTGCACGGAATCGCTCGAAAACTTATTCTTTGTGAATGTGTTCCTTTGGCAAGTAAAGATCCATAAACTCGAATTCCCACATTTGGAACGAGCAGTACTTCAGAACCGGCTTCCATAGTAAGAGTTGCATTGTGGGCAACAACTAAGTCACTGGTGACCAGATATGGGCCATCTGTACGGGTGAAGGTCTGGCTACTGATGACGGTCCCATTCACTTCACGGTAAGGGTTTCCCTCGACGCTGTCAGATGTTCCAAGTGTATAATAGCAGAGAAAAAGGATCCACAGCCTCAAGGGCATCATGGATTTGCTCTGATGGTTACAATGCTACGTGTAGATATCACATCAATCAGTTGGCAAAACGCACCTATAATAAAAGTTAATGTACATGTAACAGAGGACTTTCATTATTTTTTATTGATTATTGTTTGGTTTCCCTAAGGGACAGATTCACATCGAAGCCATACAAAAAAAAATTATATTAAGAAACTTTTAAATAAAGAAAGCTTTGACTCAACCTTCCAATCAAGGAACGACAGACTTATAAATCGGTCGATAAGTAACAGCAAATACTTTTTCCCCCACAACTTGTCTACCTGTCAGGGCCGTATAAAGCAGTTTGGGAAATTCGTATAATACTCAGTTTGGGAAATTCGCATTAGATACTGTTTGGCAAACGAAAGATGATAAAATAGGTGTGTTTTTTCTTTAAACACCAAATCGATCCGACTACTGAACATTCAATTTACATGAAACCAGGCTGAGAACGATTTAATAGTCACGGTTTCGTTTTCTGCCGGGAACTTTTCTTTGTTTTAGCTGTGCTAACAGCTCAAGTTAGACGTACTATTAGTATATAGTTAAATCCATGGGCTGTACAAGCATATTCGGTAATTTGAAGCCTATGTGGCCGTCATGTTAAATATAAATGATATGCATGGCGAAAGCTTTCCAAGGTGTTGATTTGATAGCAATTTTATTCGGGCTTTCTAATTTTGCTCGAGCTGCAACTCATTATCGTCCCCAGATTTCCACGTTGTTTGTTTTTTAAACTGCGTCTCGTGTAACTCTGGTAATGGACACAAATTTGAATTTTTTGATTGGCCGTTTAAAAATGAATGGGCAACAAGGTAAAAGATTTTAACTTTCTACGCCGAAGGTTCTACTTCTGGTTGAATTTCAAATGTTGACTATGGCGACAACATCAAGAAAACCAACGTTTCAATTTTAGCGCAATCAACGACCAATGTCACCCAGTTTTGTTGTTTGGTTTAGCAGGTAAAGATACCGCTGCTTAATTTCAAAGTATAACGGCTGCGGATCGATTGTCGCTAAATTTGAGCGAGAATTTGAGTATGTGTCTTGGAAGACGAGGCTATAAGCGGCCGTGAATATTAAAGAAGTAAGTTGCTTGCTACAGGGATGAGTAAAGAGAGGCAGAAATCCTGAAGAAAGCCCAATGGCGAAAAGAAATATTGCCACTAGGTGACCCATTTTAAATAATACCAACATAACAACGCTATCAGCACTCTTGTAAGCAAGTTACATTGTATATTCCATTTATTAGCTAGGTAGTACTCTTTGCTAAAAGTTGAAAACAAATCTAGGGAAACGACGGTCACTTGAAGCCCAATTAAAATAACATTGCATGCAAAACAAAAATCCCCTGATATTTCTTACTACTGATTGTACGATGAAATAAGCCTAATGAATGACCATAGCCTGTCCATCAACAAACTCAGCTGTCCCATCAACTGATTGGTCGGATATGATAGCGTTCAGTAGCGAAACGATAAATACACAGCTTCCAAACGAAAGGAATCGGTTGAAATATCAAGGCTTTTCTAAAACCAGTAGGCAAAGTACAAAGACAATATTCTTCTAAATAACAGCAGCACGCAAAGCATCTCTTGTTAATCGGGCTGGCTTTGTACCACGACTGCCCAATTTATAAAATGAGCGGTGTTTCTGAGTCACTTTTTTTGACGCCTGTTCTAGAAAATTCTGTTTTAAGTGTTTTTGAGATAGTATGGCTATAATTGCGACTTTCGTTTGTTTATTGAATTTTTGGAGATTGATTAGTTAAATTATTGTGCAGTGTGTTATTTTGCTGGGAGAAAGAATAGTCGAAGATATCGTTGAAGAGAGTGACAATGTCGTAGATTATGTAGGGTGAAGGATGGAAGCCCACATCGAAATGAACGGGTTATCGGTAACGGGAACATATATGCAAATGAGCACTCACTCACAAACTCCATTTTGTCACGCAATGTTTTAAATTAGTTTTGTTTCGAATGCGTTGCGTAACAAGAACAAAGTGAATCCAGCGATAACAATAACTAAGTTTTTGTAAACAAAATCGAACAACAATAAGCTTAAAGATGTTTCCCATTTGGAGTCCTTTGATGAATAAACCAAATTTGTCTTTCATGTCTTAGCGTGACACAAATTCGCATTGCTTGAAATAGGAAAGAAATGGACACGTTCATGCGCTAGAGGTCAACTTTCAGTGGACCTGTTCCTCAAGTTAAAATATATACTTGCGTTTTTCTACTCGGAACAGTGCATGTAGACCTTAAATATCATACATATTATATCGCGGATTACGGTATTTAACCCTCGGACGCACACCCCTCCCCCACCCTCAAGATTTTTCTCCTATTTTTTAAAGACCGTTTAAGATTAGCACATGCCATCTTCAGTAGCTGTTCGTTTATCCTTGACATATTTTCGTAAAGTTTGGCGGCAACCGGTTGCTATGGTAACGAGATATGACGTAATAAGTAGCATGAGGTCAAGCCATTTTTCAATAAAAATGCGTGTTTTCATCCTTTTTTCAACTCTAGCAAAAAAATATTTGCAATTTCCGCATTTTTCTGATAAATTTGAATGTTTAGTAAAATCCAAGATGGCGGCCATCTTGGTGGCCATTTTGGATGACGTCACGGACCCCAGCAGCGCTTATCATGTAGAGCATATCACAGGCTATATTTCCGAAATATTGCAACATCGCAAAAACCCAAGGGGGGGGGGGGGGGGGGGGGCAACAACACCCCCTTGTACCACGGTGAGGGTATAAGTTTGCGTGTGCGTCCGAGGGTTAAAGTGCACCTAACCCCAAAATTTGTTTTTTGCTTAATCAACTCTATGTACGTTGAAAAGTTGAATAGTTGAATATTTCTTGTTTTTGACGTCGCATATAGTGAGTTATAGAGATTTGAACTTGCAAAATGCTAATTAGATGATGTAAATTCGGGAATCATTTATTATACAACTACTTGTTTTTACCTCCAAGTAATAT
This sequence comes from Dendrophyllia cribrosa, assembly GCA_024195265.1. Classification (NCBI taxonomy): domain Eukaryota; kingdom Metazoa; phylum Cnidaria; class Anthozoa; order Scleractinia; family Dendrophylliidae; genus Dendrophyllia; species Dendrophyllia cribrosa. The sequence goes on along the minus strand of JAJLRJ010000012.1, from coordinate 16,907,922 downwards.
TTTTTACGAATCAATTGACTATTCACAGTTTATATTTAGTGTTTCTCAAACTGATTTTCCTTAAGTTGTATACTGCGTGTTGTTAATTGACGTAGAAATAATGGCAAAATCCCGAATTTACGTCATCTAATTAGCATTTTGTAAATTCAAATCTCTATAACTCACTAACGCGACGTTAAAAACAAGAAATATTTAACTATTCAACTTTTTAACGTACATAGAGTTGATTAAGCCAAACAAATTTGGTGGTTTGGTGCACTTTAAAAAGATATCTAGCCGTGTTTACAATTAAAACATATCGTACATTGCGTTACGCGTTAAAAAAGATACATTTGGCAATGTGTTAATTGACACAATAAAGCTTCCACGAACTCAAGCAAATCGACTATTTAAGCACAGTCTAAATTCAAAATGTCTAATCAACTACATTTTGACATCTTTTTTGTAAGGAATGGTCGCTCAAATATGAGTCAGCGATGGGAGCCTTTGATTTTATAGGTATCACGGTAAGGGATGCTTATATTACTCGAATTATTTGTCACCAACCGCAGCAAAAGGGGTTTTTGATATTAATAAGATAAGAAAATCCACAAGCACTACCACAGTACTGTCAGTCAAAGCGAAACGAGGGATCAAGAGATGGTTTAAATGTGTGTGTTTTCTTGGGCTGTATTTCAAAAAACGAAAACCAATGATTTTAAATGCCATTGCCAGTGTCACTTGTGTTATGGACTCATGCATTTTAGCGAGTGTGTCAATAAACTCTTGGTGTTGTATAAATTTCTATATTAAAAGATCTGGTTACATATGCAGATAATACAGCTGATTGGAGTCCTTTGATGGACCATTGAAAACGATCTGCAGAATTAAAATGGATTTTTCGACAGAGACGCGTTTTAACGCGTATCTACGTTTAAATAATAAAATCCAATCGTCGGAAGGACGTGTGCCGATAAAGCTCAATGGAGTGAAAGCATTGATTTTTTAGACAAACGAAGCTGGTTTTCTTTGCGTTTGAAGTCGTTCAATTTTCAAAAAATATCGAACCGTGTTTATAAAAACATAAGCTAACTGCAATATTGCGTTACGCGTTAGCTCGCGATACAAGGTTCAAATGACATAGTCTGGCTATGCCATGCTGATGAATCCTTACTAGGACGAAACAGCTGTCCATGGCTGCCACTGCCGGGGTGATATGGTTATGCGCATGCGTAAGGTACTGGCCATACCGAGGGGATGGTGTAGGATGGTGTAGTGTGCTTTTTGCAGTTATGGTTTTTCAAATAACATTCTGGCATTTATATCACGTTACCTTTGAAATAGAAGAAAACTAGACACGGTTTATGCGCTAAAGGTCAACTTTTATATGTCGTCAGTGGATCTGTTCCTCAAGTAAAAATATATCCTTGGGTTTTTCTAATGAACAGAATAACGGTAGACCTTAAATATCACACATATTATAACGCGGATTACGGTATTTTAAAATATATCGAGCCGTGTTTTAAACATACCGTACATTGCGTTACGCGATAAAAAAATTTACAATCTTATCGCAAGAGTTAATATGCAATAAAGCTTCCGCGAACTCTAGTGTCTCCTCAACCAAATCGCCTAAACACATGTCTTACTGCGCCTTTCAATAACATGCGGAATTTGAAATTCAAATCTCCACCAACGGTTGCGTTATTCCCTGCCGCCAATCATAATTAATACGAAAGCCAACGGACCATGTAAAAAAGAAACAAACAAAATGGATCGAAATCTACCAATCATAATGCACGGACGTGACCTTTTGAACTCATTGAAGTAAAGATCTGTTTCCTGGGAGGTGAGCTAAGATGATTGACGGCAGTGTAAAACGCAACCGTTGGTGGAAATTTGAATTTCAAATTCCGCATGTTATTGAAAGGCGCAGTAATTCAAAATTTCTAGTTAACTTCATTTCGACACCTTTTTGTAAGGAAGGGTCGCCCAAATATGAGCCAGCGATGTGTAAAGCATTTCTTATTCACGGGTTGGCGCACAGGAGCCTTTGATTTTTCGATACGAATCACTCCCTGTATGTGTATTCATCACAGTCTGGACCCTTATTACATTCTAATCAAACAGCCTCGTTTAACATGACTTCGCAAACGAAACTTACATCTTAGCTACGATCTTCCGCCGAGAAATGTCAAATATCCTTTCTTAATAATCTACGTTTCTATTTGTTTTGTGCCTAATCTAAGGGACCGTTCATTATTTATGGGAGGGGGGGGGGGGGGGGGGGGGGGGGGATGGGTGAGAAATTAACAAATTTTCCATTTTTTTTTCATGTCCCCCCCTTTGTAAATCTGGATTTTTCCAGGTCCCCCCTGTTCTGTTGGGGAAGAATTTCAGTCCCCCCCCCCCCCCCTCACTATTAATCTGATTTCTTTAAAATAAAAGTTGTATTGTATGTATCCATACCGTATTTTTGTGGGGCGCGATGATGTAGTGGCTAGCGTTTTGGTTTTCAGATCTAAAGTAGGTGAAAATTTGGGGGTGAACGTATTGCTGTCTTGATATTAAAAACTGTGCTTCTAATATATTTAGTTTCAAGCATATAGGTGTAAATTTGGGATATGATGGGCCTGGGGTACGATGGGAATGAGGATATGATGGGAATGCAGATATGGAGGAGACATAAACCTGTATAAACCAGACATAATCTAGTATAAACCAGACATAAAAGCAATAAAACCATAACATGTTATAACAGGAAATGAAAAAAAGTTTAGAATAATTTTCAGTAAATTTATTAATAAATAGTAATTTCAACTTATGGCATTTTGACTCTTGTGTGGTTTTCTTTATCGAAGCAATTCAACCACTTGGTCCACTGTGCATTTGAAGAACTAGAGTTAAGACTTTAATAGTTGTTTATTACTATCACAACCAAGATTCAGCTGGGCTATATAAAGATTTATTGCAATATACAAAACCACTGCTACTGAGCAACTGAGCAACCCAGAAACCGGGAGTGGTGCACGTGGGTGGGTTGACTCACTTACAAGGATGACAAGGGACGAACTGATAACTACAAGATACTACTAACAGTTCTTCAACTTAATGTCCACGTAGCAGATAAGGAAAATTCCTTTGGCTAGGGTTACAAATACTAATTAATACTTTTAACGTCAATCACTAAAACCCTCAGTTTAATACTGTTACAATCCAGTAATACTGTATGTTTAATGGTGGGTTAAAACTTTAAGTTGTCGTGTACAATTATGGAAGTACCAAATAAAGAAATTTAAATTATAAATCATGCTCCTTGACTGCACCAAAATACTGTGCAAGGCTGTGCTCTTAGAAGAATCATAGAGAGCCCAAAGGCTCCCAGCCATGAAATCTGGGGTGCCCCGCTCTTATTGGTACACCGTAGTTATGTTTTTGCTTTTTTATTTAAGACATCGTCTGTTTAAAATTTCAAGACCCCCCTCCATAACAAAAAAATTTCCCCAGGACCCCCCCTTTTGCAGTGGCTAAAATTTCAGGTCCCCCCATTTTGTCACCCATCCCCCCCCCCCCCCCCCTCCCATAAATAATGAACGGTCCCTAACTGCACAGGATGCTAAACCACCAAAATATTGCTTCAGTTTGTTTTTCGTCGGAGACGATTAACAAATATTCAGTGACATATCGGTTACAGCTGATCATCTAGTTTACTGGCCTGGCGAATTTCTAGCTTACTACGGTAAACTTAATTCTGGTTAATTGTCATGACAACGGCGAAAAGAACAAAGATGACCTGATTACAGATAACCATCTAGTTACCAAACAAAAATAGGTGGGTATATCTCTAGTTTATCTTAACTTTGTTTGTTTTGTTGACAGTTTGTCTCGATGTTTGAGGAAAGCACTAATTAGGGATATTTAGCGGATTAGCTAAAAAGTACCTGAAATTTTCTCCATTCGCGCGCAGTACCAGTGTGCTTTATTTTAGTTGGAGCGGTCGACCCAAACGGAGTTAAATGATTCTTCAATTGACTCAGACCAGTGTAACATGGACTTTAACAAGGCAGAGTGTTCGTCATTAGGAAGTGCCAGGTAAGAAAAGGTTTTTGCTATGGTGTCTGTAGTATTTTAGAGTTTTATGTCATACAGCACGGACCGACCCACAGGATGAAATAAGACGTTTCCGTTTCGCATTTCCTCAGAACGGATACAAACGGAAACGCAGTAACACAAATTCCTACATTTTCTGTACGTTGCCGCAAAGTTTCCGTTTGCGACAACCTGAGTTTACTGTTTCCGTGACGGCTACATTGCGGAAACGTATTTGGTTAAAAGCACTCTTTCAATCTAACTCTTGGGCGTACATCAAACTCAATACTTCCAGGCACTATCAAAATAAACATTCTACTATTACCAGTTACATTGCTTATCATGACTAAACTAAACAAAATTTCTTTCCATGCACCCAACGTTTTAGGATTAGAAAATAAGATACTGTGAGGGTTTTGTAATTTGATCGATTGAAGCTTTTTCCTTCCCTAAGAACAACAGAACCTTCTTCGTCTGACAGAGTTAAAAGCAATGGATCAATTTGTTGAATCATTGCATTGCAAGGCTTGGAATTGTACGCCTTTGTCGACTTAATAATACGATGTATTTTGCTTGTATATGTACTGGCGAAAAAAATGATTGACAGTCACAAATTTTACGCGCTCCACGCGAAGCTCCGCGTAGTCATCGCGAACTTGAATGGCGTCGGACGGAAGTTCAACCTCTACGAAAACCTTTTGTAAAGTTATTCTCTCGCCAAGATCAAGAGAAGTAATTTGTATTCTATGCGGGGAAGAAGTCTAAAACTCGGGTAACCGCCGGAAGCTATTTCATTCGCCGACCCAAAAAAAACAGAGCGTAGAAAAAGTGCTCGGTTAAACACTTGTCAGAATGACTTTGTCAAGACAACAGTAAGCTTACGACAAGACTGCGACTTTGGCGAAGAAAATATAGTCAGCGTGGGAAAATTTCAACGCCGTCAAAGTTCTCTTGGCTGGAAAGCGATGACAAACAATAAAAGACATTCTGGCTAATTTTGCAAAATTAAAAAACAAAAAAAACAAAATGATAACCCAACTTGAAACCTAATAACCTAATAGTTTTATAAGTGAGAAAAAAACATGCCTCGAGAATATAAGTTTTATTTCCCATGAAGTAGCACGGATCGTTCAATGAGTTCAATGATACAAACTGTTAAATAGGACCACACCTCATCCAGTCGATGACATATGGTGCAATTTCAAAACACAAAATCTTTCCCGAGAAACACTGGACATCTCTTTCTGCGCAGTAGATTTCGGATGCAAAAAAGTTTAGTAAAACAACTTTTCTCAGTCTAGAATAGCTAGAGTGACTAATTTCCAAATAAAATACACCAGTTGCGTATCAAAACACAGGGTGAAATAAGGAGTTTCCGTAACTCGGAAATGTTACGGAAACATGAAACTGTGAGTTTCAGTCGCGTTTCCGCGGCGCGGATACAACGGGAAACACGTAACAAGAAATTTATTCATTCTCTACGCGTTTCCGCAGGGTTTCCGATCACGGACACAAAAACATCCGTTTCCGTAGTGTTTAAGTCCGCGTATTCCTAACTGATTCCTATTGTTTTATATCGTACATTTTACAAAAACTCCAGGCCGGCCCAAACTACAATTTTCAATCTGAAGTCTTACCGTTGTTGGTTCGAGATCTGAGGTCTGAGTAATAGGTTCCTGGTCTGATGTATAAACAGAATTGTGTTGATGTTGCGCTGTACGTAACAGAATTTTTTATTCGGGCAAATTTTTATTTATTGCTAATTTGCCATTATCACGGCGAAATGATGTTTCCGGCTAAACAAACTAGGGCCAATTAATCGTAGGTTTGCTTCACATGCATGTCTGTGGAGTATAAAAAGAGTGTGCCACACTGTGGCCGGGAGAGGTTGAGTACGGTTTAGTCATGCGCAAATGGAGTTCTTCCCGGCGGGCTGTTCGAGTTATTGGCGCTCTTTTCACTTTTTAACGGCGAACCTGTACATTTAGTTTAATCTGAAGCATTTGAAGGGATTAGAAAGTTATCGTCTCGCTTTATAAGCTCAGTTTGTCACCTTATAACATTGTTTCAACGTATCTGCGCTGGATATGCATATTTTTCTTCCATTTCATCAGCTTATGGAGTCATATTTTCATTATGGCCGCCAGTGATCGAAGATGTTGCTGCAAAGGTAGGTTCGATGGCTAGGTTCGATGTGTTTGTAAATTTGTTTCATTTGCTATTTTAAAACATGCTCGCCTACACTTTTTATGCTTCCTCGTGTACATGTAGTTTATTTAAATCAGAAACAACAAATGATTTGTAAGCCGCGAGCGTTTAGCGTGTTTTAATGCCTTTTCTACTCCGGCTATAGGCTCAAACCTCCCTACAGCTGTAGCTTGATTCGTGTTGAAATTCACCATTTTAAATTAAAGTTCTGGAGGCTGGAACAGTAAATGCACACTACAAACAGTTCTTTATGGCGCTGTTAATAGAGTAGGTACTTGTAAAGGAGTATTGAATGCTTTTTATGTACAGTAATTTTATGTATTGAATGCTTTCCATGTATTTCTTTATTTCTGACATACAGCTACACTGTAAGCTTACATTCATTATCATAATTTCAAAGCCGTTTATTCACATTTGAGCAGAAGGAAGGATATTTACATGTATCTCATTTGGTGATCTTACAATGTAGATCTTAAATGATACAGTCTAGTATTTTTCTTTTTGATAAACCAAGCAACTTTCACAAATACATGTACATGTATGGTCATTGCAAATGAGTTTCAGTTACTTTCACTATACATAATAAGTATTTTTGTCTCAAAATAAGTCAGTTTTAAGTACTGAATGTTGTATGTATTATGCGAAAGAGACAACAACAAAACCGACAATGATTGCTATATCGAGTTGCGAATTTGAGTAGGACGTCGTTAGAAAATATTTTGATAAACCTACATGTAACAGCGTTCATTGACACAAGTAACGGCCGTCCATCTTTGAGTGGACAGTGCCAATGTTGTTTATCCATCTCTGAGTGGAAAAAATGGCGCTTGTGTCAATGATCTTTGATTTTTCTCAAATCCGTCGCGAAAGAGACAACAATAAAACCGACAATGATTGCTACATGTATATCGAGTTGCGAATTTTAGTAGGATGTCATTAGAAAATATTTTGATAAACCTAACAACGTTCATTGACACAAGTAACGGCCATCCATCTTTGAGTGGACAGTGCCAATGTTGTTTATCCATCTTTGAGTGGAAAAAATGGCGCTTGTGTCAATGATCTTTGATTTTTCTAAAATCCGTCGCGAAAGAGACAACAACAAAACCGACAATGATTGCTATATCGAGTTGTGAATTTGAGTAGGATGTCGTTAGAAAATATTTTGATAAACCTAACAACGTTCATTGACACAAGTTACTGCCGTCCATCTTTGAGTGGACAGTGCCAATGTTGTTTATCCATCTCTGAGTGGAAAAAATGGCGCTTGTGTCAATGATCTTTGATTTTTCTCAAATCCGTCGCAAAAGAGACAACAGCAAAACCGACAATGATTGCTATATCGAGTTGCGAATTTGAGTAGGATGTCGTTAGAAAATATTTTGATAAACCTAACAATGTTCATTGACACAAGTAACGGCCGTCCATCTTTGAGTGGACAGTGCCAATGTTGTTTATCCATCTCTGAGTGGAAAAAATGGCGCTTGTGTCAATGATCTTTGATTTTTCTAAAATCCGTCGCGAAAGAGACAACAACAAAACCGACAATGATTGCTATATCGAGTTGCGAATTTGAGTAGGATGTCGTTAGAAAATATTTTGATAAACCTAACAACGTTCATTGACACAAGTAACGGCCGTCCATCTTTGAGTGGACAGTGCCAATGTTGTTTATCCATCTCTGAGTGGAAAAAATGGCGCTTGTGTCAATGATTTTTTATTTTTCTCAAATCCGTCGCGAAAGAGACAACAATGAAACCGACAATGATTGCTATATCGAGTTGCGAATTTTAGTAGGATGTCGTTAGAAAATAGTTTGATAAACCTAACAACGTTCATTGACACAAGTAACGGCCGTCCATCTTTGAGTGGACAGTGCCAATGTTGTTTATCCATCTCTGAGTGGAAAAAATGGCGCTTGTGTCAATGATCTTTGATTTTTCTCAAATCCGTCGCGAAAGAGACAACAATAAAACCGACAATGATTGCTACATGTATATCGAGTTGCGAATTTTAGTAGGATGTCATTAGAAAATATTTTGATAAACCTAACAACGTTCATTGACACAAGTAACGGCCATCCATCTTTGAGTGGACAGTGCCAATGTTGTTTATCCATCTTTGAGTGGAAAAAATGGCGCTTGTGTCAATGATCTTTGATTTTTCTAAAATCCGTCGCGAAAGAGACAACAACAAAACCGACAATGATTGCTATATCGAGTTGTGAATTTGAGTAGGATGTCGTTAGAAAATATTTTGATAAACCTAACAACGTTCATTGACACAAGTAACGGCCGTCCATCTTTGAGTGGACAGTGCCAATGTTGTTTATCCATCTCTGAGTGGAAAAAATGGCACTTGTGTCAATGATCTTTGATTTTTCTAAAATCCGTCATGAAAGAGACAACAACAAAACCGACAATGATTGCTATATCGAGTTGCGAATTTTAGTAGGATGTCGTTAGAAAATATTTTGATAAACCTAACAACGTTCATTGACACAAGTTACTGCCGTCCATCTTTGAGTGGACAGTGCCAATGTTGTTTATCCATCTCTGAGTGGAAAAAATGGCGCTTGTGTCAATGATCTTTGATTTTTCTCAAATCCGTCGCAAAAGAGACAACAACAAAACCGACAATGATTGCTATATCGAGTTGCGAATTTGAGTAGGATGTCGTTAGAAAATATTTTGATAAACCTAACAATGTTCATTGACACAAGTAACGGCCGTCCATCTTTGAGTGGACAGTGCCAATGTTGTTTATCCATCTCTGAGTGGAAAAAATGGCGCTTGTGTCAATGATCTTTGATTTTTCTAAAATCCGTCGCGAAAGAGACAACAACAAAACCGACAATGATTGCTATATCGAGTTGCGAATTTGAGTAGGATGTCGTTAGAAAATATTTTGATAAACCTAACAACGTTCATTGACACAAGTAACGGCCGTCCATCTTTGAGTGGACAGTGCCAATGTTGTTTATCCATCTCTGAGTGGAAAAAATGGCGCTTGTGTCAATGATTTTTTATTTTTGTCAAATCCGTCGCGAAAGAGACAACAATGAAACCGACAATGATTGCTATATCGAGTTGCGAATTTTAGTAGGATGTCGTTAGAAAATAGTTTGATAAACCTAACAACGTTCATTGACACAAGTAACGGCCGTCCATCTTTGAGTGGACAGTGCCAATGTTGTTTATCCATCTCTGAGTGGAAAAAATGGCGCTTGTGTCAATGATCTTTGATTTTTCTAAAATCCGTCGTGAAAGAGACAACAACAAAACCGACAATGATTGCTATATCGAGTTGCGAATTTTAGTAGGATGTCGTTAGAAAATATTTTGATAAACCTAACAACGTTCATTGACACAAGTTACTGCCGTCCATCTTTGAGTGGACAGTGCCAATGTTGTTTATCCATCTCTGAGTGGAAAAAATGGCGCTTGTGTCAATGATCTTTGATTTTTCTCAAATCCGTCGCAAAAGAGACAACAGCAAAACCGACAATGATTGCTATATCGAGTTGCGAATTTGAGTAGGATGTCGTTAGAAAATATTTTGATAAACCTAACAATGTTCATTGACACAAGTAACGGCCGTCCATCTTTGAGTGGACAGTGCCAATGTTGTTTATCCATCTCTGAGTGGAAAAAATGGCGCTTGTGTCAATGATCTTTGATTTTTCTAAAATCCGTCGCGAAAGAGACAACAACAAAACCGACAATGATTGCTATATCGAGTTGCGAATTTGAGTAGGATGTCGTTAGAAAATATTTTGATAAACCTAACAACGTTCATTGACACAAGTAACGGCCGTCCATCTTTGAGTGGACAGTGCCAATGTTGTTTATCCATCTCTGAGTGGAAAAAATGGCGCTTGTGTCAATGATTTTTTATTTTTCTCAAATCCGTCGCGAAAGAGACAACAATGAAACCGACAATGATTGCTATATCGAGTTGCGAATTTTAGTAGGATGTCGTTAGAAAATAGTTTGATAAACCTAACAACGTTCATTGACACAAGTAACGGCCGTCCATCTTTGAGTGGACAGTGCCAATGTTGTTTATCCATCTCTGAGTGGAAAAAATGGCGCTTGTGTCAATGATCTTTGATTTTTCTCAAATCCGTCGCGAAAGAGACAACAATAAAACCGACAATGATTGCTACATGTATATCGAGTTGCGAATTTTAGTAGGATGTCATTAGAAAATATTTTGATAAACCTAACAACGTTCATTGACACAAGTAACGGCCATCCATCTTTGAGTGGACAGTGCCAATGTTGTTTATCCATCTTTGAGTGGAAAAAATGGCGCTTGTGTCAATGATCTTTGATTTTTCTAAAATCCGTCGCGAAAGAGACAACAACAAAACCGACAATGATTGCTATATCGAGTTGTGAATTTGAGTAGGATGTCGTTAGAAAATATTTTGATAAACCTAACAACGTTCATTGACACAAGTAACGGCCGTCCATCTTTGAGTGGACAGTGCCAATGTTGTTTATCCATCTCTGAGTGGAAAAAATGGCACTTGTGTCAATGATCTTTGATTTTTCTAAAATCCGTCATGAAAGAGACAACAACAAAACCGACAATGATTGCTATATCGAGTTGCGAATTTTAGTAGGATGTCGTTAGAAAATATTTTGATAAACCTAACAACGTTCATTGACACAAGTTACTGCCGTCCATCTTTGAGTGGACAGTGCCAATGTTGTTTATCCATCTCTGAGTGGAAAAAATGGCGCTTGTGTCAATGATCTTTGATTTTTCTCAAATCCGTCGCAAAAGAGACAACAACAAAACCGACAATGATTGCTATATCGAGTTGCGAATTTGAGTAGGATGTCGTTAGAAAATATTTTGATAAACCTAACAATGTTCATTGACACAAGTAACGGCCGTCCATCTTTGAGTGGACAGTGCCAATGTTGTTTATCCATCTCTGAGTGGAAAAAATGGCGCTTGTGTCAATGATCTTTGATTTTTCTAAAATCCGTCGTGAAAGAGACAACAACAAAACCGACAATGATTGCTATATCGAGTTGCGAATTTGAGTAGGATGTCGTTAGAATATATTTTGATAAACCTAACAACGTTCATTGACTCAAGTAACGGCCATCCATCTTTGAGTGGACAGTGCCAATGTTGTTTATCCATCTCTGAGTGGAAAAAAATGGCGCTTGTGTCAATGATCTTTGATTTTTCTAAAATCCGTCGCGAAAGAGACAACAACAAAACCGACAATGATTGCTATATCGAGTTGCGAATTTGAGTAGGATGTCGTTAGAAAATATTTTGATAAACCTAACAATGTTCATTGACACAAGTAACGGCCGTCCATCTTTGAGTGGACAGTGCCAATGTTGTTTATCCATCTCTGAGTGGAAAAAATGGCGCTTGTGTCAATGATCTTTGATTTTTTCTAAAATCCATCGTGAAGGAGACTACAATAAAACTGACAACGATTGCTATCGAGTTGCAAATTTTCATAGGATTTCTTAGAAAATATGTTGATAAACCTAACAATGTTTATTGACACAAGTGTAATATTGCCTTTCATTGCTATTCTGTTTCAACAATATTACATGAACTTTAAAGAAAACCATTCACAGAAGTGAAAATAATAAATCTCGGTTAAAAGATACAGTAACACCTGACAAGTGAAATAATATCTTATTTGACACATTGTTTTCTTTAACCATTTGAGGTACATGTATGACCATGAAAGCAATAAGAAGGTGGAGGAAATCTTAGTGAAAGAAGTCAGAGGAACTTTTGGAAAACAGAAATGGTTTAAGGCTGAGATTAAAGGTATGTATGGATTTCCTGGTGATCAGGATACAGAGTTTACACTCCAAGTACATTACAACCTATTTTAGTGATTGTATTAGGTTGCCACCCTCTATTTAATTAACCCTTTCACTCCCAAGAGTGCCAAACATCAAAATTCAAGAAAAATCCCAAATTTCATTTTGTAAAATATTGAAAAACAAATGGTACCATGCAAAAGTACTGCTAAAGAGGTTTCATTTGAATGGTCACACCATAGGTTTTCGTCCACAGAATCAAAAGTTAGAACTACACTACATGTCTCCATAATTGACTCTGGGAGTGAAAGGGTTAAGTGGCCCGTTCCATACGCTGTATTTTAGCCCATGCAAATTTTGTATCTGCTGCCTAAGTGTATTAAACAGTCACCTCTATTCAGTGGTCACAGCCATGCTTTGACAGTCCCCTGTTTGCATGTCTTTGTTAATTTTACATGTACCTGTATTAAAATTCCAAACTTGAAAAAGATTTATTCACTCTACACTACAGAGTTGTTATTGATCATTACTGCATGTATTGCATTCACCACTGTTTTACATTTAAGTGCTTTCTAGACATTAATGTACTCTAATGTATTTGACCATGCCCACAAAGTATTTTTAGTTAACATGTCCTAAGGGTGGCTTGTAAATGTAGGTTCAACTGTTTTAACGTTTTGCAATCCTGTACATGTAGTACACTGTATCACCACATCACTGATACTATATTATCTTGAATTAGTGCTGCACCTCAAAGTAACAGTGTGACACTGAATAAAATCACTTGAATTCAAGATATAGAGGATATTACATGTACATGGCCGCACGAAGATACAAAATTTCTCTCCGAGTGTTGAAAAATGCGCGAATGAGTGAAATATTTTTCAACACGTGAAGAGAAATTTTGTATCTTCAAGCGGCCATGTAATGTTCTGTTTATTATATAAACACCAATGAAATCAAACCATTTCACTTTAATATTTTTTTTTGTAGTCCTAAAGTAGAACGGTGATCTTTTCACGTGTGAAGATAACATGTTATTCTCACGTGTGAAGATATGATGTTTACGTGCGAAAGCTCACCTGGTATTTCATTGGTGTTTATATAATAATGGTAATTCTTAAATCACTGTGTCAAAGTAAAATGTAAATACCTGTAATAACATTGTACATTTTGCTTTAAACAAACTGGAAATTTATCCTTGTGCATGAATAACTGTTCTTTTTGTTCTTACTTTTAAAGAAAACAGTCATTTTTATTTTAAGGAAAGGTCCATGTTTTACCATAAATTTGGATAATCTATTGATAAAAGGCTCAAACAAGTTGAAATAACACCTCTCGAGTGAGCAGTACACCACAAAGTAAACAAAAGAAATGTGAAATTTGCACTCATTCAAGTAAATACAGCATAAATTTGGGTGTGAGTGCATGAAAATACTAATATGTTCAGATTTTGTTGTTTAGTTAGTTTCCATTTTTGGCAGAGTTTACATGTACCTACATGTATACTCACCAAATTAATATTGATGTACACTGTACATTTATTACATTTCCTTTTTTTCAGGGGCTATTTGTCAGTACTGGCGGAGCACACAGGATGATGATATTAGAAAAAAAATGGAAAACTAAAGCAGCATAGAATCATGACGAGACGTTGACGAGAGTGAAAAGGGTAAGCTATCGGCATGATACATGTAGTAATGACACCTTTATTAATTTTAAAATACCGATTATCGTTAAATGTTCACATCACTTTAAAATACCTCTGTGGGTTAGGGTTAGAGGTTAGGGTTAGAAGAATATGAAGAAATCCGAAATTTTGTGAGTGACGCCCGATTTTCGAAAATTTCAGACATTGGCTCTTAATTCCTATTTAGCTTTTTTCATTTTTCATTTTTATATGACAATGTTATTGCAATAAGGTGTGTACCGGTATTCTGTACATTTTGATCTATGTCTTATTAGCAACAACTATTTTCTTGGATAAGAAAACAAAATGTCATAGCAACCTGCACATATCTGGAGTTAATTGTGGCAGGTTGCTAAATGCAGAACAGTGACAAAAGCTCACCAAGAAAATTAATAACAATAGATAAGAAAATCAGTCATGGATAGTTAATTAGTTACAATGACAAATATATGGATTTCTATCAGCATACATATGCACAGCATACATGGAATTCTCACAACTAATAACATCAGACTTTAACACTAACATTAATAGAGACACTGTCACTAGTACGAGTCTTGGCAGCCAAAATAATCATGGTAAAACTGAATAATGACAACAAAAGCCACACAATACCATCAACTGATGGTTTTCCAATTCACGTTGCTCTGGAAATGACTCTCGCTGAGATTGTCAAAATGTAATTTCATGCAACAAAACCTTTGTAAGTTGTGTGTAATTTGTTGTGCAACAGTACCCAGCTTTTAATCCATTTTTCTTGGTCTTCAGAAACTGATATTTCGAAAAGAAATGGTGGAAAAGTCAAATACCTCCACAGGACAAAGAAAAAATTACAGCATTGCTAGCACTTGACAATGCTGTCGATTTTTTGTCCTCCGAAGAAAGTGAAGGAGAGGAGGAGGGAATAACTGGGCCGCCACCAAGGCACGTCAAGCCGCTTAAGTGGGAGAGAACGAAATTAAGGACCATCAAGGCTGTCCTGGATGCCACTTATCAGGCTCACGTGAACAAGAGGCAAAAAAGAACAGCCACTAAAATTTCAAGAGTAGCTGACCAAAACATGTCGGACTGACCACTCCCTAAAAACTGTCCCTCTTGGGGAAGATGACTGGCTGAAAGACAGTTTAAATATTTATTGATTTTCCATAGTAATGATAAAGTGCCTCTTAAAGAAACATGTTCACGGTTTTCCGCATGCGTTAGTTTTTGTTTTTGCATTGTCCCCGTACAAAATTTAAATAATTGATGAAGTATATGAATGCAAATTTAATTTTATTGATTGTTTCAATGATCCGCTCTACGGATTAAAAACAAGACTCGATTCAAAAGTCGGAATTTGATGCCACATGCAAACTTGACAGGTTAAAAAGCGATTTGGCAAAAAGGAAAGAGAAGAAATATGTGATGCTGAGACATGCGCAAAGCCGCGAACATGCCCCTTTCAAATTTCTATTTCACACTGCCTTTATAAAGCTGATAGCATTTATTGCTATAAGAACATTGCATCATTACCAGTTGCAAATTGTTGTTTGATGTTTTTTTTTTGCTGGGAACTCAACATTTTAAATTATAAGGGAATGAAAGCACTTTTTTATTGAAAATTATTTATTTATTGTGAATTTTTTGCCTAATCAAGTGTAAATGAAAAAGTATATTTATATGAAAATTTAAAGAATTATATTATGACATTTTTTACGTCAGAGTTTAAGAAAAATATACCATATTTTGAAATTATCATATATTGTGAGTTTCTAACCGTTAGATCGAATAGCGTGTCCGTTAGGCGTTAGTATTGAACCGTTAGATCGAATACTGTAACCGTTAGCAAAGAATTAACATCCGTTAGCTAAGGTTTGGCATCCGTTAGGACTAGCCTGAACGTTAGAATTATCCCAGCACCCGTTCAAGAGGTGCTGGAAATGACTGTTCTAAAGGTGATAGCGCTTTTCGTTTGCTTAGCTTTTGGCATTCAGTGACGGCAACCTTCACTTACTATTTCCATGGTATAAATCTAACATCCCAGCAATACTCGTTGAAAACGGAGCAAAGTTTCGTCCAATAATCCATAATTATAAACAGTCTACGAAGAGTCGCTTTCACTGATACGTTCATTATCGAACGGCAAAATGATTCTTTCGAACGGCTCGCCGTGAATGTCGAGTGGCTGAACGACAGACAGACTGGCGGTAGTCCGTGAGAAGACAAAGTAATAGTACGAGTCACGCTCGTTTTACCAATTATTTGAATCGAGCAATGTTTTGACTTCAAGGCCAGGGAATGATAAACGTGATTTCTTTTATGAGACTGCAAAACATTAATTCTTTTTTCGCTGCTTGCTCGCGGAATGTAAACAAGCGGCCCGGAGTCCCAAGTGCAGTAGTCACGCAAAATTCATGTGTAAAATTCTTTCTGCACTTCACGTTTACTTATTGTTAAAATAAATCTTGAATGGAACTAAAAATTATAATCGAAATTAAAGACAGTAGGGAAAGTTGGGCAGCAGAAAAAAAATTAAACCCTTTGAAGTTTGTTGTAGTTGTCGGTAAAAAAGAGTCTTGGCGGTCCCTTGGGAAAAATGGTAAAAGTGCACCAAATTTGCATATGTCAAAACGGTAATTTGAAACCTGAAAACACGCTGGCACAGACTATGCGCTTCTAAACATCCTCTGTTTTCTTTGTGGTTTCGCTCGCCAAATTAAGATTAAGCTTTTCCAACTCTCAGCCTTCATTTCCAAGTATTCCACCGCGCTAAAACATCACAGAAAGTTTGGAGTGTCTTCGGGCTGGGAATAAACATAAGCGGCATTTGGTTTCGCAAGCGTTCCATCGATCCATCCGCGTGATCTCCAGTCTAAGTGAGAAAAACATTCGTCGCTTGATTCTTGCTCGTTTTAAGAGCGGGACTGTTGTCTGGCTTGAATCTCGCTCGTGTCTGGCCAAACAGATGCTAGATAACATTTCTGGGAGAGAAAAACTAGCTGTTTTATTATGGAAGATTATCCAGCGCAATTATTTCCTGAGTCGGCAAAATGTTTCCAAAGCTATAGCGCTCTGAATATTTACTGTCGGTACAGTCTGATAAATAATTATTCTCGGAAGCCGTTCCTTTTCGAAACTATCGAGCTATCCGTTAGACAAATTTGCCGAAGCGCTGTTAAACGCTTCAAGCTATCCGTTAGACGAATTTGCCATACCGTTAAACGCTTCAAGCTATCCGTTAGATTTATTTGTCATACCGTTAAACGCTTCAAGCTATCCGTTAGATTAATTTGCCATACCGTTAAACGCTTCAAGCTATCCGTTAGATGAATTTGTCATACCGTTAAACGCTTCAAGCTATCCGTTAGACGAATCAACAGAAGCGTTTAACGCTTCAAGCTATCCGTTAGAATGCTTTCGTCGACCGTTAGAACGCTTTGAAGGCCGTTAGCTATCCGTGCGTTAGCCGTTAGTTTTTATCCGTTTAACGGATAAGCGTTAGTGTACGTTTTCCCGTGTGAGGTCACACTTTCTCTTTAATGGTGGAAACAAAACGAAATCCACTCTCAATGAAGTTGTTGTAGGTCTGAAGAAGTTTCACAACACAATAATTTCTGTTCATGCATTTTTGTGTTGCCCAAGAAGCATGAACCGATCGCGCGGTATTCTCGATGAACGTCCACATTTCAAAAGTGCTAGTTTAATTGTCTACAACGTAAGAGGAAATGATTATCCGATCTCAAACCATTTTCAACTTTATATTTCATTCACGAAATAATAATGTTAATTGTGTGTCCGCCGTGTTTAAGAGTGCGGTTTTCGAATTCTTCAAGTTTCCACATTAAGGAAACCCTATGGATAATTGTGTGTCCACCGAATTTACGCGGAGGTGCGAAACATGACGGTTAATAACGAATTCTCAAAGTTTCCGTACTTCCACATTTAGGAAACCCTATGGATAATTGTGTGTCCGCCGAATTTACGAGGTGCGTAAACATGACAGTTAATAGCGAATTCTCAAAGTTTCCGCACTTCCACATTTAGGAAACCCTATGGATAATTGTGTGTCCACCGAATTTACGAGGTGCGTAAACATGACGGTTAATAGCGAATTCTCAAAGTTTCCGCACTTCCGCATTCAGGAAACCCTACGGATAATTGTGTTTCCGCCGAATTTACGAGGTGCGTAAACATGACGGTTAATGGGGATTACGCAAGACGTAAACCTTGCGGATACATGAGTTTAAGTGATGCGTTTCCGCGACTCCGCAGCGACTGAAACGTAACGTATACTCGTGTTTCCCGCAACGGATAGTTGAATTTCCGCTTACGGAAATTCACGTTTCCGTTAAGTAACCGTTATCAAAACGGAGACGGAAACGCCTTATTTCACCCTGTGAAAATTACCTAAGAAACTGATTTGGAAATCAAAATTGCAAAAAATGCACATAACTTCAACTTTGCAAAAGGCGACGCGAGTGAAGTTATAACGAAAAAAGTCTTATTTTGTTTACATAAAATCGCTTTTCATCCTATGTATAAATGAATGAACAAAAACATTCTATCTATAACTGAATGAACAAAAACATACTGTCAGTAAATCTTGTTTTGAAAAAATTTATTCAAATATCCGTTAGTTTGTCTTTAAAAGCTAAACGTGTACCGTTAACGTATCGAGGAACTACCCTCGCAAGCAAAAGGCGAAACTCGTGAATTTGGGCACGTTTTATAAACATTTCTCAAAATCTGACGAAAACACAAACAAAACGTCAATCACAAATTGATATCAACATAAATTTCTATCGAAAAATGTTATTTCTTTTACCGTGATGTCCCTCATCTGCTTGAAAATTCTTTAAAACTTCGCTTCTTCGGTACTGACGCCCGGAGAATTATCGCCCGGCATTGATATAAACATATGAAGTTCCTCCAAGCAAAATTTTATCGCTTGAAGCTCCTTTTATTCCACTATAGTGGCAACTGAGTATTCTTGAACCTTTTATTTTCATTTTATATCTTTTAAGTGCGTGCTATTACTCCGATAATGCGAAACTACGGTTTTAAAAAACCAAGTACATGGCGAACGCGTCAACCATTTTGTGTAAAATTTGATATTCTTGTCCGAGTAAGATCGGTTTTTCAGCGTGTTGACCGCGCGCGAGCCTATGACGTAGATCAGGAATTGCTTGTTCATTGGCTAATATGCTTCTTACGTCACCGGTGGAAAAATTTCCCGCGCTGCAAGTGGGACAAGTCCTTTCCAACTAAGAATCTAACTTAGCGAAAATGAGTATTGGAAGGTACTTGTGGCAAGTCTATAAATTCCGAAGATAACTTGAGTACCAAGGTTTTATCTATCCCTACTGAGCGGCGTGGATCACTCAGAGAATTTAACTTGTCTAGTACTGCCGCAGTCTCCGGTCATTCCGCCTTTAGATTTCAAGATCGGCAGATCCTTTGCGGGGCTGAAATGTTTTCAACGATAACACCCATGGAATTTAATACGCGATGGCGCCATATAACTTATGTCTGTTACCACGCATGTGTTACCCTCGTTTTCATTTTAACCTTTTGTCTCCAATTTTCCTCTGGAAATGTTATCAATTGATTTGCATTTTGGTGGTAAATTCGAGCAAGTTGAACAACAGTTTTTACTCGGTTTTCAAACTACTGTTTTTCATTGTGAGATGGCGGATACACCAGTCACTACAGTCGATGATATCGAAGAAGAAACACGAGAGGAAACACCAAATCCATTGGACGTCATAATGAGGGATTTAGCCCAAATGCGAAGGGGGAACGGCTCTTTCTGCATGTACCGGTATCCATGATCTTCTATTGTTTGTGAGGTATTGTATTTTTGGTATTGTTTTGCATTTGTATTATTGTCGTTCTTTGTTTCTTTTGTTTTACGTAATATGTGTTCTGGTACATGCAGAAGGAACCAGGAGAACGAACACCTCACTGAATGCTTGGACAAGGTTCTTTGTCTGAACGCAAGAAAACGCCTGTTTAAAACCCGAGAACGGACTGGAGTTGATCCGTCATGCTCGGTGAGTGAAGGAGTTCTCTTAAAATTATTTATTGAGCATTACTATTGTTAAAACCGTAGCTCAAAGGAGGAAAGCAGCTCTAGGTATGTACGAGATGGCGCTTCAATAGCTCTGCGCATTATTCATTGTAAACAAATGACTTATTCTTTGCAGGACGCCGTTCGAAAATACTACAAAGAACTCAAGAAAACCAACTTGGAGTTCAGGGGATTTAAAACAGACGTTGAGTAGGAAGACATTTTTTCGTCGTGTCATTTAGGCGATAACCATGAGAAACATTGTTATAAAATATAATCAACATGCGCAGTTGAAGCGTGACACTAGGAATGTCAAGAACCAATTTCCTTTTACTCTCTAATTTGATTTGAAACAAAGAGAAGATTAGCGAATATTTTAGTGATATCGCAACTTTCTAGAGTGGTTTTCATTAACCGGTGAAATACACTTTAGCGTATTTACTATTACACTCTAATTCTTTTCTTAACTATTGTATTCATCTGACTATTACACTCTAATAAATACACTTTGTTTCACAGGTTTACGAAAACCACTCTGTACTGACTTTTAAATGTGAAATATAATTATGCCATGTTTATATTTAATATAATTGTAAGACTAACAAACTCGATACTCCCAGGTCCTTTCTTTTCTGAGTTCACCGGATTTTCGACAACAAATCAACGATATGCATGGTTCAATTCTTGCTGTTACCATCCCCCCCCCCCCAAAACCGGGCAATCCTCGGAACAAATCCGGTCCTTTGGCCTGGGAGTAGGTCATTGTTTCACGCGTTCTTGTCCCGGGGGTAGTAGGGCACGGGGCAAATAGAAATAACTACCTGCGCGAAGACTTGTGGGTTATTAAACACAATGACCGCGTGGATAAGCACAGGGTCCAGAGGAGCTCTATTTGATCGTACAAGACGATATTTTCTTCGAATCGTCGCCGTCTTGAAAGTTTAACTGATTGCGTTACACAAAATATGTACCGCGGGCCAAATTACTAAGGGCGCAATTATCCTCGGAAAGCGAAGCTTTCCGAACAAGGCACGAAGTGCCGACAACGAGGCACGAAGTGCCGAGAGAAAAGAAAGGAAAGGGAGGAAACTTATACCACGTGACGAGTTCGATGTGAACCGCATCATCTGGTGACGGAAGTGGCAATGAGCGGAAGTGCGGTGAGCCGTTACTAATTCAAAATTCAAAACATCAGCTGTGGAGGGAAATCAAAAACATGGAAAATTCTTCTTTGAAAAGGTCTGCTCCTGCAAGAAAATCCGCCTAAGAAAAAAAAAACAAATTATCGGGCAGGACAAATCATGCTTACGTTTCGAAATGATATAAAGGAGTTATTGAAAATTTAACGCGTATTTGATTTCTTTTGGTGTTCAAAACGGAAGCAGTCGCCAGACTGTCGAAATTGCCAACGGAGGTTTAAACAGCGAGCTGCACGCAGCTAAAAAGCGTAGCGAATGGAAGCTAAAATTACAACCTTGACTGAGACAAACTTCAACTCTCTACAAGTTGAATAGCTTATTAAGCTACAGCTCTCTCTGCTATAAAGCTTGGATCCTGAAAATTAAAATCCTGCAAAGACAAAACTAAAATAGCTGGGCCCCGCGTGACATTACGAATAGCAAGAAAGACATTCACGCCAACAGATCATTTCAGATCCTGTCATGTCCGGTATTTCAGAGAGAAAAGTTAAAGAAATTTAAACGGCTTTCTTACATAAAAATCTACATGCCAATATTAGTGGCGAAAACAACACACCAACCGCCAGGCAAAAAGGGAGGCTAAAATGAGGTCAAAAACTACAAGCGCAACACCACGGGAAACCACAACCGGCAGACTTGACCTCTAGTCCGTTGCACGCGGCTTTTGAAAGGTTTTAAAACCCAGTCTACACTAAAATTCTTCTTAACAAACGGCTAAATGTAGAATACCCATTTTACACTAGAACAGTAGAATTTGTGAAGAATTTCAGCAGACTTCTCAAGATTTACATCTTAAAATTCCGCGAAACTGCACAAGGGCAATCGAATCATAACCTTCGGTGGATGGGATAACGACTGAAAAAACTTCCGATCATGCGCACAATACCTGATGGCGTCATTTCCGTCACCAGATGTTGCGGTGCACATTGAACGAAAGCGATGCTTTCAAGCCGTAAATTTCGGTCGCCGCAAATGTAGGTTTACCGACTGTTTTCGATGGATTTCTTCGATATTTCATTAGAATATAGAAATTACAGATCACATACTTAAAATGAGGCGTTTTTATTGAATTTCATGTGAGTTACAGGGATTTGAAAAAATATGTCCAAATCAGTTTCCTCCCTTTCCGTATTCTTTACTGTACACCGATTTCGCAGCTTCCGAGCCCGTGGTAATTTGGTCCGCGGTACATATTTTGTGTAACGCAATCAGTTTAACTTTCAAGACGGCGACAATTCGAAGAATATAACGTCTTGTACGATCAAATAGAGCTCCTCTGTACCCTGTGGGATAAGTCGGCATTCTTTCTCCAGGTTTTTTTTAAATACAGTGTTCGTCTTGCGGGTCAATGAGAATTTATTCGCTCTATTTTAGAAGCATTTTTATTGTTGTTAACTTCAGGTTTTGTTAAAATACCCAGGAGTGGGAAATAGAACGTCAAGTGAAAAAAAAAAATTGGCAGATCCCCGGGGGTGTGCCCGGGAGGTTGGTAACAGTTAGAATTAAATCATGCATAATCAAAATAAATGGGCTTTACCCACTTTTTACACTTTCAACAGACAGACCATTTCCAAGTGCTTTTAAGCCTTTCTAATAAAGCTAGGCCAAGTGCAAAACCTTTCATGTGAAAAGGAGTTTTCATTCACATGTTCTTCGACTAACATGTACATTACGTTTTATTGCTTTTAGCTACAAGCCGGGTTATCCATCTTTGAGTAAGTAAATAGCTCTTGTATCAATACTTTGTCTTTCGTTTTATAAAAACCTATGCAGCTGCAGTAACAAGTGCACATACTGATTCGGTAAAAGGGAGTTTTCTTCGGCAGAGACTATTTTTTTATGCAAACGTGAACCATATATTGCGACTAGCAAGACGTTTTATTGCTACAAGCCGGGCTATCCATCTTTGAGTGGGCAACTCAATAGCGGTTTATCCATTTTTGAGTGGGCAATAGCTCTTGTATGAACACTTTGTCTTTCGTTTTATAAAACCCTATGTGGCTGCAGCAACAAGTACACGTACTGATTCGGTAAAATATATTTTTCTTCGGCAGACTTTTTTCTATGCAAACGTGAACCCATATTGCGACCGGCAAGACTTTTTATTGCTACAAGCCGGGCTATCCATCTTTGAGTGGGAAGCTCGATAGCGGTTTATCCATCTTTGAGTAGGCAAATAGCTCTTGTATCAATCAGTCTTTCGTTTTATAAAAACCTATGTGGCTGCAGTAACAAGTACACGTGCTGATTCGGTAAAAGATATTTTTCTTCGGCAGATACTATTTTTATGCAAACGTGAACCATGTATTGCGACTAGCAAGACTTTTTTATTGCTACAAGCCGGGCTATCCATCTTTGAGTGAGCAGCTCGATAGCGGTTTATCAATCTTTGAGTGGGCAAATAGCTCTTGTATCAATACTTTGTCTTTCGTCAGTACAAAAGCCTATGTAGCTCCAGTAACAAGTACACATACTGACTCGGTAAGAGAGATTTTACTTCGCCAGAGACTATTTTTTATGCAAACGTTAGCCATATATTGCAATACCTATGTAGCTGCAGTAACAAGTACACTGATTCGGTAAAATACATATTTTTTTTTTTGGGCAGAGACTATAAATTCGGTTCTAGTCATTTCTTTTTGGCGTAAACATTATACTTCGACTACCGTTACTTCTATCCATCTTTTAGTGACCTCATCAGTTCCTTTAGTTGTTGCTAATATATATAGTTAGGCTTAGCCTAACAGCGGCGCCCTCTGAAGACCCTCTGAACAAGCTTAACTAAGATGAAACTTAACTAATAGGTGAAAGGTCGGAAGCACAAGAATTAAGATTAATATTGGCGACCGGGCTATTTTTCAATTTTAGCAATACTCAAAAACAGTATTACCCGACCGTCTGCACAGTACATTTAGACCGTACAAAAGTTCACAAAAACAACTTTTTCTCTGTCTAGAATAACTATTACGACTATTTTCCGAATAAAATACACTTGTTGCTTGTCACAAAATGCCCGAGAAACTGATTTGGAAACCAAAATTGCAAAAATACACAAACATAATTGCATAAGGCGACGCGAGTATAAAATCTAAGTCTTGTTTTGTTTACATAAAATCGCTTTTCAATCTATGTAATGAATGAACAAACACATAAAAATGGACAACACAATCTTCTTTCGAAAAATTTTATTCAAATCTCCATAAGTGTATGTTTAAAAGCAAAACGCAAAACGCGCATCGAGGCCGAGCCGTGTCTTCGATGAAATTCAAGAAATTAATACAACTGAATTTAAGCTACAGGTTTAAAAACAATTCTCCAAAACTAACGAGAACACATTAACAAAAAGTCAATCACAGATTGATATCAAGATAAATTCCCATCGAAAAATGTTATTTGTTTTACCTTTAAGTCCCTCCGGCGACTACTGTGCTTGGAAATTCTTTAAATCTCCGCTTTGGTGCTGAAATCCGTAAAACGAACCCATCTCTCGCATTGCTAAAAACGTATATAGTTCCTCGAAGCAAGATTTTATCCCTGAAAGCTCTTCTTTTTCCACTAAAGCGGCTTCTGAGTATCCCTTAATTAACATCCCTGTCTTGAGTAGCAAACCACGAAAAAATGCAGGAAAATAACGACTTTAATTTAAACCGTTTTCTCCGCCCAGTAAACACAGCAAAACATCTACACAGCTGACGTGACATTCGGCCGTGTAACCGCGCGAAAAAAAATCCTCGCTTTGGTTTCAACATGACGTCGTACGCGCATGTTTTGCGACGTCATACGCGCCCGCGAGCTAGTCCTGCGCAACGGAGCTACCTGCGCGACGGAGGGCGGAGGGCGGCGGGCACACGCGCGCCCGCGAAACATTCCGCTAGCCATGACCATGAAAAATGACGGGCTAGGTTCTATGAGTATGGGGCTGCGCAGCCGGGCCTTCGGCCCGGCGATTGCCCCGCTATGACTCACCCTCCCCCACCTCTACCTCTGCTTGCCTTCATTTTCCGAATTTTTTTCTTAAAATTCATACAAAAATCAAATTGTTTTAGGTTTCAGTCATGAGATAAACCAATCGATTCCTGTACTCCCTCAGTCAAATGAACAAAAACCTAATATTTGCTAGTGAATATTTCGTTACTGTGCTTGTATTCGTTTTTATTTTCACAGGACTCATGTTCTTTTGCTTATGTTAGCACTTGTGTCTGTGTCGCCTGTACTGTTTGGCTTTAACTGACGAGCTGAGCGAGCCTGAACCGTTTTAATTTATGTAGTAGAAAATGAATTAGAATTATACATTTTTACTATCAAGCCTCCACAATTACGTCTGATACACAGGCTAGTTTATCACATAAAGGCGAGTATCCAAACTAGTGCAACTTCAATGTGGCCTTCATCCTTGCTGCTGCCGTTGCACAATACTGAAGAACATTAAGGCATGATGACGCGAGAAGAAAGAATGGAAAATTTGACGAACATCGTGTCATGGCTCGACGTTGCTTGAGAATTAAAAGGGTAAATAAATAGACGGAATAAATAATAAAAAAAATGATGCCGTAAGTAAGGCCTATTCGTTACTTAAGGTATATCTTACATATTTAAACAAAGGGTATGAATCTTAACGTTTTAAGGTGGCTCCCTACAGTTTTTTGACCGCGCGCGAGCTGGTTACTAGAATGGCGCGAGATTTGAAAAGCCCGCGCGACCTTCGCGCAGCTCCACGCGAAAAGAGTAAACAAACATGGAGTCGCACTTTAATTACCTTCACAAAGGTTTTCAATTTTTTTTTGCGTAAGGAAGGTGTAGACTTCTGACCATTTCTAAACATACAGCGATCCTTTAGAAGGCTACAATTTTTATCGAGCCAAAGTATAGAAAAAAGTTCTTTTTCCGGAGTTCTGAGTAATTTTAGTATTTTTCATAATCGTCGATCGAGGGACTTGCAGTTTTTGGAGTTGTTGACGCTGCCGTAAATGGTCAAGAAACCAAGGAAGGGGATTCATATGGTTGTGGAACAGGCAAGGACACTACTCCTCCAAGAAGTCGTCTTTTCAACGTGCGGGACTTTCCAAGAAAACTCGTCTTTACGCGCCGCAAAAAACAAAACTGACACAACGCGTCCAAAACCTAAATTAACTCGGTAATCTTTACAACTTTTTCATTCATAAACAAAAAATTACTTGGCAAAGTGATCTCATTTCTATCAGTTATATCTCTCGGTAGAATAAACGACAGGCTGTTGTGTTTGCCTCCGATGAGGATAGAGAAATGTTCTTGCTTACAGCGAAGCCGTGGAAAGCTGTCAAAACTTTTCAAATTTTTTCATAAATGAAAAGTCGAGCGTAATTCATTCATGGCAGTGCGAAAGCTTAAACTGAGCTATTCTAATTTAAAAATCATATTTTCTTGAACGAAACTAACAGAATTTAGATAAAAGAGGGTAAAAACTGAGAAATAAAAGCATACAAACCGAGCAATGTAGTGAAAGTACGAATAATCTCGTAAAATCCGATCGCGAAATTGCGTGTAAATTTTAAAATATTGACAACAAGCTAGTACAAAACTAGAATGACAAATTTAAGCAAGACTTTTTAATGAAAAATCAAGAATCTCGATTAGAAGAAAAAACAAAACTGGAAAAATAAGAACACTAAAATCAAATGGAGTAAAAACCTTTGTAAACAAGCGCTAGATTATCTAAATCACACTTACAGTATAAATGCCGCCGCTTTTCCAAGGCAAGTTGTACAACGCACTGGTCGAATTTTGGCCGCCGTCGATAAACATTTCCAAGATATTATTCAGTTATAGGTAACAAATACATTATCTATAGTTTTTGTCCCTGAAATCTTCCACAATAACTACGTAGACGTAGGTTTTCACTGAATTTCAGTACAATTCAGCCAGCTGGTAGTAAACAACTCGCGCTTTGTTCAACAGTACGCATGCGTGCGTGGTAGCCTCGAAATTCTATGACGTCAGAAAACACGCAAAGGCCAAAATGAACCGTGAGTTTTCTCGAGTTTCCTTCGGTGAAATTTTCTACAAAATTGCACACTTGAAGGGGCAGGAGCCGTCTTCGACATGTTTGTTTTTTGAAGACATCTATCGGATAAATTCAATTTTAATCTACAATACATGAAATTCGGAAATATCTTCTCACCTGCCTGGGCAACCTCATGTTTTTTTCTTTCTAAAATGTTCCTTTTGATAATTCTCATTTGAGTGCCAAGTTTAAAGGAATTTTACCGAAGATAACTCGAGAAATTACTGCAGAAAGGGACAATATTGCTTATATTCAGTCATGTTAAAGAAGTTCTGTTGCCATGGCAACAGCCTTGGCAAAGGGAATAAGAACGAAAACATAATTGTCATTATGTCAATTTCCTTACTGCTAAAGCCCTTGATCGTAAAGCGAAAGAGGAAATTTCTAGGGTCAGAAGGGTAACTCATTGTCAGAAGATTGACGCATTTTGTAAAAACCCTAGGGAGCCACCTTAAGTCTTTTTTGTGCTTATTGGCCTGCGTTTCACCTGAAAAAAAAACCTTTTGCTCCGTTTTTGATCCATAAGAATTGCGGTTCAGAATCACTGTGTAAGCAGTTATTTTTGCAGTTTTGTGACGTATGATATAGGGAAGCAATGAAAGACTACCCACGAAGTAAAGTATTAATCTGACTAGAAGCTGAAACAGTCGTACTTTGAGCGTTCCAAAGGACAATGGGGACAGTTTTCGCTTGTTATCTTCTCGCGCTGTACTGTTTTGTAATAGAATTTTCCATATCATACGTCATAACTTGCGGTTGACAGTGATCATGAGCGCGCAGTGGTAAGGCCCAAAAACGGGAAACCTATTTTTTTTTTCGCCACAAATTATAAAGGAGCAAAAATAACTACCCAAACTTGATTTTACAAAATGTAAAACTATGTAAAAAAATCTGCTTTAAAAACTTCGATTTTTGATTTCAGTTCTCCTTTAACAGAGAAGGACGGCACACAAGACAAAATTTCAAGAAGTAACCTTCCAGGAAAGTTCGTGCGTGTTTTGGCACAAATTGATGCCGGAATTTACTTTTTTTTTCTTGAGACATTTCATGCTCATCCTCTTTTAGAACAAGCACATTATTAATTGATCTTCGTCACGGATTAATATTGGTTTTCATCTTTATATTAGAAACTGATAAACAGACAAGGAATGGTCGACAGAGCCGATTTAACAGAAAGCGACAGGGAAAAAATAAAGGAGTTGTTGAATCGAGACGACGCCAATTTTTATATTTCTTCTGAGGAGAGCGACGAAGGGGAGGAAAAACATGCAAATGGTCCATTTCCCAGACACATTAAGCCACTAAAATGTGAGCGATCCATGCTCAGAAACATTAAAGCTGTCTTGGATTGCACCCATCGTACACGCATGAGCAAGCGACAAAAACAGACGGCCGCTAAAATAACCCGGCAGATTGGCAAAATATGTCCACAAGGCCAATGCCCCTTGAATGATCATCGTGGGCTGGAAAAGTGCCCAAAGATTGAAAAAGTGCAAGTACTTATCCGAGTTACTGTAAATCCTCTATTAAGCGCCCCCAACCCCCCCCCCCCCTCCACCCCCCACCCCTCCCCCCTTCCCTCCCTTCTCTTCTCTCTCTCTCTCTCAATAATCATATTTACTGTAATCCATAAGTGGTGAACTGCCTGCATTTTACTGAATTATAATAACACCCCCAACCCTCAAACGCGCTTGAAATAAAAAAAAGCCCCTCTCGGTCGGGGGGGGGGGTGTGGGGGCTTAATATAGGATTTACGGTAAATTAAATATTGCGATCTATTAGATGTTATTGAACTAGCGTGAGGTCCGTATTGGGAAAATATAGGTCGAGAACAAGCTAGTTCAGTAAAGTGCTTATTATTGTGGCTCTTTTACAAATTTGCTGATAGAAAAACATATCTATGTTACTAAGCAAGCGCGCTACAAAGACGAAAGTTCTCGTAAAAACAATTTTTTCGTGCCATTTTTGCAAAAATTGTTTGCTAGACACCCAAGAAAAGGTTTCTACTTCATACAAAACAGTTTTCTTTTGAACATTTTTTCGACAAAATGATAATATATGTGTAGCTGTCTGATATAGCGCATTTTACAACTTTTCAACGCTAATATTAAAAGTGCCAATTTTAAATGGTTAACTTTGTTTAAGATTGTTTCCGTATGGACGGTAAAGACTATCCGTTAACCATACTAACGGGTGTTCGTTTTTTTACCCGGAATATATATGCAAAGTTGCTCTTGCTAATTACAAATACAATATAGTAATGTGAGAATAATCAATCAAAAATTATGCTTGTCTCTATAACTAAAATATATATTTAAGTCTTAGCCAATATTATGAATGAGCTATAGCTCACAACAATTTCATGCATTTATGTCGATACAGATCGGCTAGCATAGTTATTGTAGGTCTTAATACTAAGCACAGTTCATCTATTTTATACCATTGGTGTATAAGTTCACGTTTTGCTGGCGTATAAATATATGAAGAAAGTTTTATACTGAGTCGAAAGCTTATATACAGCTATTTCAATTAACGTTGTCGGATGGTAATTGGTAATTGGGCATTGGGAAGCTATTGTTTGGGGGTCACTCAAGCAAAGCATTGCATTGTGTTCCGTATGCCTACATGCCGATGCCCAATTACCATCCGACAACGTTAATTGA
The DNA here is from genome assembly GCA_024195265.1 of Dendrophyllia cribrosa. NCBI lineage: Eukaryota > Metazoa > Cnidaria > Anthozoa > Scleractinia > Dendrophylliidae > Dendrophyllia > Dendrophyllia cribrosa. The sequence goes on along the minus strand of JAJLRJ010000012.1, from coordinate 16,878,192 downwards.
AATAGCTGTATTTATCACTAAGTGTTTGATGCAACTGAAACTTGGGTCAGTTGTGGAGAGTTGATAAATAATTCGAATCAAATAATACCGCCATTCTATTTGCGGTTTTATTACCACAAAAATATACTGCATTTCAAGATGTGCAGTCAAACATCCAGGAAAATTTTCTATACTATTGCGAAAACGCCGCAATTGCATTTTCTGCGGAAATCTTTATATACATGTATACGTTACGTCTATATGTAAAACCGTCAAATTTCCGAGTTCAAGTTTCCGTAATTGGAAACGTTGCGGAAACATGCGTTTAAGTAGTCCGTTTAAGCGCCACCGCAGGCACGGAAACATAACGGATATTCGAAGTTTCCGCATCGTTTACCTGAATTTCCGCTTGCGGAAATTCATAATTCCGACAAATAACCGCAGTGTTTCCGTGTGCGGAAACGTCTTATTTCATCAAGTGAACCCATCAAAATGTAACTCGGACTGCTTTGGTTTGAGTTACTTTATCTGAAGCCTTGGAAAAAGGAAAAGAAATACAAGAAGCTGTAATTTACAACCTTATTGGAAATCATCTGCATATTTTGCTTTCTAAGGATTCAGGCTAACACCTCCTACAATTTGGTCAATTCAGTGAAAAAGAAAAAGCGCACCAAAATTTAGGAACCATTAAAGACAATGGTGTAAGAAAAGGGAAATATAGGAAATACAAACTTCGAAACGTTATTTAACGTAATTTAAGGAGGACTACTGAGAATGCTTTTAAAAGAGGGCTAGTTCCGTTTTTGATGACATTTTTTTTGGTTTATCTACTGTAGACCTCCACGTGCGTTAAACAGCTCCTTTCCTTTTTTAATTCCTCCGCCCGGTGATTCACAAGTACATCCACGTCCAGCAGGTCCAGTGCTGTTTGGCATGCAACAAGATGCTGCCCACGGTAGTTTTTCTTACCGAGAAATGCTTGGGACGCCACGAAGCTCTCGGAACGGCTCACAGGATTGGCTGAGAAATTAATAGAACAAACAACAGAAGAATGGTTCCTAGACCTAAAACAATAGAGCTTCGTGACACCCAGGGCCAATGAAATTAGAGGTTCTAAAGAGCTTCGTGGCTCTTGAAATGCTTGGCGTACCTTCTTTTAACGGCTCCTGCAGCCATCACAATCTACGCCATCCGACGGCTTCTCCAGTCATGGTCAAACACAATCCTCGTCACGCCAAGCCGCCACTAAACAAGTAAACAGAACTCGCTGGAATGACGGTGAAGTGAAAATTCTGATCTCTGTTTACCGCCAGGAAAACGAGAAAAAGATCGGAGGCTTTGTCGGAGAGAAGTCAACAAAACACTGCCGTGACAAGATGAACAACCTCAGCAAAAAGTACAAAACAATCAATGACAAAAGCAAGTCCACTGGAGAGGGAGGCGATGGCATAAAAAGGCTTTCCGGAGTTCATCGATTTGGACGAACTATTGGGAACTCGGGACACGGTGACGAATAAGTGCGTGGTGGAGACAGGCTCCAGTGATCAACCTGTCGATGACACCAATACCGAAGACAGTGATCATGAACAAAATGATGATGATGACCCATGCTTTGAGTTCCCTATCCTCCAGCTTCCTCCTGTACATGTTACTCGAAGTTAAAATATTCTAACTGTTGGTGTTGCGTTTAGTTATTGGCTAAAACGTCGGTTATGGCTTGGCGAACAAGTCTGCCTTGTGCATCCAAGTATATTTTAAAAGTGATTTTAAAGTATTTTAAAGGTATTTGAACGATTTGAAAACCATTTAAAGACTATCATTATATTTTAACAAAAAATCTAAAATGGTGCTATGAGTTTGAAATGTATTTTAGGTATATTTAAATGCTATTTAATAAACCGGATAGGTCTTTCCATGTATTTAAAAGCTATTTGTCGCCAAAACTACATTTCAAATAGAGTATATGAACCCTATTGTGACAACCTGACTGCGAAAGTGCTACTCTAAATTATTTTAAATAGACTATTTGAACACTGTTTGAGAAGAATCATAAAATGTTGTCGATTTATAATGTAGTTGTAACAAGTAAAAAAAATAGGTTTTAAATATGATGTTTAAAGGGGCTATGTCGCGAGGATAGCGGTTGAGTACTGGGTACTAACAACTTGAAAAACGTCCGGTGGCTCAAGTTGGCGGCCATTACCGTCGATTTCGCTGCAATCCGTTCCATCCCGTCGTATTGCGTGGAAGGATAGATCTCAAGTTTACAAATTAGCTAGAGTATTTACTTGGCTGGTCTTTTGTTAAATTATTTCTGCGATTTGTTAGTCGTACCTTCGAAAAATTCGATGTCTTTCAGTGGGGAGGAATTTAAAAGCGAAATCGATCGTGTGTTTGTTTACCTCGCGTGGTTCGACACGAGTGCAAGCGCGATAAAACTTGCGGCGATCCGGGAGGGAACAATAGAAATTTGACATGTGTGACGTCAGGTGACGTCACATGACAGGAACTCATTGCACAGACTCACCTTGCGACATTGCCCCTTTAAATAATATTTGAAATGGACATTCATGACTACGCATTTAAATAACTCATAAATAGTGTATTTAAAACATGTATAAAGTTGAATTCATAGGTCAGAGTTATTTGAAAGCTACTTGAAATAGTAAAATAGGGGCTGTTTCCAAACAGACTTTAAACAGACTATTTTTAATATTTTGAGAGAAAAACTTTGTTACAGCTATGTACAAAAACAATCATGTCCCAATTGCTCAAAGAATGGATTATGCTACCCACCTGGTTTATGTAACATTAACATTGGGTGGTGCTACATGAACTTTGCTTCATTGTACCTCTACCATTTTGTGGATTTTGTCTTTTCTAAAGATTATATTTCTACCTCTGCATAATTTTAGCTAAATATTATATTTACAACGCTTCAAGGAGAGAAGAATATATCTGGGAAGCTTTTTTCGCCTTTATGAAAAATCATCTGGATATGGAAAAACATAAATGTAAATTGGAAATTAAATTTTGAGCTTTTTTATGTAATTTCTTTTTTGTTGTTGTTTGTGACATGTCCGTTTTGGCTTATTTTAGCTCGTTTAGCTTGTACTATGTTGTCATACATTTAAAAACTAAAAACTATTTTTGTAAGTTAATAGTAATCCCTAGTTAGTATCGTAGTCTTTTGTATCATAAAAATCGAATATATTGTAAATAGTGTAAGTAGTTGTGGTGTCGTAAGTATTGTTGATTTCAATAAAAAAAAAGATTATATTTCTAAGGACCTTCCTCTGTTTCTCTTTACAGAAATATTTGAACAGTGCAAAGATGCCCAAAAAAGGACCTGTTGCGGGAATTAAGTAACAGAAAGCAATACGTTTTTTTAAGCAGCTTTTCAAAATTATTTGTAGGGAATTTAGAAACTATTTGAAATGTATTTTTATTTTATTTTGACAAACATAATCATGAAACTGTGAATAAACCATTTATTGCAAAATGCGACTCCATGTTGTTTTTAAAACTATTTTGAGTGTATTTTCAGGTAGTTTGAAAGGCCTTTAAACCCGAATTAAATTCTATTTATAATATATTTTGAAACATCACCCACCGTCAACGGTTTAAAATTGACATTTCACTGAAGAAGGGCTAAGCCGGAAGCGTCTGAAAAGTTTCTAATTTTTGGCACTTTTCAACATTAACATTCCCCATTATTTATTGTGCCACCAGTGCCACGCAGTTTTTTTGTTAACTTTTTTGTTTAACTATTTTGCCCTTACGGCTTTTCTTAGTTTAGTGTCATCTGTCTGTAAGTCTTCTTCAACCAGCTGGCAAATATAGTCAAATGTTTCTCGCGTCACCCTGAAATGCTTTTCCATAGGGCTGTAAGCTTTCTGTTGATGTATATTTTTTCATACCATGCCTGTGGAGGATAAACCCACGCTTGCCTTCGCAATGCCGCTCTCTTCCTTAGTCTGCGCCTTCGCTGGATAGTCAACGTAACCGACGCAAAATAATTTTCATGGGATTCTTTTCTGAACCAAAGTTGGTGATCAGGAAGCATATTCTTCTTGTTCGTCTAAGCAGCAGAATTAAAAGCAAAATACTCACAAATGAAAACATATCCCACTTAAATTAATCCATCTTTGCACACTTACAAGGGTCACGCTGAATGGTTCAAACTTCAATTAATTAAATGAATGACTTTGAACACGCAAAGCATGTCATCATTTGATTAACTTTTAATATCTCACCTTACCGATCACGCGAAGGAAAACGCAGGGAAAGTTTCAAATGCGTTTTTCAGTGGACCTGTCAGGTTTACTACGGTTAAGAAGTAGTTGCGCAATTTACCATCGTAAAGCCATCTAGTGTGACCTCAACCATAGTTTGTTTCTCAGAATTTATATATTGATTGACATAGACCGTCGCGTCGATTTTGATAATCCTTAACCATGTAAATTTAATGATGCAAGCTAAAGTAAGTCTTATTCTGATCTGCCCTTTTCACATTTTCACAAAATATTAGCGAACACGAATAAGATTTAGACGAAGACATAGCACTTGTTTAATCTCAATTAATTTCACCAGCTTCTTTCGGTTGTTTCCCTTTCATGAATTTCTATTTCATGAAGTCGAAGGAACAGAACAGTCAACTGAAACTTCGGATGCAAAGATTCGCCGGCGATAAAGTATGTAAACAATGCACGTGTCTAGTGATACGTTTCTTGTGAGTTTTGCTTGCGCTGGTGAATGTTTCTCGGTTTTGGATACAGAGGAATAAAAATAGGATAGATTTTTGTTGTGTCTGATTGCGAGATGTTTTATGAAATAGCTGCGTTACGCTGAAAAGGTTTCAAATTACTTTTTACATTATGCGAATTGCAACATTTTAACCTCAACTGAAAAAAAATACATTTCAAAGAGCTAAATTTGCTTCTCTCCTCCTAAATTATCACATCTGTCGTTAACTTTGATTAAATTTATGTTTCATTCATACTTTATTATAATAATGGCGGGAATACGTCCAGCAAAACTTTTAATTCGAAAAGTTGTTTTGACCCCGGGTCCGAACAATGGCTTAGAAAGGCCATTTTGCGGCTACATTTGCATGCGTATTCACTTCTAAAGTGTTGGAAACACAGACCAGTTACAAAGATAAATTTAGCTAGTTACAGGATTTAGCTAAAACTAATAACAACCACCGGGAAACTCTGATACACAGCCTGTTTTTTTTTTTCAACCCTAAGTAGGCATGGATTTGTATTTTTCAGTGCTCTAGTCTTTTGACACAATTGGCACGCTATTTAAGTTGCGTGCGATCCCGCACGCTAAGTGTTCTGTGTCTTCTCGCACGCTAGCTTATGTTTTCGAAGGTTAACACGCTTCTTTGTTAGACTGCTCACACTATCCCTATACTGCCTCTCATCAAACCGTAAACTAACGTGCATGCGGATTCAAAAGACATACATTCCAATATGCCTAATACAAGTATACGCTCCCACAGCGTCTTGTTGTACATGTTAAGCAATGGCATGGATCCTTCAAATCAGATTACAGTATCCTCCCTTTACTCCTCAACAAAGGGAATGCTAGTCTGTATTGTTTTCATTACACGTTAAGCAAAGAAAACCGTGCATTGTAGGAAGAGTTTAATAAACACTTAGATGCAATCGTTACCCTTTTGGTGATAGTTTATTGACATACGTGATGAATGCGAATGAATCATGGCTGTCAAACTCTTGGTCAAGTGTAAAGTAACCTCATTTCCTCCCTCTGCAGCAACAACATATTTTTTGTTGTCATGATTACCATTGCCGAGACAGAATATTAAGTGAACAAGAAGAAATAGAGAAACAAAACTAAGTTGCAGTGCATGATAACAGCTCGCTGAGCAACGGTTTCTCGGAAGTTTCAAAATTAGAATCAATAAGAGAAGGTCTGGCTAAAAAGTCAATATAAAATAGTATAAAAGGTCCATGCAATACGAGAATTAGTTTAGAGCCAATCTATAATCGAGTATCATCGGCTAATAGTTTAGTTTTTCTGTTTGACAGCTCTATAGAATAAATTGCTTCATCGCACTCTCATCCACACCGTTTGTTTAGATTTGCAGGAGACCAAATCAGCTTGAAACGTAGCGATTTTCAGTACCGATCAAATAAAAGTTACCATCTCTCGTCTCGTTTCACGCGAGACGCGTCTCGTATACATGAGCATGTATATGCATACTACCAAAGATAGTCGCTTGAATTCATTGAGGCACAACTTAGTAAAAACAAAACGAAAAACGCCTTGGACGTGTGACCGCGGTGAAGGTTTGAACAATCCCGCCGTCCCCAGAGTTGCGCAATACTGCACATTTGTGGACGACCAAACTGCATTTTAATACTTGGTCGCTACGCCCAAGTAATTAAACGCGAATAGTTTATGGCTAGCGAACAGTCTGGTTAATCACTTTACAGTTGCCCGATCAACACACGACGTTTGGTCGGTAAATGGGAATCAGTTACACGTTCTGTTAGTCTTTGTTTTCACGAAATGGCTGTTATAGTTCCTTACCTTCTATGGTTAGCCCGATTTGGTAGTATAAATCGTGCGAAAGCCAGAAATTTCCTTGCTGTTTATGGCCTCCGATGCGCGAAATACACTGCTTAACAGCCCGACATGTGTCACTGAAGATGATTGGCAACACGGTGAACCGTCTCGAATCATGTAAGTTATCCTCCGTTTTTCGCACTGAATGAGTTACCAGTAATCGGATACCTGTGTTTTGCGTAAGGGATTCTGGGATCGCCAGGGGGCAAACATTGCAAGTCGCTAGAAGGAAATGTACCGTGTAAAGTTGTTTCTTCGTCAAAAACGTCGATTTAGAGAAGAGAATAACGCTTTTTCGCCATTATTTTATCAGAAATGGAGTTGAGCAAAGTTGATACGTGTAAAGTGTAAGTTTTTGTTTGAAAAATGTGATAAAATCTATTGATAAACTCTCTTGCTTGCGTAATAATTATAAGGTTGATTGTGAAATAAAGTGTGAAATGGGGGTGACAGGCCTGCACGACTCTTACCTCAGTAGTAATGTACTACATAGCTCTGAGGCAAATTTGCCCCAGAGGATGAAGTACATCACTACTAACTCCAGCACTGGTTAAGATTTTGTTTTCTGCCCTGAAATTCTACGTTTAAAAAATATTTGATTTATAAATCTTTTTTCTGTGCTTTTGCACACCAATTGTTCACACTACTTGAATAAACAACTGCTGCATTCAACCGAAGCCATAATTATGATTTCAGATTTAACTTTTGCTAAATATGGCACCATTTGGAATCAAAGGGCTCTTAAAGCCATCTCGTTAATGCGTTAGAACGTGAGGTTAATAAAAAAAATAGAAGAATTGATAGTGAATATGGTAAAGATGCCGTTGTAGCGCACCTTTACAATAAGTCTACTCAAAATACGTACATGAAAGCATCACATGATGCAAATCAGCTAATAGAAATTTATGTTCGCGAAATGGGCGTAGTTTTATTTTAGTAGCCATTTGGGGTATTAAAAACAGGAAATCACTAATTTTCGATTACGCTAGTGACTAAAATGGGGTCTATAATTTGGTTATACAATAGACGTGTCGTGTTTAGAAAATGTTATAGGCTGGGCCTTATCATTATTTTTTTTTTTTTGCAAAAGGAGGGGAACCCGTGCCCCTCTGCTAACAACTTTTCTGTACAGCATTGGGGGATCTGTTCTTATCAGTGCTCCACTTTTTCAAGGCCAAAAGCCAGAATAGTCCTCAACTTCGACGACTAAGGAGAGCTTTTTTTTCACAAGATTTGGTGCTGTTTTTTCACCACAAGCAAGAAAGCGTGTGGTACCCATCTGTCTTCGCTTTGGTGAGTGCGTACTTTTCAATTTTGTGGTTTTGGTTTTGGTCTCGCGAGTTTTCTCGTCCTCGCGTTACGTGAAGATGGCCGCGCGTTCCGCGCACCAGCCGTTCGCCCACACCAGAACTGTCCGCTTGATAGCGCAGGAAAACCTGGCTCTTGATTCGCTCAGTATAGCGCAGTCGTTACCGGACTTTAACGAACAGATCGTTGGGGTTGTACCCCTCTACGGAGGAAAGTGCTTCGACATCACCCTCCGATCTACAGAATCGGCCACGCGGTTGGCGGCATTGGGCTTTGACTACGAAAGCCGCGTTATCCCTTTACGCCTTTTAAGGCAAAAAGCACTACACGACTACACGTGTCATGCTTCGTTCCCGTTGAATTCGCCGATGAAAACCTGCTACAACTCCTGGAACAATACGGCGACCTCAAAGCGCGAGCAGTCCGCCGGCTTTGCTTCAAAGCCCCGGGCTACGAGCACGTCGAGAACGGCATCCGTGTCGTACAATTCTCACGTTTACAAAAGGCAGTGCCACGCAAATTAGTCACTCAAGGGCTCGAGTTTTTTTTAAGTACACGGGCCAGCCAATACTATGCTACCGGTGCCTGTCTTCCGAGCACGTTGTTAAAAACTGCCCCAGAGTCTCTAAGACTGCCCGAAAGCGAACGCCGCGAGGCGAACCACGAGGCTCCAGCGCCCGGGGGGACACCAGAGTCCCCTCGCCCCCACTACCGCAACCAGCAACGACACCGCCCCCCCCCCCGTAACCAAAATAGGCCATTTGCACGATGGCGTCATTTGACTACAACTACCAGAATTCATTTCGTTTTTTCTTTCTTATTTCAATTTTGTAATCCAAGGAGCCATCATTCGCAGTAAAGAACAGTGGATAGAGCTGGGGGAAAAACAGATCAAGTATTTCTACCAGCTTGAAAATCAGCGACAGACACGCGACTCAATTACAGAGTTACGTGCCAACAATTCAACCGTGACTTCCAATAAAAATATTCTTCGCGAATGTCGCGATTTTTATCGTAACCTCTATTCGGCTGAACAAGTTTATTTATCTAGCCAAGATTGGCTTTTAGTCCAACTGGATAAAACTCTGGCATCCGAAGACCACGAGAAATGCGAAGGTGACCCTATGGATTTCCGGTTGAATTTCCGTTCTGACACACAACGTCAAGGAATTATCCGCCTGCTTTACAAGAAGGACGACAAGTTACACTTGAAAAACTGGCAACCAATTTCTCTGTTAAACACAGATTATAAAATTTGTACTAAAGTACTAGCCAACCGACTACGTAAGGTTATACCGCTAATTTAAGCAAAGATCAAACATGCGAGATTCCTGACCGCTGTATTTTCGAAAACCTTTTTCTGATCCGGGATACAATCGACTATGTAAACCATAAACAGCTTTCGGCCGCTGTTATTAGCCTGAATCAGAAAAAGGCTTTCGACCGGGTTAATCATGGCTTTTTGCAACCCGTTTTAGAGCGCTTTAATTTCGGCCAAAATTTCCGGCGCTGGGTAAACATTGTTTACACCAATGTTACCTCGTGCGTTATAAACAATGAATGGGGTTAGTTTCTAGAGAAACTGTGGTGCTGCGTCGGTGGGGGTGAAGCACAAGAATTTGATTTTATCGACTAAGTCGATCAGGTAAATTAGCCACCGTAAAAAGATTCGAGAAAGCTGACGTTTCGAGCGCTAGCCCTTCGTCGGAGCGAATCGCTCCGACGAAGGGCTAGCGCTCGAAACGTCAGCTTTCTCGAATCTTTTTACGGTGGCTAATTTACCTGATCGACTTAGTCGATAAAACCAAATTCTCGTTATAAACAATGGATGGCTCTCGTCGGCCTTTTCGCTCGAACGGGGAGTTCGACAAGGTTGTCCGTTGTTGCATTATTATTCAGTATTTTTTTTATTTTGTATTAAATTTTCCACCGCAGAAATATACTCCCGCAGAAAAAATTACTTGTTTTAATGATGTATATCGGCTTAACAGGAACTTTTTAACAGTGAACATATTGCTCTCATAACTCCGAGGCGAC
>JAJLRJ010000012.1:16825768-16858268 GCA_024195265.1 Dendrophyllia cribrosa | reverse complement strand
CTGGACTGCTTGGAAATTCGTTAAAACTCCGCTTCTTCGGTTCTGAAATCCGTAATAAAAACAAGGGATCTCCCCCCATTGCTCCTGCATTGATAAAAACGTATGAGGGTTCCTCGCGGCAAGATTTTATCCCTGAAAGCTCTTCTTTTTCCACTAAAGCGGCTTCTGAGTATCCCTTAAGGTTACAGTGTACCTTCAGATCGAAAATTTATTGAAATTTTTTTTTGGCGTCAAAATAAAGTTTACAGAATGAACTTTCATCCAAAAAAAAAATTATCGAAAAATAGTGAAAATTGACGGTATAACTTTTGTGGGCGGAGTTTGTTTATGAAGCGATATGTTTTTCTAAGCGCTGTTTTCTCAAAGTTAATTTTTCGCTTGTAGGGGACACTTTAAAGAGCTACAACTCAAAGGGAATTTGTTCGATTTTCCTCAAATTTGGACACAAGCTAGGCTAACATATAATCAACAAAAAAGTGTCGGCGAATTTCTTATTTCCGAAAACGTTTTCGTCAAGAGCCATTTCCGTGCGATCACTCCAACTTTTTTTCTCTTTTTTTCGAAAATATTCTGTAACTTTTCACTGCCATTGAATATGGAAAATCGCCGACACGTTTTTTTTAGCGCTTCGTGTCCGGAAATCCGAGAACAAATCAAATTAGCAAAATACAATAATCGCTTTGAGTTATAGCGTTTTATAGCTGATTCGGACGTTCGAATTTAGACGTCGTAAAAAATTCGACAATTCATTTTATTACCAAATGGTTTCCATATTTAGATAGCCAGCTCTATAAGCTTTAATTTGATATCTGAGTTTAGGTATATTAAGTGTAATCTTAAGACGCTAGAGCTGTTATACTGGAGACACCCCCGAAGGTACACTGTAACCTTAATTAGTATCCCTGTCTTGAGTAGCAAACCGCGAAAAAATGCAGGGAAACAACGACTTTTCTGCTCAGCTAAACACTGCGAAAGATCCAACTTTTTTAAAACTTTGAAAAGTGTTTACCGAGCTGACGGCTGTGTAGCCGCGCGTGTGGCGTTATACGCGCATGTTTCGCGACGTCATACGCGCCCGCGAGCTAGCTAGTCCTGCGCGACGGCGGAGCTCGGGCACACGCGCGCCCGCGAAACATTCCGCTAGTCATGACCATGAAAAATGCGGGCATAGGTTCTATGAGTATGGGGCTGCGCAGCCAGGCCTTCGGCCCGGCGAGTGCTCCGCTATAAATTTTGATAAAGAAATTTAAATTCTCGTTGTTTTCAGGTTTGTATGATAGATTTATTCCTAAAGATTCAATCGGTTCTTTATAAGATTCAAAACCTAGAGGTTTAGTTTCATTATTTTTAGCTGAACCAATCCACATTGCTTTCGTTTTTTTCTTATTTAATTTAAGACCTGATATGGCACTAAAATTATTTATAACATTCATGTTTTCTTTAAGCGCATTAATATCACTACAGATGAGAGTAGTATCATCTGCAAACTGACTTACTTTGGCTTCCGTTGACTGCGGTAATTTTATTCCTCGGCATTCCGGGGACTGCCTTACTTTTTGAGCCAATACCTCTACACCTAAAACAAACAGTAAAGGGCTTAAGGGGCATCCTTGTCGAAAGCCTCTAGAGACTTTGAAATAATTAGTCGAATAGCCTCCATTTAAGACCGCACATTCTACATCACTGTATGATACGGAGATCCATTTCCTAATAACTTGACCAAAATTAAAACGTTTAAGTACATTCTGTATAAAGGGCCATTCTATAGTATCAAATGCCTTTTCGAAATCGATAAATAATAGGATCCCTGGTATTTTTTTTATATCCGTATATTCCAATATATCCTCTAATAATCTTACATTTTGTCCAATGTATCTTCCTTTAATGAATCCTGTTTGATCGGAATGAATCAATGTCGGCAATACTGATTCAATTCTCTTAGCAATTACTTTAGCGAGAATCTTATAATCTACATTAAGCAGAGTAATTGGGCGCCAGTTGGATAAAGTAGTTAAATTATTTTCGTCTTTTGGGATTGGTGAAATGATTCCCCTTTTTTGTGATACAGATAATTGTCCATTTTTGAACCCTGCATTAAAAGATTCTAAAAGCGCATTACCTAAGAGGTCAAAAAAGGCTTCATAAAACTCTTTTGTGAAGCCATCATCACCGGGAGTTTTGTCATTTTGGAAACCATTTAAGGCGTGCCACACCTCAGCAATACTGATTTCACCTTCTAATTCTTGCCTCTCTTGTTCCTCTAGAGAGGGTAGATTCAAATCTTCTACAAATCTTTGAAAACTTTCTAGTGTATCATTTTCTTCAAAGTTTGTTTTGTAGAACTGATTATAGCGATTTTCTATTTCTTTGTTAACTTGTTTAAAATCTGATACAAATTTATCTTCTCCGATTTTTAATTGTGAAATAATCTTCTTCTCATATCTTGTTTTCTCAAGGTTAAAGAAATATTTCGTTGGTTTTTCTCCAGGGGGGGGGGGGGGGGGGGGGGGGGGAGTGGCTGAACACTCCACAGGGCCAGACACGTTTTTCGTGTTTGAATCCTCGAACAAAATATTACGTCACATCCGGTTAGAAAATTTCAAGAAAGTCGGTGATTGTCGGCGAATTGCAAGTCAGGCTGTTTTCTTTCTGCGTATTTATGAACCTACAGTGTCATGACATTTCATACTATGGGCAAAAGGTAGTTGCAGAAATGTTGCATCGTATTTTTAAGCAAATATTTCGGCAAAAGAGAATTGTTTAGTATTGTTTTGACGGTAAATAACAGCAAGCAAAGTGGCGTGTAATGGCGAACACTCCACACCTCCAAGACATGTGGCGCTCGGACTTTTGGCTCTTGTCGTTTCTGATCGAGTGAAATCATCGAAAACTATATATAGCCCACGGTCTCAATAACAACAAGAAGGAACCATTGGAGGTAATAGTTTTCATCGTGCTGTGCGGGAACATTATTACTACTCGACCTGAAGCTGTCAGTGTATCTTGAACTGCTGTCTTATCATAGCGAACACTCTACACTTCCAAGACATGTGGCACTCGTTCTTTAATTTGGCTCTTGTCGTTTCTGATCGAGTGAAATCATCGAAAACTATAGCCCACGGTCTCAATAACAGCAAGAAGGAACCATTGGAGGTCATAGTTTTTATCGTGTTGTAGGGGAATATTATTACCACTCAACCAGAAGCTGTCAGTGTATCTTAAACTGCTGTCTTATCATGGCGAACACTCTACACTTCCAAGATATGTGGCGCTCGTTCTTCTGATCGAGTGAAATCATCGAAACCTATAGCCCACGGTCTCAATAACAGCAAGAACGAACCATTGGAGGTCATAGTTTTCATCGTGCTGTGCGGGAACATTATTACCACTCGACCTGAAGCTGTCAGTGTATCTTGAACTGCCGTCTTATCATGGCGAACACTCTACACTTCCAAGACATGTGGCGCTCGTACTTTTGCCTCTTGTCATTGCCTATAGCCCACGGTCCCAATAACATCAAGAAGGAACCATTGGAGGTCATGGTTTTTATTGTGTTGTACGGGAACATAATTACCACTCGACCTGAAGCCATCAGTGTATCTTGAACTGCTGTCTTATCATGGCAAAAACACTCTACACTTCCAAGACATGTGGCGCTCATACTTTTGGCTCTTGTCGTTTCTGATCGAGTGAAATCATCGAAAACTATAGCCCACGGTCTCAATAACATCAAGAAGGAACCATTGGAGGTCATAGTTTTTATTGTGTTATACGGGAACATTATTACCACTCGACCTGAAGCTGTCAGTGTGTCTGTCACTGATGGATTGGAACTGAATCTGATCTAGAGGCTGAATCCTTTACATATTAAAGGTTGGTGTTCTATGTAATGTTTATTACATGTACATGAGCGGGAGTGCTGTATCGGCCTATACAATCACGAGTTGCAGCCGAGTGAATGTATAGTGCCGATACAACACAGACGCGAAAGTTGTAAAAAACTTGTGAAATTCACATTCTAGATACAACCCACTAGTGGTTGTATCTGGAATGTAAATTAGATACAACCACTAGTGAGTTGTATTTGATTTACAAGGTTAACCATGTGATTGGAATGGCTCATTTCTATTTGTTAGTACCCTTATGAATTATTAATGAATTTTACAAATATACATATTATATACATGTTTCAAAAGGCCAAATGAATGGCAGCACAATGCAATGCTGATGTGGACCGTTTATTAAAGTACAAAGTAATTACTAAAGTAAAAACTTATTTTAATCAACATTAATATATTTTAAAGAAAAATAAATTAAATCCAATAAATAATCGATTTTCATTTTTTATAGTAAACACGTTCCAAACCGTTGGGGGATATCCCTTACCAAACCAAGTGTATTTTAAAAGTGATTAAAAAGTAGTTTTAATGTATTTGAACGATTTTAACTATATTTTGAGCTCATCATGGTGTATTTTTATTATATTTTAACAAAAATTCTAAAATAGTGGTAATAGTTTGAAATGTATTTGAGGTATATTTAAATGCTATTTAATAAACCGATTAGGGTTTTCCATGTATTTGTAAGCTATTTGTCGCCAAAACTACATTTCAAATAGAGTATTTAAGAGCCAATGTCTGAAATTTTCGAAAATCGGACGTCAGTCACAAAATTTCGGATTTCTTTATATTTTGCCCAAATAATCTCTGTAGTGAAGTATTTTCAAAAATAACATTAAAAATTGTAACGGCGTTTTATTTTTTTCGAAAACGGGCAAAGTTTGAAAAACGGCAAATCGGCGGCCTTTCAGTTGTGAAACTGGCGAAATATTACACATTTTCATCTCGCTCATACAGAAAAACGCGATGCCATACATTAATAAAATGTGGCCACAGCATAAACACGCTCTTTTTCTTCACACTAGTGTTATTTACTTTGGATTAGCAGTTGAAATAAGAATATTTCGTCCGTTAGAAGAAACATTATTTCTTCCATTTTAAAAATTAGGAAATTTGAACCAATTTCAACGCCGTGGAAACCCAATTGGTACGTTGAGTTTGAAAACAAAATCAAGACAGTCTTGAAGCACAACTTCTGTTGTTTACTGTGGTAAAATATTTCTGGCGGCATTTTAAAAGTGCCCCGTCGAGAGACCAAAATGTGAAGAGTAGTTTGACAGGAAAACTTGTGACACGAACCAGCGCCGACGCTACGAACAAACATGAAAATGCGCAAAAAAATAGTTCCTTTGAGATAAAGCCTTTTTCAGAATTGTAAAGACTTCAGAAGAACTTTATCTATCCTTTTGCTTACTTAAAATGATATCTTTTAAGCAGTTTGTTGGGATACGGAGTAGAGACACGAGCATCATGTTGTGCGACCTTACAAATACAGTAACAGTGATCAACACTTACCGGCTTTCAAAATTAAACTGTCCCGAGCCTTGAATTGCACTTATAATAAAGACAATCCTGCACTCCGATCCATTATATTGCTGTGTTTGGAATATCTGAGCCTTGTAGATCATATCATAGCATTATTTACTCAGTCCAAATTTGTTAAAACAACAGTCGCTAAATGACGGTTGGGAAGTTTCCCACAATGTGTTGCGAAGAGATTGCGTGACGCGTAGCACACTGGAATTTGCTGCGTACTTATGGTATCAGTCAAGGGAGGAACATCGCCGTGGAAAGGGTTTCAGGTCAGTGTCATTTACAAAGTGGGCTGGGGATCCTTTAGTTGTAGAACTTGAGGTTCTAGTGGGGTCCGAGTGCATGCCTTCTATATCATCACAGTCAATACAAGATATTTTCGGGAAAAAAATAGTGAAATTCAAAGATATGTTTTCTTTTTAGCCACTATTTCAGACATTTCAGTCACAGTCACAGGAGTAACGTCCGTTATTGGAAATGTCTTATAATAAAGTTAAAGTTGGTCCACTTTCAATGTTCAAATTGTCTTTCAGGTATATTTGGTAGATAAATATACAAGTCATTTATGGAGGGGGGGGGGGGGTGGGGGTGGGGGTGTCACCCTTTCACTACGCCCCTTATCGGCTCTTTTGCGATAACACACCGCCTTTATACTCCTATAAACTAATTTCGATTTTGAGGCGTCAATACTGCATTATATTGACGGCTATTTTGTATCACGATTAAACATTGTCTAGATGTTTGAGACGTCAATGCGACTTTATATTGACGTCTCAAAAGCAAGCAAAAGTATCTGAGAATCGTGATACTATTACAGATGTCAGCTACAGCTGGCTGTCAGTTTTGTTTTCCGCTGGTGGGTTTAAAGCTGTTTCTGTGACATCTCCACCGCAAGTTACAGTCTTAACAGCTACGTCCGATGACAAGGAAAACAGTGCTAAACCACCAACATCCAATGTATTTTCATGCCCACAGGAAGGCTGCATCCCGTTGGGGGGGGGGGGGGGGGGTGTACTTCCCAAAAATACCTTTGGGACTCCTGATCTAGAACGAACGGGTATCCATTTTAGAGACGTTTCCTAGAACGAGGTATAATATTTCAAACGCACGAAAGCTTCATAAGATGGTGAATCAAGAAATTGTCGATCGTGGCTTTATCTTCTGTTTGAAATGGAAGGAATTATGATGCTGATTTGTGTAGAAGCAGAATAGTCGTATTTTGATGTATAAGTCGAACAAACAAAGAAATAACATTTAAAAAAATGGTCTATCGAAATTTACGCAATTTCTACGAAATCAAAGTTGAATACTGCGAAAAGCTCCCACGTGGGATATATGTGCACAGGGAACAGTCAGCGGTCATTCAGTTATAGTAATGGCTTTTACAGATCAAATCGTTAATGTCTTGGTCTCGCATAGGGGAGGACTTAAAGCAGTCAACATAAGAAGCGTTATGAATGTGAGGTGGCAGATGGTTCCACTCTGGGACAGTACGAGCAAAGAATGATGCTCTGTAACAACTCTTGAGCGCTAGGATATTCCCCCCGGGGGGGGGGGGGGGGGGGGGGGGGTGGGGGTATTCAACAAAGTTTTGTATGGGGATGCTCCGCCCTGAGGTTCAAACCCTTACCCTTTTATATACCAGGTAAAGGTAACCTTTCATATACCTTTCATTGAAAATGGTGTCGCTTTCATAAAGCCTTTACGTGCGTCTTTTTGATATATTTTGAAAGGCCCTTTTTATAATACTTGAATGGCAGTTTTCCCTACCTTTTCTGTGCTTCAACTCGTGTTTTCGCTACCCTTTTCTATTCTTCATGAAATCCCGACCCTTTCATATACTTCAACTCGTGAAATCCCGACCCTTTCATATACCACCAACCTCAAAAGGGTACCCCTTTCGGGCGGAGCATCCCCGTATAGCCCATTATTGGGTGTACCCCCCCCCCCCCCCCCCCCCCCGCACCCGGAGGGTGCCTGCACCATGTCACCGGAGAGGCACACCCTAATGAACCTGGCCAAACAACAGTACGCCACCCTCCTCAGCGAAGGCGTTGCACTTCTCCCTTTCTTTGTAAGTCTCAAGCTCAGTTAGCAGCTCAAACAAAGGCCAAAGCCTCAAGGCGGGCTGGGCGCTAAAGGAAATGGAAAAGCCCTTGCTACCGATTCAACGAAAAGTCGGCCCGGATGTAGTCACAAAAGAAATGCGCCGTGCCCGTGCCCGGCAGTGAAGAGAAAAGCGCCACCGATGGCCCTCCTTGAAGAATTTTAGGATATATATAGTTGCCCTTGTAAAGCTAGAAAATGAAGGGTCAATGTAATGCAAGATTGCTAACCGCTTTTACGGTTTTATTTTCTCTTGTAAGAAGATTGAAGAAGCCTTGTGTGATACATGTATTTTTTTTTTCCGCCTCGAGGCTGTCCAATAATTTTTTTTTCGAGATTATTCCATACTATTCTTTCGCTCGCTGTGGACGATCTTTTTTTCTCTACTTTTGCTGTGCAGGAATATTTTCGCTTCAGTTTGCAAAGTATTTCTCAAATTTCAGTGCGCTACGCGTCACGCAATCTCTTTGCAACACATTGAGGACTGTCATTTAGCGACTTTTGTTTTAACACATTTGGAGTAAATAACGCTATGATATGATCTACAAGGCTCAGATATTCCAAACACAACAATGGAGAGCAGAATTGCCTTTATCATAAACGCAATTCAAGGCTCGGGTAAGTTTAATTTTCTGATGAACGAATAAAGGAAAGAGGGTGAGTGTTGATCGCCGTTATTTTAACATAAGGTCGCACAATATGCTTTTGTCTCTACTTCGTATCCCAACAAACTGTTTAAAATATATATATTTTTAAGTTAGCAAAGGATAGATAAAATTCTTCTGAAGTCTTGCAATTCTGAGAAAGGCTTTATCTCAAAGGAACATTTTTTTTTGCGATAAACACTTTGTTCGTAGCGTCAGCGCTGGTTCGTGTCACAAGTTTTCCTGTCAAACTACCCTTCACGTTTTGGTCTCTCGACGGAGCACTTTTACAATGCCGCCAGAAATATTTTACCACAGTAAACAACAGAAGTTGTGCTTCAAGACTGTCTTGATTTTGTTTTCAAACTCAACGTACCAATTGGGTTTCCACGGCGTTGAAATTGGTTCAAATTTGCTTATTTTTAAAATGGAAGAAATAATGTTTCTTCTAACGGACGAAATATTCTTATTTCAACAGCTAATTCAAAGTAAATTACTGTAGTTTAAAGAACAAGAGCGTGTTTATGTTGTGGCCAGGTTTTATTGATATATGGCATCGCGTTTTTCTGTACGAGCGAGATAAAAATGTGTAATTTTTCGCCGGTTTCACAACTGAAAAGCCGCCGATTTGCCGTTTTTCAAACTTTGCCCGTTTTCGAATAAAATAAAACGCCGTTACAATTTTTAACATTATTTTTGAAAATACTTCACTATAAAGATTATTTGGGCAAAATATGAAGAAATCCGAAATTTTGTGACTGACGCCCAATTTTCGAAAATTTCAGACATTGGCTCTTAAACACTATTTTGACAACATGACTGCCGAAGTGTTACTCTAAATTGTTTCAAATAGACTATTTGAACACTGTTTGGAAAAGAATCATAAAATGTTGTCGATTTATAATGTAGTTGTAACAAGTAAAAAATAAAAATACGTTTAAATATGATGTTTAAATACTATTTGAAATGGACATTCATTACTACCCTCTTAAATAGCTCATAAATAGTCTATTTAAAACATGTTTGAAGTTGAATTCGTAAGTCAGAGCTATTTGAAAGGCGATTTTAAAATACTAAAGCAGGAGCTGTTTCCAAACAGACTTTAAACAGACTATTTTCTTAGTATTTTGAGAGAAAGGACTTTGTTACAGGTATGTACACAAAATATATTTAAAGTTCACCTCCCCCTCCATAAGTCTGTAAAACTGTTTTAAACGTATTTGTGACAAATATCGGTTTCTTTTTAATTGCAGCAATGAAAACGTTTATAGACTTGTATAGACATACACCCGCAGCCCCCCCTCCCCCCCTCCCCCCCCCCCCCCCCCCCCCCCCCCCCGCCCCCGCCCCCCACCCCCCGCCCCGATTCGATCCTTTACTACAGGATCCGGTGCTTCTATTCGTTATGGTGGTCTTTGCAAATACAGTTCCTTGATTATCATCATGACAGTTTATATGGAGACCGAAGTTAATTATCAACCTCACACGTGTAGCCGAACGCCGACTTGTGGGCCGGGATTGAACTTGAATTGAATAGCAAGGCGATATCGAATGGCGCGTCAAAATACGTTTTATTTTACATGTATCCCGACATTATTAACGCAGTAGCCCGCTGTCAAATCAAAAAGTGGTATAATTCCTCGATTAACACTGGATACAGTAATAATATCGATGTGTCCGAACGCTTTGTAGATCGAAGCATAAATGTTATGACGATCGATACGGCAATTAAATGTTATTATTATTATTCTGCGAAATGCAAATACCTGAGTGATCTCAGCATATGTTGTATTCTATTCTGCTTTATAAAGCTTGTGTTTAGAGTAGCGAGGCCTATTGCTCGTATATATATTCAGCTCAGATGTAAGCATTATGCGAGAGCACACATTATTTTGTAAACAGACAATTATTATTTTATGGAGCGTTCCGCAAAGGACACATTAAGTTATACACGAATGATGATTACAGTTAAATCTCTTCTTAAGAATTAAAAGCCATACCTTATATCTGTTTTATGAGCGCCCTCTTATCATGGAATCCTGAACTTTTTCACTTGAAGCATGACGAATTCAGCATGATTCAGTCCTAAAATTTCCCGCTCAATTTTTGTGCTATCGCGCGCTAATCTCGTTCCCAGTGTCCTCTCTATCGGGTGTTACTAAAACGAGTAACGCAGTAACGAGTAACGAGTAACGGAGTAACGGGAAAACGAGTAACGGCAAAAATATTCGAGGGGTAAATAAAATAAAACGAGTAACGGGAAAAAAAATAAAAGGTATAAAATAATAAGAATAAAATAATAATAAGAATAATAATAAAAATATTATTTTAATACGATCGTTTGAAAAATGTTTAGTAAATTTAAAAAATGCGAAAGAAAAAAGGCTTGGCGAGGAGGAATGGGCTTGTTGTTTTCGCGCCAAAATGTCACGTGTCAGGTCAATTTACAACATGGCGGCAAAAGAACGAAAGAAAGGTGAGTACGACACTTTTCTCCTTTGTGTCAGTCTTTTCTCGGAGAAAACAGTAGTTTTGTTTGATCAGGGACTAGAATTGTGAAAGCGACAAACGATGGTTCGATCCGTTCGGTTAAATAGCGAGAAAACAAAGCAATCAAAGCACTTGTTACGAACAGCGAAACACTGCAATGTTGCTATTGTCCGAGTATTGAAGGATGAGTTGAGATTTCTTTTTGATGTTAGCATTATTCTTCCTTAAAAACAGGGCCTGGCGTAGAAGTGATCATATTAGACAGCTCCAGTTCTGAAGATGAAGGTAATGAAGGCGTTAATGTTTGTGAAAGTCGAGGAACATGACCTTGCATGGATCGAAAATCAGATGGATTTGCTAAATATTATCAATGTTTCCCGTCCAGGTTCAAATCCAGCAAAGTCTTCCTCTGCCTCTAGATGGATTTGTGTTCGATGGCCCCGAATTCAACTCCTCTACTCTTTGTAAATAGCCAACTAGTCTTCCTCCTGTCAGTTGCGATTTTTAACAAGTTTCTGTTGATTTGCAATATTTGTTTCCCTTCAGTATTTACAGTGTCCGTTTTATAATAGCAGCAGTGCTAAATACAAACAGTGATTTATTTATTTATTCCAGTATTGTTTTAGTCTTGATTCATTCTTGAGAGACACATATTTTATTATCTGATTTACTTTAAGTAAGTTTAAGGCTCTCCATAACTACAAGTAAAAAAAAAAAACAAAACATTTGTATGTCTATGACGAGCAACCTTGAAATCGCGATGCCATCGTTTGCGTGACATTCCAGCGTGTTGGAATGGCGGGCAGAATATTATTTACCCCTTCAATGGTCTGCTAGATATTTTATGCTGCTTTGTAACATTTTTTCTTTCTTATTGCCAAAATAGAATTTTTATTGCATTTAATTTGTGCTACATGCAAATTTTTGGTTCTGACAAGCACTTGCAAGGCATTGAAATGCTTGCAGCCATTTTATGTTTAAATGGTCAGACTCTTATAACCGCCCGGGCATCTATTTCTTTTTAGGGTGGATGAACAAAATGTTTCTTTTATCCCAGTTATCAATATATATATATTTTTAATTTGTTAGGGCTGAACCAAAATATAATGAAATGAAATTGGCACACAAGAAGTGCAGTACATTTTTTTTATTTTCATTCTGTCCACCCATCTTTTTTAGTCTTTCGAGAATTTTGCCGTATGCCTAAATTATTTACCCATACAAATCATTACATTGGGGGCATATTATTTCTTTTCAGAGCAACATTTTCCACAAAGTATTGACAAGCTAGCAGAGGATCTAAGTCAATTGGAGAGCCCAAAAAAGAAGAAGAAACTGAGCACACCGTAAGTTATTTTTGACATCTTATATATGGAGCCACGGTGGTCTAGTGGTTAGTGCGTCGGACTTTCAACCTGAAGGTCGGTGGTTCGAGCCTGGTCTCTGCCGTCGTGTCGTTTCCTTAGACAAGAAACTTTACTCCACACTGTCTCTCTCCACCCAGGTGTATAAATGGGTACCGGCGACGAAATGCTGGGGGTAACCCTGGAGTAGCAATATTCCTAGTCGCTTCATGCTACTGAAACCGGGTTTAAGCTCCGGCCGTTGTGAGCCTTCTGGCTCGTGTGCGCGACTTTACTTTACTTATATAAAAACAAATAAAAGAAAAATGTGATTCCATTTTATTGTTTTGCTGTATTAAGAAGAAAATGACTATTATTTAATTTTAAATATTTTAAATCTCCAGTCCTTTGATTAGAATATCACTTTTGTGCTTTTGTTATTTGGAACCTAATGGACCAGAACAATACTGTGGTATTCACACCCCAAGCCCCACACCCACCCAACAAAATTTGCATTTTGCCATTAATGTGGAACATTAGGTTAGACCAAAATGTCTAGACTTCTTCAATTTCCTAACCAGCATCCCATCCAATTTCACATGGAATTCAAATTCCCTCTATGATTTGATTGCTTTCCCAACCTTTATCAAATTTTAGTGACTCAAACTTTTTTTCTAATCATCAGGAGTAAGAAGGAGGATGATAGTGAGAAGGAGGATGATAAGTATAAAGACATAAGGTTAGTTATCCTTGGAGGTGGTAACAGCTGGGCTCATGATCAACCTAGTTCCCAGGACTTTTCTCTTTACGTCCTTGGAATGAGGTTGGGCTTGTGATTTTCTATAACAAATTAGTTAGCTAGGGAAGAGATGATGTATTGTTTGAGCAGAACTTTTGTATACTTCTAAAGTGTTTGAAGAAATACATCTATAGCAATTCATGAAAATGTTTTGTAAAGACTTAATGATTTTTTTCAGACATCTTTCCCACGACCCATTAGTTGGGGTTAGGTTGGGGTGTGTTTGGGTGGTGGTGGTGGGGGGGGGGGTTGGGTCTGGGGGCAGGTTAGTTATCCCTGAAATTCAAGGCGGGAATTTATCCCTTATCTCTTAAAAAACAACGATTATTATTTTTTATCCCTTAAACTCTCTGTATCTATTCTCTATCCCTGTAATGTTTATCCCCTTCAAATTGAAAGCTCAGACTTTGAATAACAGTAAACACAACAATTCATTCTCACATATTACGTCAGATTTAGCAAAACTGGAAGAAGAAAGGCGAGCGAAGCACTATTACATCCAAACTCCGAGATTAATTCCAAGAGGAAAGAAATACCACAATGCGAAAGAAATTCCGGGAAAAATTACATAAACATTTCTTAACACACACACGAGCGCGCCCTAAGCTAGGATTGGCTGTTCACTAAAGTTCACTTGTTCACTTGCAAATGGTCTCTGTGGAGGGGGATTCAGTTTCAACAAAAACAAAATGCGAGCAATAAGACTGCAAAAACCTAAATCTATTTTGCCAGTTATCCCTAAAACAGGATATCTTCCTCTCCGCCTCCGCCCCAACACGGTCAAACATTCACACAACTCTTGTTTTAATATCTTACAGTAGCAGTGACGACGAAAGTGAAATAGCGAGGTAGGTTTCAATATATAAGCAGTTATTTTTTGTGCATCAGGACATAATGTTTCAGCAGTGACAAGTGTTGAATATAGGATGTTTGTGAATCAAGCCAAAACAACCGGATTTTGAACCAATTTTTCTCTTGCATTTTAGGAAAGATACTCCGAAATTGATGTTTGGTGAATGCCCAGTGTTCGTGAGAGGGAAAACCGAAAAGTACTCGTTTGATGACGTAATGAAAATTTTGCTAGACGAGCACCATCAAGACTTATTATGTCAGAAGCAACCCATGCGATGTCAGAAGGATATGACGTTCCTCATCGACATATCTAAAGTCAAATTACAGGACCTTCCTTGCGATGACAATGGCAGCTATTTTGGAAGTGGCTCACACACGTGGACGTACAAAGCAGTGGAAGATCCCAGAGGTGTGGAATTCGAGAGCCGAAAACGAGAAAAAGCTGAAGGCAACACAAAGCGAATCTATCTGCGAAGAATCTACCGAACATGCAAAGCAGCCTCTGACTTCCGGCAGATTGTTTCGTATCTGGAGGATGCAAATGGAAACGTCATAAACAACAAAGCAATGCTCCAGTACAATTTCAAGGGCGAAGAACACTCCCTTCAAGCTTTGCCGCACGGTAACAGGAAGCATTCATCAACGGCATTCCTCCCAACCAACAAAAGTACAAAGGAAGAAATCAAAGAAGAAGCCAGGAAGTCCAAACCCAAAAAGGCAATTTTGAAGTTATCGAAAGAGAAAGATCTACTCAATGCAAGTAGTTCAGCTGAAACACCACGGGATAACAAACAAGTTTACAACTTTAAGCACAGCGAACGTTTGAAGGGTACCGATGTTCAAAGCAGAAAAGATGAGATTTATGCAATTATGCTTCAGGCAGCAGGGGAAGAAGAGGAGGGAGAGGAGCCATTTGTACACAGCATCGCACCGTGGCCAGAACCCATGTGTATTCTTGGCTTCCAGTCGCAATTTCATGATATTGCACGGTTCTGTACTGACCCCAGTATTCATGGTCTTTTGACGATTGACACCACCTTTAATCTTGGAAGCTTTTATGTAACTCCGACAAGTTACAGAAACCTCCATTTGGAAAGTACCAGGGCTGGCAATACTCCGCTATTCATTGGACCAACCCTAGTGCACATGACACGCTCATATGCAGCGTATTCTCATTTGCTTGCCAAGCTGAAAGAGTTGGAGCCAGATATTGATGACGTTCAGGCAACAATGAATGACGGGGAGCCCGGTCTAATGAAGGCATTGGATACATTCTTAAGGAACAGCACTAAACTGCGGTGTCTGGGACACTTTCGCAAGAACGTAAAGGATGAACTCTCTGCACTTGGCATTCGAGGCGACCAACAAAAGTACTTCCTGGATAAGGTGTTTGGCTTTGTGTGTGGAGATGTTAGAGTTGAAGGCCTTCTTGACGCTAGAGATGAGGAAGAATTTGACTCTCTTCTTTTGGCGTGCAAACGTGAGATGACGGAGACAGAATATCAAATATGCCCTCATGCAGAACCATCTTTTCACAACTGGCTTCAGAAACATGGACATATCATGAAGAAATCAATGATCCTGGGCGTGCGAATTGAAGCAGGGCTAGACAGAAATGACAGCTGCACTTCCAACGATGCCGAGAGCAATAACCATGTCCTTAAAAGTGCTGCCGATCACGAGGAGATGTCTGCCGTTGAATTCATTAGTTTAGCTAAGTCAGTAGCCCTTAACCAGCGCCAGGAAGTTACCAGAGCTATCCTGAAGAAGGGGGATTACCGATTTAAGAGCGAATATTCCAGTTTGGAAATGGAAGAGAGCAAGTGGTTCATGATGTCAAAAGAACAGCGAACGAGGCATCTACAAAAAGTTCTTCAGACACCAGTCAAGACGAAGCAGTCAAAGGAATCTGGACCTTCGTTGTCTGTCTCTTCCTTGTCAGCAAAATTGGAAAAACCGCAAACATTGCTTCATTGCATTTGGGCAAAGGCACACCAACTTCTTACCACAAGTGGAAGCATTTCGCAGTTACCATCTGATGCCCAATCTGATGAGCAGTCCACTCTTACACCGAAGCGCTTCACTGTACACAGCGAATCCAAGCCAGATTCTCCAAATGTTGTGAAGCTATTTGCAGATGGGTCGATGGAGTGCCCTTGCATCATGTTCAAGTCAAGCTCAAAGATTTGCTCCCATTCGGTTGCTGTCGCTGAAAAGGAAAATGTCCTTGCCATTTATCTTGACTGGGTGCGCACATCAGAAAGTAATTGCAGCATCTATAACTTGTCCACTAAAAATATCAATGTCCGAGCTGCAGGCCAAAAAGGAGGCAAAGAGAGGAGAAAGAAATCTGGCACAAAGAACACTCCAACATACACGATTACAAATCGGGAGCAGCTGGCATTTGGTACAGGGCCGTCATCGCAGTTTCAGCCAAATGTTTCAAGGCTATCAGCAGGATCAAACTCGGCCACATCACAATTTCAGCCAAGAGAGTTTGGGCGGCCGTCACCAATGACTATGGGCTCGTCAGTTTTTCAGGGAAGTAGTCTAGCCACACAGTCAGTATCCATTTCCTGTGGTCCATCCTTTGCCACCGTCACACCACAACCACAGTTCAATCATCTGTATGCCACACCACAACCGCCTGTACAGCCAGTAAATGTGCGTCAGTCATGCCAATCGAGTCCATTCTACCAGTACAGACCACCACCATGGCAAAACTCCAAATTGTTCACTGTGATGAACATAAACGGGCGAATAAAAAAGTGTGTTGGATGCCGAAGGGAGTTTGCAGACCCCATGGGACCAGTTTTCACGGGTCTCGTTATTCAACATTTGGAACGTGATTTCTACCCGGATAAAGATGGCGCGCGCCGTATCAGCAGCGAACAAGCCCGCTACTACCATCCACAATTAAGTTGCATCCAGGCGAGGCATCCCGATTTTCACCCAAGATTGTTAAAACTTCATGCTGATCTTTTGATCGACAGTCTGCAAGCACAGCACCTGCTTCACCATCTGGGTATCCAGGTTGGCCCTTCAAATGGAAATTGACTAACATGAGGAACTTAATGTCTGATGACATTAGTATGAAGGTTTTTGAAACTTGTTTTTACCTAGTAAATGGATTTTGCGTCACCGTTGTTGATCTAGAGCTATTTATAATAATGTCTGCATTTAAATTTTTGCCAATATCCCGTCAGAGAAAAAAAGGGGGGATGCATGCAAAAATTAATTGTTAATGGCAGCGAAAAAGAGCTCACAAGGGTATTAGTGAGAATAAGAAATAATGACCGCAAAACATGGATTTGGGAAACAGGAAATTTGAGTTTATACTGAGTGACTGTACTTTATCTTCCTGTACATTGCTCAATCAAACAACTACGTTAACACAACTTTAAAAGAATCGTTGCATGCGCTATGCACATTTAGGAAACTTGTTATTGTCAGTTTTATAAGCAGCTAGCATTCACCTAGTTCAGTTGGACAGGGGGACAAGAATAGCCTCATTTTGTTATGTGACTGATTTTTTCACAATCGAGAAAACCCCACCACAACTGTATTTAAAAGAATTGAATGGGTCACATCACCAAGTTACAAAGGGGTGTTCTTTCGTTTATATTTAAATTTGCAAGCTTATTTATTGTTACGTTTTAAGATGTTTTCCTTTTACTATACTTGAATCGAAGCAACTCGCCAAATTTCGATTCTCCTGCATCTTGGTCCAATATGACTCAGGGAATTGAAAAAAAGAGATTTTGTTGCCTTGGAACCAAAGAAGTCTTTTGAAATCAGTGTGGAATGAGGAATGACGTATTCAAATAGATTAACTATCAACCTCAGCCAATAGTATTTCAGTGGACTAAGATACCGTGCTTTAGGATTTTCAGTATTCATATTCATTATGTTGGCAGTGTTAATAATTTCAAGTATTCATATTCTTTGTTGTTAAGTTTTGAATATTTTAGCCAGCAAACAGAAGCTTCAGTTCCTAGCTTTATAAGCAGACACTTATATTCCAGCAAAATCCAAAACATGGGGTGCACTGGGCTTGTCCATTTCAATTGTCCAAGATTATAGCGGCTAAATCATTTAAACTGGACAAGTTATTCACAGTTCCTTTCTAAAAATGTTATTTTGAGTTAGAAATGAGGAAAATACCAATTTTTTTTTGGTTTAACGAAATCACATAAAGTACTAGTTAGGGGCTGACAATTTAACTTTTGAGGGGGGGGGGGGGGGGGGGGGGGGGGGTGGGTGATTTTTGGTGAGCAAGTTATTTTTTTCTGGCAACCTGGTGGGCAGGATACTTTTTTCCTCTGAAATGCACTACAGAATATTTTTTCCTTTGCAGCATTAATTTTTCTTGTATGTAGCAGTGCAAGAATTTTGTTCTACCTTTTTCCTGCTGCATTCAATTTTTTCTCACAACAAGCCCTTGCAGGAATTTGTTTTTCAAAATCCCCCCCTCAAAAGTTAAATGGTTGGCCCCTTACGTAAAACAATTTGGGTAAACAAATAGTTCAATAATTTTACCGCAAGGCAAAGGTGTTGCCTTCAGGTTTATGTTCCTCGCGTTGTGTTGTTGAGTGTTATTGCTTGTTTATGAGTAAAGGGGAAAACCCAGTATAACTGCCAACCTTAAGGCCTTATTAGCTGTCGCAACTCTAGAAGTGTTCACAGAGCAGCTATAATAACTTTTATGTCTTCCCTCTTCTTTTTAAAAACAAGTCATAAAGCCGAGCGCTGCATTCCCGCGCTCTGTTTGCTGGGCAAAATAGGGTAACAACACAAACAATGAAATGGTGTAAATGGCTATGAGCAAAAGGCCCATAGCCGATTTAATTTTTGTTAAGAATTTCAAGTATTTGTGGCTATGGGGAAGGCCAATAGCCACTTAATTACAAACACTGAAATAACTTAATCCTTAATTCACAAATAATGATTTGGCCCAGTAAAGGTGAGGGCAACAAAAACGAAGCTAAGATAAAACAGATTAAAACAAGCGGCAGGGCCACGGGGAGGCGGTGGGAAATTCAAAGGGCAGAGGTCTTAATTCAAGCGAATGATAAATTCCGAGCACGCGTGCCGTGGCATACACAGCGTCAGTAGAGGGTGGTCAATGATTTAATTGCACAGACCCTGGCCCGTGACCCCAACGACGTGACATACTATGTCACGCAACAGTCTGATCAGATTGAAGACATAAAAATCCTATTTGAATTGCTTCAAATATTCCCTGTTTTTTGCTTTAATTTTGCAAGTAAGCCACACGATGTTTCTTTTTTTATATATAAACTGGGTAATTTTCCCTTATCTAATGAAATTAATTTACTGCCTTTACTGGAAAAGTTTGTTTTGACTGCTAAGGTACCACCATACTTGAAAACAGGCCCTAAATATCATAAGTAGCTCATACGTTGTGGTTTTTATTAACCGAGAAGTGACTGTGTAACACCAGGCCTAATTTCTGTAATTTGTTTGATTTATGCACAGGTGGCGTTCTGTTTCATGTTTAGGCTAGCCTTTATTATTGTTAATGTTCGATAATGTTGACGATTATGCACGGTTTAATTTAACTATCCCGTTTACATAATCATAAGGACAAGAATAAATTTCGGTTACTCACTGTTGTGTCTCAGAAAATGTGGTTTTGTGGTCTCTGCATGCCAACGGCTCTTGTCATACGGGACTCCCCGGAGATACATTTACAATCATAACCTGCACCTACCTCCATGATCGTAGATGTATATATATGTATATAGTTCTGGAGATTAAAGCCGTGCGATGTTCCTAATAAGTTCGTAAGACCATAGACAATGGTCCGGACAAAGGTAAAATTACAGAATTACGACTTGTGAGCCCGAGGTTTAATGAGTCAGCAGTACAACAAATAGAGAAAAACACTTTGTGCAAACTGTCACATGCCGTCTTCGAAAAGCTCAAGCAAAATGCGCTATAAAACGGTAATGTCAATTTACTGCCCTTTACTTAAATTTCTTAAATTTAACATTCTTATTATTTTATACCTTTTATTTTTTTTCTCGTTACTCGTTTTATTTTATTTACCCCTCGAATATTTTTGCCGTTACTCGTTTTCCCGTTACTCCGTTACTCGTTACTCGTTACTGCGTTACTCGTTTTAGTAACACCCCTCTCTATCTAGTAGCTTCACGTATCACGTGAGCACAAACAAAGGCCGTTTGAATTTTGTGCGCGGCCATTATAGCAACCGTTTGGAGATTTTAATTTTTATGGACGCTGTTTTATCCAAGAATGGGCTTATCGACAATTTATCAGCAGAAGAGATGAATATCTGATGACAGTCTACATCAGGACGTTTCAAATGTGAGTACAATCATTTCTTTTATCTTTTTAGTTCGATTGAAAGTATTCCGGAATATTAAAGAACATGAAAGCTGTCGTATTATAACCATGTTTTGCCAGATTTACATGTGTATACTGCAAGTGTGTCTTAACAAACTATAAAGAAAGCATTGTAGTGTTTATTTTTATTCGGGAATGCGGTTAATCGAACCAAGCTAGCCTATAGCGTACGGTAAGCTACATGCAAGCTTAAATAAGCTTACTGTTGTAACGCTTCGACTTTTATATGCATGTACGATTAGAAGACTGTGTGATTATTTCTACGCAACAGTGAATGGTTTAATGTTATTACACAGTTTGTTGGGGTGAAACAGCATTCGTTCTCCTGCCAAAGTCAAAATATATTAACCTCGATCGGTCCTCGATGTACACTGTAGATTACATTACAAAACAAGACTGCATTCGATATTTGTCTTGGTACAATTAAGCTTACATGTTATGTAAATACATGTGGCTTACATGTATATATTGTTCGCTGTTTTACATGTAAGTTGAAACATTTCGGTTTTTGCTTTGAAATTAACTGGTCATGATACAGATTATGAGTTCCAGAATTTGATTATACTTTTAACATACAATCGTCATATACAGTACAAGGTATAAACGCTATGAGACTTTAATAGAAGCTTGTACATGAAAGATTATCTGTAGCCTTGCTTTGTTTTGCGAGTTGTGTTATACCTCTAAGCTTGTAGTGAACCCTTGCTTTTAATCTAGTATTTACTGCTAAAAAATAATGGTTTGTGTGCATGTTCATATTATAGATATTTTTGTTGGACCACTGATGTTTCCGATTTAAAAGCAAGTAAAAACATTTTGTCTTCGTGAACAATTTACTTGACAAAATGTTGTGTTTACACTTAAACGTTTGCCAAGGTTTCAATTTACTGAGGTCAAGTTACTTTACCTTAGTACATTCGTATAGTGGTTAAACTGGCTCAAATAACTTAAGTAAAACTGCCATCTTGCAATGCTAGTACTCGACTCACCAGTGCAACAAATTGAATTGGCTGGAATTTCTAAAAAAAAACATGCCTGCTATTAGATTTTAGTAATAACTCAAATTGTATTATGAAATACAAGGCGTGCTAGACATGCATGGTCATGGCCAAGTTTACATGTACCTTTCAGATTGTCCGCCGTAAGAATCAAAGGCTTTACCAGGATTCTTTTGTGAAGGATTATTTTGTGGCACAGCTAAAAAGCTGTTAAAATGCAGTCAAATAAAGTGATCTGAACACTGTGGGAAGTGAAATGGTATGCCACGCCAAGTGGATGTATCTGTCATTTTGACCTCGGTTACCGACCTACAACATGTAAACCATGCCTGATCACAAGGGAATTACAACATTTACCTTGGTCAAATTTCTATTATCTGTGGGGGCATTTATGAGGTATTAGTTGCCGTTTACAGTCTCATGAAAAGTTTACCTTGGTAAGTAAGCTCCGATACCACAGTGAAACCCTTACATGCAAATGTAAACAAGGCAAAAATATAACTTTACATGTATGTACTGTACATGTATGTACTGGACACAGTTGAAATAATTTTATTATACAAATCGAGCATCGAGGATCGAGTTGGGTTTCGAGTCTTTCGAGTCAAGCATGGAGACTCGAAAGAATCGAGGAAGTAATGAGCTTGTCGCTTGACCGATTCCTCGAGAAAATAATCGAACAAACGCACCGCACTTCAGAGAAAGTGGTAATAGTTATTCGAGAACGTAAACTTCGACGCGACGCGACGAGATGTATTCACTTGCGGCTCGGTTTCTATTTTTAGCGGGCGAAAATAAACTTGAAATCGCTTTAATGATAAGTTTTTTCATTGCACTGCTTGTGAAGTACTGTCGACGTGTCGGTATAGCAAATTCGTCTAACGGATAGCTTGATAGTTTCGAAAAGGAACAGCTTCCGAGAATAATTTATCAGACTGTACCGACAGTAAATATTCAGAGCGCTGGAACTTTAGAAACATTTTGCCGACTCAGGAAATAATTGGGCTGGATGATCTTCCATAATAAGACAGCTAGTTTTTTTCTCCCGGAAATTTCATCGAACATCTGTTTGGCCAGACACGAGCAAGATTCAAGCCAGACAACAGTCCCGCTCTTAAAACGAGAAAGAATCAAGCGACGGATGTTTTTCTCACTTTAATAGATGGAGATCACGCGGATGAATCGATGGAACGCTCGCGCAACCAAACGCGGCTTATTTTTATTCCCAGCCCGAAGACACTCCAAACTTTCTGTGATGTTTTAGCGCGGTGGAATACTTGGAAGTGAAGAAAGAAAACAGAGAATTTGTAGAAGCGTCTAGTCTGTTTATGTAAAAACTTGTGACTTTCGCTTGTGCCAGCGTGTTTTCAGGTTTCAAATTACCGTATTCGGTGCACTTTTCCCGACCGCCAAGCACTTTTTACCGACAACTACAACAAACTTCAAAGGGTTTAATTTTTATTTTCTGCTACCAAACTTTCCCTACCATCTTTAATTTCGATTATAATTTTTAGTTCCATTCAAGATTTATTTTAACAATGAAGTAAACATGAAGTTATCGACTACTGCACTTCGGGCCGCTTCAAATCAAAGAAAGATTACGACTAGATTAAACCTTGTCCATTCGACGCGACGGCGAGAGAGTTGCGTTAAATAACAATTGTCACGTACGAAAGTTTTCATTGCCAACGGCGATCGATGGAGACAAAAAGTTCATTTTACTCGATCGTTTTACGTTACATATGTAGCGACCGTTTGAAACCAAAAGAAAATATTGCAGTTTTGAAAACAGTTTCCTTTCCATGAAAACACTTTTAATCAAAGAAAGATTACGAGTAGATTGAACGTTATCCATCCGACGCGGCGACGACATGTTCATGTGGCGTTAAATTGTCACGTGCGAAAGTTTCATTGCGAACGGCGATTGATGAAGACAAAAAGTTCGTTTTACATGTGTAGCGACCGTTTGGTTCCAGCGTGCGGCTAATAATTATGGCAAAATTAGATGGTTTTCTTTGCGAATTTTCTCTCTCCGATGTTGACAAAATGTTAGCGTGCGACTCTGCGAGGAATTAATCGTTTTCTCGTATGCATAATCGACAAAGTTCCGTTCAGATAAATTCTTCGAGGATCGAGCATCGAGGATCGAGTCGAGTTTCGAGTCAATCGAGTCGAGGATCGAGACTCGATCCTCGATCCCCGATGCTCGCGAGGATCGAGGATCGAGTGTCAACTTACCTTTGCCCGGTACTGTATTTGATTCTTTTGTGTAACACAAAGCTAAGGGAGAATTGATGAGCTTTAGGAGAACTGTTACCCTTCAAAAGCAAGTAGCATATAAACTGATGGTGCAGTTTGAGGCAAAACTACATGTACTTCGAGTGACCTTGTGTCAGTGTTGTGTACCAGGTTAAAAATAACCCACAATATTGTTTTACATGTATATACATGTGCATTCTTTTTGTTTCAATTAACTTTGATTATTAAGTACATTCTATTGTTTCTCTGCAGAAAAGTATGTCCAAGCGAAAGAAAAAAAGGCCCAGCAGGCACAAGATGCATAACGGCTGATTCACAAGGATAAGGGTATGTATGTCCCATTGACTGATTCAGGAGTAAGAAGATGAAGAATGGTCACAAAATATCGCGATCTTTGGGATTTGGGAACCATTAGAACGCTAAACTTCTGCTATTGTCATATACCTGTAATAACCATGTTTTAACAGATTTACAAAGCAAGTGTGCCTAAACAACCAATTCTCAGAGACTATTCTGTTTACCTTATTCTGGAGAATGGTGAACCATCGTGCCCTAAATTATTGCATTTAAAATTCAAATACATTGTATTTCGATTTGATTATGCAAATGTTCCTACTTCTTACCACACATACATGTAATATCTGAATGATACAGGTGGATTTGCGAGTGTAGGTTGTTTGCAACTAAACTTGAAAGTGATGTTGAAGGATGGTTTCACTAATCGGCGCAACTAAACTTGAATGTGATGTTAAACTAAAAGGATGGTTTCACTGTTCGGATTACACTGAAAAAGTCAACACTGAATAAAATATTTGACCTGAAGGATTTATGCTACGCTCAGGTGGCTTTCATGGCGAACATGCCTGTGTATGTAATCATCCATTTAATCAGTTGACTGACTGCGACATTTTCACGGGCAAAGTTCCCGCGAACGTTATCTACTCGCTTTCAATTGGTCTAAACAATGAAATTAAATTGGTTACGTCATAGCTTGCACATGTGCCGAACCGTGAACCCTCCCCTTAAGTATGTGCTCAGTTTGCCTTTAATATTTGGAAATCATCTGGGAGGTGCACAGTAACTTTCATTTCTGCCAAAAAAAATACAAGATGTCAAGATGTGTTCGATTTAATACTTGACTGCTTAAAATTTGGACACAAAGCATCTTTATCAAGGTGCCAAAAAACATCTTCAAGCATCTTATTTTTCGTATTGAACGAAAATCAAAATCTATAATCAAGGATTCATGAATGACTACATGTATGATTGCGAATAATTGCATAATCAAGAATTTACACCAGTAATCAATAAGTTCACTTATTTAGTTTTCATGTTGATATAAATTTTTCAAGTGATTTTACTTTTGGCCAAAAGTTGATCAATCCTCAGTATATTAAATTTCAAAGGACCAAACTGATATTTTATTCTTAAATTTTGACTTTTAAATACTTGAATTTTGACCCTTTTTGGGGGTCAGCAAATTACATGCATACAGTTGTCATCAGTTTTATTTACTTTTTTTATATTAAGAAAGAATTAATAAATTGGAATTGCATATTTATATATTAATTTATTATAGGGTTTGAACCGTGTTTTAAAATTATTTGGAAGGAATTTAGAAACTATTTCAAATATATTTTTATTGTATTTTGACAAAAATAATTATCAATAAACCATTTACTGCAAATGCGACTCCATGTTGTTTTTAAAATCTTTTAAAATCTATTTTGAGTGTATTTTCAGGTAGTTTGAAAGGCTCTTGACCCGATTTAAATATTACATGTATTTATAATGTATTTTGAAACATCTCCCATTTTCTCCATTTACGAAATATAGAGCCGTTTCAAAATACGTTACAATAGTGTTTTAAACAGGTTTAAATATCGTTAAAATAAGACAAAAACTACTTAAAAACTATATTTTAAGCACGTTAAACGTATTTTGAATACAAATACATTCCAAATAGTTTTCCAAACAGTTTGCAAATAGTTTGAGAATTTATAACGCGTGTTTTTTTTAAATTTGTAAACTGTTTTGGTGCTAATTTTCCACTATTTCAAAATACGTTACAATAGTGTTTTAAACAGGTTTAAACATCGTTAAAATAAGTCAAAAACTACTTAAAAACTATATTTTAAGCACGAATTTTAAACGTATTTTGAATACAAATACATTCAAAATAGCTTTTCAAACAGTTTGCAAATAGTTTGAGAATTTGAAACGTGTTTTTTCAAAAATTTGTAAACTGTTTTGATGCTAATTTTCCACTATTTTTGAAGGCGTTAAATCCTATTTGAAATGTATTTTAAAACGTTTCTGTGTATCTGAATTCATCAAAACTACACACAAAAATGGTTTTAAAAATATATTTCAATATCGTTTTAAACAGGTTTAAGCATCGAAAAAAAATAGCCAAAAACTACTTCAAATACATATTTTTCATATATTTTTCAAAAATAGATTAAAATTAGCTTTTCAAAATACATTAAAAACAGTTTTAAAATAGTGTTTGGTTTGGTAAGGGATTCCAAAGTCGAAAAATTTCAGCTGAAAATGACTTTAAACTGTCATTCTTTGACGGAATCGTAATATTCGGCTGAAATGTTACAAACACTACTATTTTTCTGCCAGACAAAATGCCGTTTCAGCTAAAAAACATCATTATCCTTTTTTTTCATATGGACTTTAAAAAAATATTTTCATCCACGATTGGTTTGAGAAATTTCCAAAACCGTTTTTATTCTCGCTTGGTTTCAGAAATTTCCGAAACCATTTTCACTAAAAATTGGTTTCAGAAATTTCTGAAACCCTTTTTGAACCCGATGGTTTCAGAAATTCCGAAACCATTTTAATTTCTCGGCCTAATGGTTTCAGAAATTTCTGAAACCCTTTTCAAACCCGATTGGTTTCAGAAATTTCCGAAACCATTTTTGTTCACGTTTGAATCTTCACACAAAATAAGCAAATAAAAATATATTTGAAAGTGTTTTAATTATGTTACAGAAATGCTTTGACTGACTTTTATGCTAAAAATAAAATATTTAGTACAAAGACAGCAAAAAAGGATTTCATGTAATAACTCGTTAAATTTACTAAGTGAAAACTGGTGAAAAGAAAATTGTTATACAGTTAAATAGCTTTATTACAATACGTAAACATAAATTAACCAAACAGAATAGCTAAAGCAAAAAGGTGAAAGCGTTCTAATGCTGTCTAACTATGAAATCTGGCAAAACAGAGAGTTGTATGCCTCTTACCAAACCGAGAGCCAAATATTTGTATTGGCCAAACGTGAGGTCAAGATGGGAAAAAAATTGGCCAAGTTCTTTTTGTACGCTTTGAGCAAAAATTCTGCGTTCTTCTCCATGAACAAAATAAATGTAGTGCAATTTCCTCTGGGCACGGTTGTTCGAAAGCTGGTTAAGGCTAACCCAGCATTAAAACTTAACCGAGGATTTAATTTCTCGTGCTAGAATTGTTTTCAAAAGCTAATTATAAGTTACATGCGAAGACAAGTCAGAGACGAAACTAAAGGGCAAAAATACTTTGGAAAAATCGCCATCGATTAATTATTTAAATGGAAATAAAATTGATGCTAACCCTGGGTTAACTTAACCGCGCTTTGAACAACCCGGCCCTGTATAATTACAAAAGCTTATGAGAGCGCAAAAATTCTGCGCTCTACTCCATGAATAAATTTAATGCAAAACACACTGTATAATTACAAAAACTAATGAGGGCGCAAAATTTCTGTCTGCTCCATAAAAAAAATCAGTGCCAATTACTCTGTATAGTTATAAAAACTAGTGGGAGCGCAAACATTCTGCGCACTGCTCCATGAATAAATTTAGTACAAATCACATTTCGTGCAAATCACACTGTATTAATAATTATATTGGAAACTAATGAGGGTGCAAAAATTCTATGCTTTGCTCCATTAATATTTTTAAGTGCAAATAACACTTTCAAAAAAAAATCTGCACTTTCTTCCATGAATGAACAAAGTGCAGATTACTCTGTATTAAACTTTAGACCAATGAAGGGAAAAATTATGCAGTTTGCACCAAATAAATTCTGAGCAAAATCACGCTGTATAATAAGGAAAATGAATAAAGGCACAAAAATTCTGCATCCAGTTACATACATGTAAATCATAGTACATTGAATGGCTACACAGTTTTTACGTTATGAAAGGTGCAGTGCAAACTCTAACATTAAATAATTAGTAATGGTAGAAGAAAAAAATCTGCCTACATTTATGACAGGGAATAAATAACTCAATAAATCTATATACTTTCCGACTTCAAAGACATGGCATATCCCAGCATATATGCATGGGCGAATGGTGGACCTGAAACGTAAAATAAAAACGCGAAGTCAGGCAATGTTTTTTTTTTTGTTATTATAGCTGGGAGAACTAAGCTCACTTGCGTTTTCTTAAACGTTAAGCTTAGGGGCCGTCGACATAATCCCCTGTTCCCAGCTAACGTCCACCGGACGTTAAGCTCAGAACCCCTCTTCCCCATTCTTAACGTCCACTTTGACTCTCCCGTATTGTTTATATTGAGCCACCGATTTTTTATACCGTGTGTATTTTTTTATATTGTATGCACCTTTATAATAAAGATATTGAAAAGAACATACATTAAATCAACTGATTAGAAGCTTTGTCTTCAGAGGAACGGAAGAAGATGACGAAGAAATTGTTTCGTGGATTTCATGTGACAATTGTGAGGCATGGTACCATGACTGTAATTGCTACCAAATACACACAACTTCCCAAGTGAGGACGAATTCATAGAGGAAATCAGCTGGGTTTGCCATCTAAGCATTGATAACGACTAAAACAAGTTTTTATCAAGTTCAGTTGAAGTTACAATATTGTCGTTTAAGTTTTTCTTGTGTTGAAACTGAATAGCTTATTTAAAAAGTGTCTCAAGATACAGTATCAGTTGTCAATTAGGTCAATTTGGTGTTGAAATTTGAAAAAAAAAAATCACGGTTCACAAGCTGGCAGGCAAGGCGATGTGTCCTGGGATGTGTGCACAGATATAAAATGTAACTGCCA
Organism: Dendrophyllia cribrosa; assembly: GCA_024195265.1. NCBI lineage: Eukaryota > Metazoa > Cnidaria > Anthozoa > Scleractinia > Dendrophylliidae > Dendrophyllia > Dendrophyllia cribrosa. The sequence continues at coordinate 16,829,887 of JAJLRJ010000012.1, read as the reverse complement.
CGAACGCAAAATAGTTTAAAGTTGAGAATCTGTAACGTTCTGTTCCTGTTCTGTTCAAGCTCATGAACGCGATTGAGAGAGGACATCTGGTTTTGTATTAACTTTGTGGGAATTTTTTTCTTTTTCTATTGAACTGTTTTAATATGTTCTCTTCATGTACTGAATTAAAACATAAAGTATTAAAACTATTTTCAGTTTTCTTTAAAAAAGACATCATTGTGTGAGTTTTGGCCCAAATGCCCCACACTAACGTCCAAAACTGGACTTCTTCTTACCCCCCCCCCCTCCCTCCTCCCCCTCCTCCCCCCTCCCCCCTCCCCCCTCCCCCCTCCCCCCCTAAACGTCCGGTAGACGTCAAAGCGGGGAGCAAGGGAATATGTCGACGTTCCCTTATAAATGCACTGTACATTGAACAATTTTTTACAAGTAATCAGGCGAACAAATTAAAATCTGTCGGTTTGTAATTCGTAACTCATCAGTTGCATGCAAACAATGCTTATCGTCTACGGAAGTCGTTATTTTACTGTATGTAATCAATTTTTGGTTCAGCATGTTTAAAATTAGCCAGCTTCAGGAAAATAACCGCCATGAAGAAATGTGTTTATGAACTTACCTTTTGTGGGAAATAAAGTGGCGCACAATTTGTAGTATTATTTGTAGAATTAGATACTACACACGATCGATGTCTAATTACAGAAGCAAATATTTCTCGAGCCTTGCATGTATTGTGTCAAAGTGAATTATTACAGCACGTTATGAAGCTTACCTGGATCTGTATGAAGGACATACGCGGCATATTTTCACCCTAGTGATAAACAGCAGAATATCCAACCATTTTCGCCGTTTACTTTGATATTATAGTCGCAAATTGAACTAAACAGGTTTTTTCACAGAACTTATCGAACGGAGTAGTCCATCGTATTTCCAAGCCGCTAGTTCAAACAACAGCTTTTAGAGAGAGAATTATTCGAACCGCACTGCGCAACTGGAGCGGTTTTGACTGGTTTGAATGCTTGCGTGCGGTCACGAGTGAGCAAAGCATACCCTCGCCACGTGAGCGATAAGAATAAAAGGTCACGTATCTTCCACAAAAATGTTAAAAACCCTAGAACTGGTTTATTTACTATTCTAGCTGTTTGAATTATTTAAAATCTACCGCTTGAAACTGTAATATCGTATTTTAGTTGGCTTATAACCGACGGGGCTTGTAACTGGGAGGAAATTTCTATTAGCAGACGGGTGGGCTTATAATGGGGGGCTTATAACTGGGAATCATATTTAATAATTCTTATGAGATTTTGACATGTTGAGATCATATCAAAGTCATTTCACACAAGGGTTAACATTTGCTCTCACTTGCATCCAGACTCTCACGGACCTACGATACCCATATATGGTATGCGCGAATGACAAAGAATTTCATGCGTGAATTATAAAAATAAACGTGGCGGCCAGAGTAAAAAGAGAAATCAAAGTTCCCAAGTGATTAATCAACGAAATGAACCCATTAAAAGCTGTAGCTGAGAAAGGCAGAATGCCAAAGCGTCGCACGGACAATCGCCTTTCGGAATTGAGTTGAAAGAGGCCGACAAAGAAGGAAAGCGAATAAAAGGATTTAGTGATGAATACGACGAATGGAGGGCATATGATGCTAATAACTTTCCTATAGTGCGATTGGAACATAGATTTAAACCATGCACGGGATCTATCGATGATCGTTTGTATCTCTTCCAAGACTGCTTGTATCTGGAAGTGAAGCGAAAACTGTACTCTGGAAGGAAGGACGATCCAGAAATCATTTCATTATAAAATACCTTGAATGAGTACCATTTTTCTCTAAGCTTCTTGACGTAGCGACCGCCTTTTTGAGCAGCTTTCTTTAATGCCGAGAGAAGAAGCGAAATTTTCTTCTTGAAGACATGAATAATACGACTATTTATGATCACACCTCCTAGCACAGACTCTTCGAAAATTATTTTTATTCTCGCCGACCAAGCCGACTCGGTACTGAGGTCGTTGATTTTCCCTTCTTATTCCTTACAGACTGTATAGATGAGGTACATGTAGCTACAAAAAAAAAAAAGGCAAAAAGGCTCTTTAACACAAATGAATCTTCGAATAAATTATCGAAGCTTGAATGAATACTTACTTGTTTATTTCATACGGGTTCTGCACGCTCGAATTCCTCTTTTGTCGCACTCACGCCGTTTACAAAGGTTAGTAGCAGAAATAGAACCAAAGCGTTGACTTCAAGCCCCATTTACCAGGCCGAAACTTAACCGTACCCTAATGAATTATACATCAAAATGCGCGTAATTTTTTGGCTGTTCCAGGCGTTCAGATAGTAGGGAAAGCGCGAATAGTTGGGGAAGGCGCGAAGAAAAGCGAGCGAAAAAATGCGGGGAACCGCACTTTTTTCGCTCGCTTTTCTTTGCGCCTTCCCCACTATCTGAACGCCTGGAACAGGCTACGTTATTTATTATTATCTTATCATGCCATTAAAGACTGGAACTCTCAGGCTTTATATGTAAGAAACAGTACTACTAGCGCTTCTTTTAAAACTAACTTTTACAATAACTGTTTTGCCCCGTAACACGTTCGGCCTCGACCTTAAATTTATATATATTAATTTATGTGTTTAGTTAATTGATTATATTTTGTAGGACCTCTTTGAAAATCATGTTATGAAAGGGCATCCTATTAAAATATTAGTTAATAAATAATAAATTATTCTTTTCGCATTCAGTGGTGGGAACACGCAACTTGGAGCATGCGTTGTACAAACCTCGGCCCAGATTCCATCCCCTGTTTTGGAAAATGAGATAGAACCTTACAAAATATCGCGAGTCGGCAACACAAAATATTTATTTGCCAGTATACAATTATTGTTTACCGGGGTAATTTACACTTCTACGTAAAGCTTAAAGATTGTACTTTCATAATCTGGAGGTAACAGAACGATTACGCTCTTCAAACGAAAGAAAGAGAGCAAAATATTCTCACAGTAAAATTCGCAGATTCTTGAGTCAGTCAGGTCACAGCGGGTGTCACGCGATATCTGATAGAGCCTTTTGTTAAGCGTGACTTTCACATGGGGAACGTTTAGAACTTCACTGAATAATGAACTGGTATCACATCTGGTTATTCTTGAAAACAGTTGTTTAGAACATAACAAGTCACTGAACTCTATTGTTTCAGGTCTATACTGGAAGGTACAGACCTCCACAACAAAGAGAAAATCCCGTCCAAACTGTGGAGAACTGTTTGGACGACATCTCTGTGGGCGCGTTTGTCGCGGTTCATCTGCTCGACTGGGAAAAAAATCCAGCAGAAAATAACATCACGATACATTATTGGAAATGGCTCTTACAAAAAAAAAGTGGACGCCACAAAATGCTATAGGCCTTTTAGAAATGGTTCCTGTTACCTGAACTGAACTATTGAACTATTGACGAATACAGGGGCTGTATGTAATTTAAAGTCAAAGTCGGCCCTGCCTAGAATTAGAGAAATATTGTATGCTCAACGTTATCAGAAATATTGTGTAATTATATTATATTATATTATATTATATTATATTATATTATATTATATTATATTATATTATATTATTTATTTATTATTATATTATTATGTTATTATATTATTATTGTATTATATTATTGTGTAATTATATTTCTCATGCTAATGTTTTTTTGTAACCTTTTTGATTATCGATTGGTTTCAGAAATTTCCGAAACAATTTTTATTCACGTTTGATTTCAGAATTTTCCGAAACCATTTTTTTAAGCCTGGTTGGTTTTAGAAATTTCCTAAACCATTTTTATTCACGATTAGTTTAAAAAATTTCCAAAACCTTTTTAAGCACCGTTGGTTTCAGAAATTTCCGAAGCCTTTTTACTTTTGAGTGGTTTCAGAAATTTCCAAAACCAAAAATTGGCTTCAGCAATTTCCGAAACCAATCGTTATGTTTGAAGACGGATAAAATGCCTTCTGTCAGAAATATATGTTTGCTAGCCTGATATTGGCTGAACTCAGTGCCGTAAAATTTGGTTTAAAACTGGAATTCTTGTCGAATTTTGCAATTCGTCTTGAAAACGCTACGAAAGTGATAAAATA
>JAJLRJ010000012.1:16592728-16825268 GCA_024195265.1 Dendrophyllia cribrosa | reverse complement strand
GAGAGTGGCTAGCCAAGGCCCGGTTTGATTGTTTTGATAAAAACTTCTCAACTCCTCGGTTTCAGTGTTTCGCAGCTCGACTGTGGAGATTAACTTGATTGCGTGCCGTGTGTGAACATTTTGCTTGATTTTGTTCAAAATTCTGGCAACAAGAGAGTTTTCGAGTCCGTTTACAAAGTGTAACTCGATTATTCGTCTGCCCTGTTCAACCCGTCGGTCAACCCGATCATAGATTTGAACAAATTGTTCGAAATCTAGATCCGGTGGGTTGTTTTGAGGCTCGACCTCGCCGGCAGGCTCGATCCTCTCGACATTTCGGGCCTGTTCGTCCAGCCAGGCAATCAGCTCACGTTGATTGGCATCACGCCGCCTTCGTTGCCGGGGTTGTGCCATATATAAAGGGGTTTTGGATTTCTTCAATTGGTGATGTCTCGCTTGCCGTTGCGGGTGGGCTCGGGAAAAACGCATTTGACCCCCCGCTTAAAAAGGTGGTCGAAAAATTGGCAGCCAAAACAAAATCGTTCGCTCCACTGACTCCCTTTTACGGGTGTTTGAGGACGGGAATCCCGAGTAGTTGGTAGGGGATGGTCTCAAATACCATTTTTTGAGTCCATAAATAAGCTGTCCGAGCGGAGTGAGGACAGCTTATTTATGGACTCAAAAAATGGTATTTGAGCCATCCCCTACCAACTACTCATGGAGAAGTTTGCTAAACAACTGGCTGAAGTACGACGCTTGGACACTAAAGGTGAATACAAAGCCAAACTCGATGTGCTAGATAAAGAACACAAATTTATCCTCCTACACTCACTCGACAACTACAACAAGGAAATGCGCCGTTCAAACCTGTCAGAACGCCTTCATCACATCAAGGAGCGTCTTTGTCACGTGGCACAATACCACCCCAACCTACCTTTCACCCTTTTGAATGAAAGGATAAAAGCTTGCCAAAACTGCGAAGGCAAATTAAGCCTCAGGATGTTTTCATCTGAACTTTGCTGTGAGAACTGCGGGCTCCTAGAGCCTCTGGATGGTGTGACCTTTGATTATAACGAGCTCTATGGTGGTGATTACAAAATTACCAAAAAAAGAAGGCCCACCAAACGCTACAACTTCAAAAACTATCTCAACAAACATCTGAAAATTTGTGAACCCTACGCCTGCTTGTCCTCCGAAGAAATACAACATGCAAATGATTCCTTCAATTTCATCGAAGAACATCTACCGGATAGAATCTCTATGCCATTTGTAGCCTACGAAATCTTAGACGCGATAGTACTAAAACGGCCACAACGTGCTATTGTCAATTACTTCTGGCTACAAATTCCACAAAACTCAATGTGGAAACACGAGCAAAAATGGCAGATCGTGCTTGGAAAGATGGGTCACGTTGTGTGACATTGCGTTACTTGTCACGCGTGACATATTGCGTTGTCCCTTTCAACCAACAAGAGTTGTCTGGGGTTCTAAGTGACTGTACAAATAAGAACTTCTATCATAGATGCTATAAGGGCTGCTCGAGTAAATGCCATAGAAACTTTCATGGGCACTTGGGCCGTCATAGTCTTCCTCGTCATCACTACCGATGTCTGCAAACAGTAACGCCCTCTGTATGTATCTATAAGGGGGCATGCCGGGGCAAATGGCTCGGTGTCTGCCCATGCCCACTTCTGGTGAGAAGAGTTCTTGGCATTTATCACATGTTTGTGAATTTAATGTAGGGAAATGGCAATCGTTTTGCCAGTGATAATGATTTTTTATTGAACGGCATACAGATTTCATCCTGCGTTGATGAATTTCCCTTGCAGCCAAGTCGCGCTGGTGACTCCTTTCGACCATGTCAAGGATGTAGTCTTGGATGATGTCTGGCAAGTAATCCCAATGGGATTCACCAAAAGGCAGTTGCTCCATTGCCATAAATATACAAGGGTGTATGGTTTTTCAATTAGTAATCAGTGATACAAGTTGCTGTGGAGTTAATGATTCGGCAATTCTAAGTATATCTGGAGGGATAATGTTTTCTTTTGGACTGGGCTTCACCATTGTATGAGAAGACCTTCCAATAAAATAATTTTTGGGGGTGTCTGCTCTCCGTTCAAGAAGAACTTGTTTTTTCTTACCAGTAACAATAACACCGCTTCTTCCTCGCCCTATTGTCACAATGTGCGTATATACCTAGGGTATGGATTTCTTCAATTGGTAATACCTTTGCGAGCGGGCGGGCTCGGGGTTTGATGGGTGGGCATGCCCGGAGTAGTATAGGGGGAGGGACGTCAAATACCGATTTTTCCAAAACCATAAAAGCCATAAAATATTTCACATGGTCTTGGAAAAATCGGTATTTGACTCCCTCCCCCTATACTACTCTATGTACCCTCTAGGTTTCATTGTCATAGCCTTAATGTTCTTGAAGTAACGAAGGGGGGGGGGGGGGGGGGGGGGCACAATGTGCCCCCCCCCCCCTCAGGCTCAGGAACTCAAAAAAAGCCCAGGCTGAATAGGGTTAAGGGATATATATATATTGGTTTACATTGGGTAAAAAGTGATTTTGAAAATAAAATAAAAAAAATTTAAATTAATTTTGCAAACTAAAAAAATAATTATTTCCCATTGTCAACCACGATCCTATAATTGTATATGGTTATTGAAGTTAAATTATTTTCAATTTCAATAACTCATTCCCTATAATTGGGTATGGCTATTACAACTTTGCTGATTAAAAGAACAAATCACCTTTGGTGTAATAAGTTACAAAAATAATTTTGAAATTAAAATTATTTTTAAAATTAATTTTAAATTTTTAATAATTATTTATGTAACTTATTTATTCCTAGTTATTCCCAGATTGGAGAAGACCTTATCTGCAGTAGATGAAAAAAACAGTTCCCAGGTCACCAGAATCCGACGAGGCCCCTACCTTTGAAAACTGCGTGAAGAAACTAATTAGCATATGTGTTTGGTGGGTTAACTCAAAGTTGGACGTAATCGTCTTCAGGACGTAATGTGTTGTTTTAATTTATGAATAACTAATTAATTATTCATAAATTAAACTTAAACGAAGTGTGCTGCTTAATTTTTTGAATAATTAATTAGTTATCACTACGTTATACTTAAGCGTTGTGTGTTGTTTTAATTTATGAATAATTAATTAGTTAGGCCTACGTTATCATTTAAGCGTTGTGAGTTGTTTTAAAGATTTGACCTTGGGACTTTAAGACTTGGCGTTATAAAAGTGAGCGTAACTAACGCTTACAAATTTAACGTTAAAGAAATGTGAGTTTCATTTTCAAAGATGATTAACGCTAGCAACCAACACATGAACGCTCAAAAGTTTTCAAAGGTAGGGGCCGAGGAGGATTTGGTGAGCTGGGAACTGTTTTTTTCATCTACTTTTAAGCACTGTTGTACAAAACATATCTAGTCTTTTTGAAGTCGAAGTTACGGAGGAACTTTTACTGATAGATGAAGTGACTATACAATATAATCCCAAAACATTGACCATCACGGAACTAAAGTTTTCAAAACCAATGCAGTAGTTAACATTGTCACCAGACCAATAAATATAAACAAAGCTTGCGTTTAATATACTCTTGATCACGAACCTAAGTTTAAATTGTTTGGTTATAGCTTATTGTTTTTTACAGTAATCATTCGGTTATTCCTTTACAAAACCACTTGTTATTGTCTCAAAACATTCCTCGTTGTTTTAAAGACTTAAATTATGTCGCTGTTTTGTTCATGATTAGTCTGCTATTTTTGTTTACAGTTGCATTTGAATTGTAAGTTCCTTTATGTAATAAATTGCCACCTTGTGTTCCAACAAGTCTACTACTTACTCCATCGTTTTAAAAAAATATATCAACCAAAACGGTATATCCTGCAAAGCCTCAGAGATAAAACATATCTTGCAAGGTTGAAGGAATTAAAACATTTTCTCTGCAAGCCGTGTTTCCATGTTTGACAACAACATTTCCCTCTGTCACAATAAGATAAAGTCATGAAAGTTAGGACACTGACGGCAAAAAAGACAAAAAGCAAACTAATTTCATTCAGTTCATTTTATTGAAATAACGACAAACATTTAACGAACAAAACGCCGCTTAACTCAGAGATTCACCTTCCACTCAATTTTAATTATTACACATCTCGTATCATAAACTTAAGGTGGCTCGACTGGGTTTTTTGGCGACATAACATCCCAACTTTGAACGGCTGATACTTCACTGTCTGAGATCGGTCAGGCAAGCTGCTTCACACATATACTAGAGATGAAACAAAATTTCCAAAAAAGTAGATTTGATTGACTTCGGTGTTACCATAACAACGATCTGATGACGTCATGGTTTTTGCATATTAGTAATTTTCTCAACATCCAGACCTAAACTTTTAAAACGACTGTATGCCTCTTATAGTCTAGAAGTATGTCTTCAAGACTGCAAAGTTTGAAAAAATTCTATGAGAGCGTTTTCGAATAAAATTGAGTTAAATATTTTCCATCAAAAATTTAAAAATTCGTATTACTTTCTGTTATTTCGTCGACGCCAGCGTTTTCCTGATAAATTGAAACAATATTTTCACCATTTATTATTTATGTGCCATAAAATTACATTCCCTGAAGGTTTCATCCTGTTTGCTTCACTAGATTTCAGTTGATGTGATCGGAAGCAGTCTTAAATATGCTCATTTTACTCACAGAAGTAACACTTTTGTTAGGGAAGCGTTTATTTTAGTCGATGAAATTTTTTTAAAATCTTTTGATCTAAAGTTGCACATGCGATGCACTATCTCTGCAAATTTCAAGTGCATTGAATCATTTTAAGGGCGCGAAATACAATTAAAAGTATAGGGGACTTTTGCATTCGCCTTCCAAAGTTTTATTGCCGTATTATTTGTTGACAGCTGGTTTATTTCAGGGCTTTCTCTTTTGTCTACATTCTACATATTTGTGCACTTTTGAATAAATTTTAAACGTGTTACATGTGCATGACCGCAGCCTTATGTTAATTGCCATTGTAGTCATTGTACTATGAAAATAATTTTCACGATCGCTTTGGAGAATGCAGGCATGGCAAACGTGTTGTTTCAAAAGCGCACAAATATGTAGAATGTAGACAAAAGAGAAAGTCCTGAAACAAACCATCTGTCAACAAATAATACGGCAATGAAACTTTGGAAGACGAATGCAAAAGTCCTCTATAATTTTAATTTGATTTCGCGCCGTTAAAGTGATTCAATGCACTTGAAATTTGCAGAGATAGTGCATTACATGTACAACTTTAGATCAAAAGATTTTAAAAAAATTTCATCGACTTGTTTTTAAATAAACGCTTCCCTAACAAAAGTGTTACTTCTGTGAGTAGAATGAGCATATTTAAGACATCGCTTCCGATCACATCAACTGAAATCTAGTGAAGCAAACAGAATGAAACCTTCAAGGAATGTAGTTTTATGGCACATAAATAATATATGGTGAAAATATTGTTTCAATTTGTCAGGAAAACGCTGGCATCGACGAAGTAACAGAAAGTAATGGAATTTTTAAATTTTTGATGGAAAATATTCAACTCAATTTTATTCGAAAACGCTCTCATAGAATTTTTTCAAACTTTGCAGTCTTGAAGACATACATCTAGACTATAAGAGGCATACAGTCGTTTTAAAAGTTCCGGTCTAGATGTTGAGAAAATTTCTAATATGCAAAAACCATGACGTCATCAGATCGTTGTTATGGTAACACCGAAGTCAATCAAATCTACTTTTTTGGAAATTTTGTTTCATCTCTAGTATATGTGTGAAGCAGCTTGCCTGACCGATCTCAGACAGTGAAGTATCAGCCGTTCAAAGTTGGGGTGTTATGTCGCCAAAAAAACCCAGTCGAGCCAACAGTGGCGTAGCCAGCCTATAGGCCCGGGCCTACAAATTTTTCAGCCCACTTGTGTTACATTTTTAAGAATTGGAAATGAAAAATTCAAATCCGTTCTCTTTTATCCAATATTAGGATTTCGCTGCTGTCAAGATCACCAGAAAGTGAAGGATAAAGCATTTTCAAGGGCCAATATCGAAAGATTTTCCGGGGGCACCCCCTAGAAGCGGCCCTACAATTCTTCTAAAAGCTGGCTACACCCCTGAAGAAGCCTGTACTGTTCCTTCAGTCCATAGTACACTTCTTTACCGACAATTCAGTTCATCGACTACCGCAATCACGACTTCGCTCACAGAGCTCTCAAACGGTTCTCTATCTGGGATGTTTCACGATTGGTGGTTGGAAAAAACGCAAAATACTATTCGGCTTTTTAATAAAACAACACATAGACAAGCAATAAACTACTTATTTTAATAGCGAAATACCACATCCTCTGCCCAAACAGGCGCCCGAAAAAAATCAAAATAATGAAGGAAATTAAAACTGCAAAAAAATGTTTAAATAATTTTTACCGTAAGTGAGCAGTTTTTACGATGTATAGACGGCTTGTGTACGTTGATATACAAAATTGAACCACGTTCCACTTTTTACTTTTACATAAGCCGTTACATGTAATGCATCCTCTTATGTTCATTGACTGCATTTACTCAAAAAAGCACCACGGCGCTAATAAAAAGCGGCAAACAATAAGAAAAACGAAAAAAATTCACGCATGAAAATTTAATTTCCGCAGCTGTCTTGCATTTTGACAATCAACGAATAACCACAACTCTTGAATTCAAGTGCTTCGACGTTCCACTCAGCACACTTTGCAATTAACGTGGTATGCTACAAGCTGTGTTGCGTGTTGCAATGATTTGTGCAACTTGTCTTGTCAAGTTTCAAGAACCAATACAAGTCCCACATGTATTACATCAAATTATACCAAAGCATTCAAAATAGGCCTGTTTCGATATATTAAAATTCTTACTTGGCTCCGAGGCTTCGGCAATAAAACAAAATAAATCACATTGAGGTTCAGGGATGAATAACTAATTTATTTTCTGTTACTCCCCTCAGCCTCGGAGCCAAGTTAGAATTCTGGTATATATATGGCCTATTTCACATTCATATAATAAAGAAGCCCTTGAAAAACTTTCAGCTAACTTGGAAGTTTTTATTGACAAGCGATACAAAAACCTAAAAGCAGTCAACCACACGTGTAAAATTAAAAAAAAAAATTGGAGGTGAGGTGAACAGTGCTGGATATTTGTCGAGCAGCGAAGCGGCGAGTTAAATATCTACCACTTGAGGTGAATATAATTGTTTCAGTATATACTAAACCAGTGGCCAGCCAGTTGAAATAGTGAGGGTAATGGACAGTTGTTTTGTCCACACATGTAATGATCTTTTCGGCGTGACTTTTGCGGGCTTTTGTTGTTCCGCTCCAGTCTTCAACTGAATAAAAGTAATTTTTATACAATATAAATGCGCGTGCTCTGATTAGTCAATAGCTATTGACTATTATACCGGTATACAACAATCAATCAATCAATCAATCAATCACTTTATTTAAGTGTCAATATAGTACCTAGCCGAGGGTAAAAACCCTCTACTACTATAATTATAAAGCAACAGACTACGCATTTCTATGGTTTATCATCACCTCTTGAGATGTTGGAATAGTACTTAAAAGGCTTGTAAATCACTCGCCAATCACAACCACTCACTCACAATCTCTTCTCGTGTTCTTCCGACATCGCGTGTAGTTTATTGAGCAGATGAACCACATAAATTTGTGGTCTGCTGCTTTTATATTTCCCTTGGCGCACTTTGCTTGTAAATTCTCATGAAAAATTGTGCAAACCACTTGAATTTTATCTGTTTATACTGTACCGCAGTTTTTTTAAATTATTTTTTCTGTACCGGTGCATAATCTTGGCACCGCAGGCGAACAGGAACTTACATAATAACGGGCCCCTTCAAGGATCATACAAACAGGGAACCTATTTGAATTGTTAAAATACCTCAGCAGCCGTGCATTTCTCTATGGTACCCCATCGCCATCAGAAACTTAATTATTAAAAGTTATTAGGGCTGGAAGTTAGGCATGCTTACAACATTATGCACTAATAATGCGGGATTGACCAAGGATTTCTCTAAAGGAACATCGATATCAAACGCGCGTCGTAACGGGCCTCGTCCTGATGTCCTGCGCGCATTGCGTGCTGGGATCGGTAGTTCAGAATGGTGAGCTGGAAGAGGCTCCGTGAAGAAATATGGGTGGAGTAAGGCCTGAAATAGAGTATAGAGAAAAAGTTATCAACAGGTATATTTTTTTCTCACGATGCAGTAGTGGAATCTCGTTAAAATCATGATTCATGTAATGTGGTGTTAAACCCTTATAAAGTGAAGCCAATCAAATGATAGTTAAACTGGGCAATAATAATTCAACCATGTTCCATCGACAGGTCTCTTAAAATTTAATTTATTTTTTTATTTTATTTTTTTTTTCATAACAGTTTTATTAAAGAAACCAATAACAAATAACAAAAATAACAGAAATATACACAGATATTTTGCTATTACAAAGATATTTAACTATTACAGTGTCAGTAGCAGTTACGTAGTTTACACATACGAGAAAAAAAAAAAAAGAAAAAAAAAATATGTACAAAAGTAAAGTAAAAAACTAGAGTAGTGGTGCCCAGGTGCGATAATACTTCGGAAGTGCTTTTTTTGTAGTCGCTATTTCTTTAAGAATTTTAAGTTTTTCTTGAACACTCAGTATAAAACATTCGAAATCTAAGACGTTTCCGCGAAGGCTTGTGCAAAAGATACAATATTTGGCAATAAATAGACAATAGTTTAGTGTTTGCCAATGCTTTGTTCTATCATGCCAGCCGTAAAGTATATGGCTTGTAGTTAACGTTATTATTTCACATGTTTTTTGGTACCACCAGTTTTGAAACAGGGTCCAAAAATCGATTGTGAGAGCGCAGTTTATTAGCAGGTGATCTAGAGTTTGTTTCTCGGCATTGCATAAGTTGCATATAGGGTTTTCTAGGAGGCCGTCTCGATGAAGTGAGACGCGGGTTGGGAGTATGTTTTGAACTACTTTGTGTTGAAACATGATTATTTTTACTTCGTTTGTGACGGCGAATGGCATGAGATAAACTTTCTGGATGGTCTTTTTTGTGAACCTGTGGCGAAGAATTTTGGTTTCAGTGGTGGGAGGAACGAAAACAGCTTTTAAAAGAGAGGAGTAAATATATCTAGTTGTCTGGGTGTTGACTGGTGTATTGTGTTCAAAATTCGGAGTTGGGCTTTTAAAATTGGCTTTCCACTCATTTGGAATTGCTTTAACCAGACCATAGTATGTCGTAAAAGGGACATTAAGATTGAATTTTAGAGCGAACTCGTGCAATTTCAAAAACTCACTGTTTTGGTTTAATATGTCGCTTATTTTGGTAATGCCAGCGTTGTACCAATTGTTGTAAAAAACAGGTTTGTTTTCTATCAGGATTTTTCTGTTGTTCCACAATGATTCGTTTCTAGGATGCGTTCCGCAATCGGTTTCCGTTGCGATTTTGAACTCATACCAATATTTTAGCATTATTTTATAAAAAGTGGGGAGTTTGTTGTCATTGTCAAGTATATTTGCTGGGAAGTTGCATTTTGTTAAAAAGACAAGATTTCCGTGTTTGTGCAAAAGATGATTAGGGATTATTTTCCAGGAAGCTTGTGAATCATCCTGAATTCTGCTTATCCAAGCTAGCTTCAGTGCCTTTTCCATGATTTTGAAATCACACATTTTCAAGCCGCCATCTTTTTTTTCTCCGATTAAGGTATTTCTTTTGATTTTAGGGGGCTTTCCGGACCAAATAAAGTTGAAGATTAATTTGTTGATTTCTTGGATATAGTGATCTGGAACAGGCAGTACAGAAGCAGAATAAACTAATTTAGAAATCCCAAGAGTCTTGACAATGTTAATTTTTCCATAAAGAGTTAAATTTCTTCGTTTCCAAGTGTTCAACAATTTCTCCAGGTAAAGTATTTTTTCGCCAAAATTGAGTCTGTCAGCGTTTATTTGATTGTAAGAAAAGAAGACACCGAGTGCGTTAATAGGTTCTTTTGGCCATTTAAAACCAAAAGGTTCATCTGTGTTGTGTTTCCATTCTCCTAACCACATTGCTTCGGTTTTGGTAGTATTAATTTCTAGGCCGGAACATTTTTTAAAATCGTTTAATAGCTTTAATAGACTTGTAACGGAGTCAAGGTCACGTACAAATACTGTTGTGTCGTCGGCATATTGAGTTACTTTTAGTTCGTGGTTGTTTACTTGGATACCTTTTATAGCCGGCTCGCTTCTTATAGCTCTAGAGAGAAGTTCTATGCCGAGGACAAAAAGGACGCCAGACAAAGGACAACCTTGTCTGACTCCCCGCTGTAAGGAGAAAAAGACAGAGGCGTGGCCGTTGTTCACGACACAACTTGTAACATTGTTACAAGAATATTTTTATCCAGTTTTGGATGTCAAGGCCGAAGTTAAACAGCTGGAGTGTTTCTTGAAGATAGTTCCATTCAATGGAATCGAAAGCTTTTTTAAAGTCCAAGAAAATAGCAATGCCTTTTTTATTTAGCTTGTCTGTGTAGTGTATTAGATCGTAAATCAGTCGTAGGTTTTCACCAATATAGCGGCCCTTTACATAACCTGTTTGATCTGGGTTTATTAAGGTTGGCAGAACGTTTTCTATTCTTTTGGCTATAACTTTAGTGAGGATTTTGTAATCAACGTTTAGGAGTGAGATTGCCCTAAGATTTTCTAGGATTGTTTTATCTTTAGATTTTTTTGGTATAAGCGAGATTATTCCTCGTCTTTGGCTTATAGAAAGTGTCTTGTAGTGAAAGGCGTAATTGTAGCTGGCAAGTAGGTCAAAGGAGATGTCTGACCAAAAAAGTCGGTAGAATTCTGCTGGTAGACCATCGGTACCCGGAGATTTATTATTGCTGAAATCTTTGAGCGCGTTAATACATTCATCTTCGTTTACCAATCCTTCGCAGGATTTCATTTCTTCTTCGCTAAGTTCTGTTACATTTTCTGATTTAAAAAATGACGAATTCTTAATTTTTTGGTCATCTATGTTGTTGGAGCGGTACAGTAACTCGTAAAAGTTTTTTTCTTCTTCTAAGATTTCAAATTGATCGTCTATATAGGAATTTTCACCTACTTTGAGTTTTGATACTGTTTTAATGTCGTGATGGCGTTTTTCTAAGCTATAGAAATATTTCGTATTACGTTCCCCTTCTTCGTACCATCTCACTTTGCTTCTTAGGATTGCGCCTTTTGTTCTCGTTAGCATGATTTTTTTAAGAAGTGATCTAGCGCGTTGAAGTTCGAGTATGATGTTTTTGTCGTGCGGAGTTTCTTCAGCTTTAGCTTGGAGGTTGTTTAGTTTTTGGTGCAATATTTTTTCTTCATCTCGTTGTTTTTTCGCTTTTCGTTTAGAGTACTGAATGGTAAACCCTCTTATTTCCATTTTAATGAGGTCCCATTTTAGGCCTAAGTCTTGCGTATCTTTGTATTTATTTTTGAAGACTGGAATATTCAACTTCAGTGCTAATACGTACGCTTCGTCTTTAAGTAAGGCTGTGTTGAATTTCCAGAAGCCAGGACCCCTTTTTTGACTTTGGTGATTAGACTGCAGAGTAAAAGACACAGCAGAGTGGTCAGAATTCGGCATGTGGATGATATCACTTTTGTTTGCGAATTGAATTAACTCTTGTGAAACTAAAAAGTAATCTAAGCGGCATTGGATTTTCAACGATTTAGTTCTCCAGGTGAAGCTTTGTTTGTCAGAGTTCAGGTTTCGCCAAATATCAGTTAAGTTATATGAATCACATAGCATGTTGATTTCTTTGATTACAGCTGATTTTGTAGAGATGGGGTTTCCGCCTTTTTTGTCGTTTGAGGTGAGAGCGCAATTAAAGTCTTCACCGATTACGATTGTATCTTGCGCGAATTCTTCTAGTTGTTTGTTTAGTTTTTGAAAAAAAATAACTTGTTGGGTAATGTCATTAGGTGCGTAAATGTTAACGAGGACAATAGTTTTTTCATCGAGTGACAGTTTTAAAATAATGAACCTTCCTAGTTTATCCGAAGTAACTTTCACGACTTTGAAATCCACAGAGGGATTAATTAGTGTTATTACACCTTTACTATGGTTTGTTCCATGACTAAAAAAGGCTTTGCCACCCCACTCGTTTTCCCAAGAGGCGGCAATATCATTAGAGCAGTACGATTCTTGCAGAAAAGTGACGTGGTGATTTTGTTTATGTAACCAGCGAAAAATGGTTCGGCGTTTGATTGATTTGTTGAGGCCTCTAACATTTAGCGACAAGCATTTTAGATCGAAAGCATTGGCAGTAATCAGATTGTTAGTTTTGTTTTTGACGTTAGTAAACACAAGCTTCGCGGAGTGAAAACTAATAAAAATAAATTTCTTTCAGCACCAACAGAGAAACGGTAATTGGTAAGACTTGTCTCAGATGGGCTTAAACGTAAACATAATCGAAATGTAACAATAAAATAGATTAAACACACAAGTGACCTAAATGATAAGACTGCATGATATCCACGTACGAAAATCAGACACAAATACACAAATGAACATATATACATAATCCTCGACTAATTAGTGGGATTTGAAGTCCGAGGGATAGCCGGCAGACAAGCTCCGTTTGTCAATAGATGGACATTTGTGCTGAACGGCGAAATAACACATACCTTAGTTAAACATCATGTCTTGGGCGGAATTCATCGGGAATAGAGTTAATGTCAAAAACTTGATTGTCAATAAACAAACTACGATTAATTACTTTTGAATCATGTCCCTTCTGTTTGGCGACGAACATGGCTTTGATTAGGGATCTTCTTTCCTCCTGGATGGCACGGGCATAATCTTTGGTTATATAAGCATCTTTGTACTTGACGGATTTCTTTAGCCGGCTTTTGGCGGATAGCACCTTCTCCGTATGCTCCCTGCTTACAAATCTTGCGATGATGGGTCGTGGATGCGATGGAGTAAAATTGTCAGTGTCATGATGAGTCGTCGCTTTGCCAACACGGTGTATGGCGTGGAAATGGATATTTTCAGTGTTGATCTTTAAATCATTTTCGATGATGTCATAGACTATATTCCGACAATTTTCGTCCTTGTCCTCTGGTATGTTCATGAACTTTAAGTTCTCTCTTCTTGTGTAGTTTTCGAGGGCAGTAAGTTTTTCTTGGGTGTCTTTAAGTGATGGCCGTAGTTGTTCGTTTTCAGCCCGAATTTTTGTCATCTCTGCTTGCAGTGCTTGGATAGTTTTTGTTTGATTGTCCAACATTTCTTGGTGGGAACGTTTGGAGTCTTTGTGCGCCTTTGTCTCTTGCTGAACATCTTCTATTGCTGCCCAGGCGTTTTCGAGGGACTTTTCAATTTCTTTAATGGACTCTTTGACGCCGTCGATTTGTTGTTTGAATTCGCATCTTAACTGGGCCATGTCAACATGCATTTGTGAAAAGTTGTCGTCTATCCTTGTGTCCATAGAATTTTGTTTGTCCATTATAAGTTGTAAGGACATCTCTTCTTCTACGTTGTCCAGGTTGTCTTCTTCAATGCTCGTCTCTTTGCTTTTTATTCTGTTTCGTTTTGGTGATGGACTTGTGCTGTCACTTGTCGGCGAGCATATCGGCGAGCGAGTTAGTCTTTGTATAACTTCCATTAACATTAAATGCCTGTTATGTGGTCATTATGTTATAACGAATAACGGAAAAAGAACAATGTGAAGGCACGGTCTCATTCGTTTTCATATCTCAAGCTGATGTTTCTCTTTCACTTAAATTACATGAAATATAACGTATTTCACACTTTAGACTAAAAGAAGGAAAATATCAAAACAGTTAATGCCTCGAACTCAAGTTTTCACTGACGTCATAAGTCATTTCCGTTACCCACAGCAGTAAAATAACGAAAGCTAACCGTTTTCAAATCAGTACTTAACTCTAAACACCGTAGATCAGTGCTAAACCTCAATACACTATTCTTTGCTTAACCGGAGATCTATTGTCTCAGTTGTCTGCCAAATAAATCAGGTTCTGTTCTTGTGTATGTCAGTAATGTAACGATAAAGAATATTATGTTGGATACATAGGACCTACTTTACCCGCATGGCAAGTTGATGTTACGCAGATTCGCTTAGACAGTATGTGATTAATAATAGGACGATCAGGTGCTTAATTCTCCCTCCCAGTCTCTTCTATCGAGTCGCAAAGGAGGCTATACATGCAGGTGTATTGATTACGAATGTTACAATGGAAGAACACGGGCTATAGTAGTTTTTCCTCTCTCCTTTATGTACATACCTCTGCAGCAGAAATCCTCTCCTTTGATGGATAAACCAAAAATCTTTTCAGCAAGTCCACAGCCTGAATAATAACAAACGCAATGTTCAATGCTCACTAGTTTTGTTGTGTCTGTTCATGGTCACATTGTACATAAAGACCTTCAAAACCGAAAACACGTACTAGATTTCCATTTTTTGCTTAACATTTTGATGTAAACTAATTCCACTATGTCAAGCCCTTGAGTTTGAGCAGTGCTATCACAGTTCATAACACGTCAGGTCATGTATTCAATGTACAGTCTGTTACGCTGTGAATTCTAACTTGACACGAACACGTCTTACAAAAACATGACATATTATTTGATATAAAACAAATCACATTTGATACAAACTTAGACCATGTATTTGTGCAACATGTTCCGGCACTGACAATTAATGTAGATTTAATTCACAATAGTCCTAAGTTCGACTGGAGGTGCTAATAAGTACTGTACATGTATCATGCTCACCATCTCAATTCTCAATGGCTAAGGGCACATGGCTTATTCATGCTGGCATAGGACTGTAATGAGACATCTACAGACAGTGGAATTTAAGCCCACAGATGTGACATCATATCTACAGAGAGTGGGATTTATGCATGCATATGTGACGTCAAATCTACAAAGAGTCAGACGTGATGTCATGCAAGTGTGCCAAGCACTGCCCGCTTAATTAGCGGTAAGATGAAAGAAATTGCGAGATTTCACAATCTGTGAGGGAAAAGCTTCAAAACACTGCAAAATTTAACCTGAAATGATGAATTATCTACAGCGCCTCATCCTTCGGCTTTGGTAGACAACATAAATTTTGCCACTGATTATTCTTGCTATCATGTTAATTTAATGTCAGTGTTAATTTAATGTGTTAGTTATACGTTTTTAACCCGTGAATACGCGCAAGCGTAATGAACGGGTTATCGGTAACGGCGGCCAATTCACTCACTCACTCGCTCGCTCGTTCCATCACGCAGATGTAAACCGAAGATAGAGCCGAAGGATGTGAGTTCGATTCTCGTCAGGGCGGATTTTTTTGTTGTTGTTTTTTTCGAACTGAAAATTACTGGTTTTTTTTTGGTTTGTTTGCGTTCGACAAAAGTCGTTGCATTTCATTTCCCAAAAAAACCCCACAATATTTGCGTTACCGCTCACTCGTTCCATCACTCAGCTGTAAACTTAGTGACGAATGCGTTTCGTAACTGAGAACAACGTGAATCCCCGCGTGAATCCAGCGATAACAATAACTAATTTGCTGTAAACGAATATAAACATCAATAAGCTTAAAGATCTTTCGCATTTGGAGTCTTTAATGCAATATTAAAATCGATCTAAAAGGATTTTTCAACCGAGGCACGCGTTTTGATACGTATCTACCTTACAATTAACAAAATTTAGTCTTATGTTAGTATGTGTTCTGCGATAGTCTTGTGGATTAGAGCCGCGATTGATGGTCGGGGACCCGAGTTCAAGTCTCGCTCAGGGCATTTTTCTTTTCTTTTTTTTTTTGGACTGGACATTATGAAAGTGGTGTACTTTTTTACTGCGTGTGTGAGTGTGTGTGTGTTCTTCAAAAATCCTTACGTTTAATTAAAAAATATATATATATCGAACCGTGTCAGTGTTAAAACATAACTTAGTTACCGCAATATTGCGTTACGCGTTAGCATTTCTTATTCACGGGTTGGCTCTTAGGAGAATTTCTATTTCCCCTGGATGGGGCCAACCCACAGCACGACTTTGTCATTTTTCTTCGATGATTTCCTAAAATGAAGATGGAGTTTTAAATGAAGCACATCCCTAGGAGAATAATAATTCTTGAGAAAGGGGAAAACAATCCTTTCTATGAAATTCTGCTCGGAATAATTTGGTGACCAACTGATCAGGTGATACACGCACTTCTCAAACTCATTAATAATTCATGACGAATGAATGAGTGTTTGGAAATCAGTTGAAACACTCCTCATTTTTGCATCCTTAATTTCTCCTTCTAAAATCATTTTGTTTGAGAAGTAATATCAAACATTCGACACAGTATTTCATCAGATTTCCAAACACCTTGAAGTGGGTTAAAAAAAAAAAACTCGGCTGCGCCTCGTTTTCAATCCACTTCACGGTGTTTGGAAATCTGATGAAACACTGTGTCTCATGTTTGATATATTACATAAAACTTAGTTTTGTAGTCGTGTTTGTAATTGTGTATTGAAAGAACATGTAACTGTAAATACCGTAAGGTCTTTCCTGATCAACTTGATGGAAAACAATAGAATTTCATGTCATTTAAAAAAGGTGCTATCATGGAGAACACTCCAACCCCACTCACCTCTGGGGAGGCATCTGGTACAATAGTCTCCAACGGGATGGGCGGCATTTCTGGAAACACGATCTTGTTGTAGTCTGGCAGCTCTGTCATTCCCTGTCACAGAGACAAAATTGAGATACAGTGTACATGCAAAGCCACAGATCGGTCTGTCAGATTCGTTTTCTCAGTAAATCACGTTTATCTTCTAAAATTCATTAATAATTCATGACGAGAACACAAAGGAAATCACTACCGTCAAGGAAGTTTGGATACCCGGTCTTAATTTTGCATAGATTTTGGCGATTTTATTCCTTCGTTTTCTCCGCATTTAATGATCAGTTTGAGAAGCAATATCAAACACTCGAGAAAGTGTTTCATCAGGCATCAAAACACCTCGAAGTGGGTTAAAAAAAAAACTCGGGCTGTGCCTCGTTTTTCAACCCACTTCTTGGTGTTTGGATATCCTGATGAAACACTCTTCCTCGTGTTTGATATATTACATGCAACTTTAAATATACACAAAATGTTTAGAAAAGCCACAATGATTGTAGTTTAATAGTGTAATAACGCAATCTGTGCATTAATAACAAAAACAATGGATACCTGGCCTTGACTTGGAGTTCCCAGTGCTCTGAGAACACAATACAGCTGTGTGATATCACTTTCACCCTGAAATACATTGTAAACAGAAGCATTAATAATGATCATCTTCAAACATTAAGAATATACAATGTTTTGTGCAGGGAAAATAATCTTTATTGTTTTTCAGTTTACAGTACACGTAATATGAAACAAAACATAATTTTACCTTCTACCACCCCCACCACCAAGGTATTCCCCCATAGGTACAATGTATGTGCAGCACAAATGGGGTATGGTTGTCAAGCCGTTTTGGTCCGAAAATGGGTATGTTCTAGACCACGAGGCGAGCCTTTCTCGCATGGGGTGATTTTCACGCGCGCTCGCTTTTCGCTCGCTCTACTATCCCTGAGGAAAAATGAGGGACTACTCGTAGTCTAGGTATGTTCCAACACTCCTGTTACAGTGAAATCACGATGGTCATAGTTTCAAACACGCACTTTATTACGACTTTGATTACGGTTGCTAAAAATAAAGCAAAGTTACAAGTTACTAAGGAATACAAACCGGGAAGCAAAAGACAACGAAGAAATAACAGTAAAAGGAAAAAACGAAGCAAAGACACTTACAAACGTTGTGTGACCTGAACTTGTTGGACGGAAAAATCACGGTAAAACGCTTAACGAAATTGATGTTAACCTTCCGAAACTTAAAACAAAATGCCTCGAAATAAACGACGAAACTTACACAAATGACCTACAACAAAGAAAATTATATGGGAAAATCTAACAGAATATAAATGCGGTGAGCGAAAGAATGCAAAACTAAACAACGGAACGAACGCTAGGAAACATATTTGTTTAAGAATGCGGCCACAACATCTGGCTCCCCTAAGAGTTTAAAAGAAACTCTTATGTTCCTAATTCTTAATTAATCCTTAAAGTTCGTTGCACAGTTCTAAATCTTTGTGGCTCCTCTGGCTGGGATAACCCCTGGTCTTCATTCTTCTTCATTCTCCAATATCAGTACGAGCTTCTGAATGGGTCTCTCCAGAGTTGTCGTTGCCGTGGCAACCTTAACTGATCGGACTCATCCCTTTGGATCTGGGTGTGCGTCGACAACTCGAGCCATGTTCCATCGGTTCCTTGGCAATCGATCATCGGCGATTAACACCAGGTCCCCTCTTTCAAGGTTTCTCATCGGGCTGTTCCATTTTACTCCCTCTTGTAGGCTTTGAGCGTACTCCTTTCTCCATCTCGACCAAAAGACGTTTGACAAATACTGAACCCGTTTCCATCTTCGACGCAGGTAAACGTCAGTCTTCTGGAAGTTACCTGGAGGTGGCATCACGATCTTCGACTTCATTGTCAAAAGGTGGCTCGGTGTTAAAGGGTCCAGATCCCCAGGATCACTTGACGGAACAGTAAGCGGACGGCTGTTAATGATGCATTCTACCTCAGCTAACAAGGTTCTCAAAGACTCGTCATCAAGGGCGTGGCCATACTCCCGCATCAGTGCGGATAAAATGGATCGAACAGACCGTATCTGGCGTTCCCAGATGCCACCCATATCGGACGCCGCTGGGGGATTCTGTTTCCATCGGATAACCCAATCAGCATTAGAATCTTGGGTAAGGCGTCTTTGGATGCCGTCATGGTCCATCTCTTCTAGTGCTTTCTTAAGCTCGGTCTGCGCTCCCACAATACTGGTTCCCTGATCTGATCTGATCTCGCGTACCGGCCCTCTTCTTGCAATAAATCGTCGCAAGGCGTTCATGAAAGAGTCTGTTTCTAGCGAGTCTGCGGTTTTGATGTGTACTGCTCTGCTGGCTAAGCACGTAAATAGTACCCCATAGCGTTTTACTTCTTTCCTTCCTTGCTTTATCTGAAAGGGACCAAATAAATCCACACCACAAAAGGTGAAGGGAGGGGCAGATGTTATCCTCTCCTCAGGCAGGTCAGCCATCTTCTGTTCACCAGTTGTTCCTCGAAGACGACGACATTCAACACATTTAGAAATGAAATGTCTCACAACAGAGTTCGCGTTGACTATCCAATATCAGCTTCTGAGCTCATTCAACGTAATGCCTCTGCGGCGTGAGCGACTTTCTTATGAGCATCTCGGATGATGAGCTCGACAACGAAACTCTTCTTCGGGAAGATTATCGGATGCTTAAAGTCTTCCCTGAACTCCTGCGAGTTACCCAGTCTACCACCAACACGAATGAGTCCATCTTGGTCCAGGAAGGGATCGAGGCGATACAAGGTACTCGACTTCTTGATTTCAGACTTCTTCGCCTTCGCGAATTGACGGTCGTTTTTGGAGTCTGTTCGTTGAATCTTCTGCAAGGCTTCTATTTCCGTGGGAAACGTACCACCCTGCACAAGTTTAAGAATGGTCTTCTCAGCTCTATCCAGCTCTTCTACTCTCAATGGCTCGACTTTAACGTTAGTAGCGTGTCCAACTCCGTTTGCAGCATCATCAGTAATGCTTTGTTTAGGCTTGAGATGGAGTATCCAGGCAATGGATCTCTTCAGCCGGTGCCATTCAGAGAATCGGGTAAGCCTCGTCAGGAAGTTTGCATTCCCACTGACGTCCGTGGTGTGCACCAGAATCCTTTTAACTTCAGGATCGTCGATGGAGATATCGTTTAAGCCACTAGGGGGCCGAGGCCACTGACTCTCAGGTAGCCATAAGAACTTCGGACCCGTTATCCAACGATGCTGCTCGGATAGCTCAGGACCATTAAGACCACATGACGCGTCGTCTGCTGGGTTTTGTTTGGTCTCAACGGACCTCCACTGGTGAGTGTGTGTCGCGTCTCGTATTGTCTGTACGCGATTCACCACAAAAACGTGAAAGCGCTTCTTTTCATTGCGTATGTAGCTTAACACGGTTGTACTGTCCGTCCAATAGAGCTTGCTCTCAACAGGTTCGTCTAATTCTCTGGCGATCATTTCTCCCACTCGAACTGATACAGTGGCTGCGGTAAGCTCCAGACGTGGGATTGTCATAGTTTTAACAGGAGCAACACGAGCCTTCCCCATGAGGAATGCACAATGGATATCACCTCTCTCGTTCTCCATTCTGAGGTAAGACACTTGACCGTAACCAGTTGCGCAAGCATCAGAGAAACTGTGGATCTGTCTCGAAACGACGGTGCCAAAGTTCACGGGCTTAAGACATCGTACCATGGAGAATTGTTCAAGGGCAGGCAATTGGCTTCTCCAATTATCCCAACGTACGCGGAACTCTTCGCCAATATCGTCGTCCCAACTTAGCTTCGTACGGCACAAATCCTGTAATATCTTCCTTCCAACTAACAGAAGGGGTGCTGCTATGCCTAGGGGGTCGTAGACTGATGATATGGTGGACAGTATTCCTCTGCGTGTTGCTGGCTGGTCTTTGACAACGATTCTGAAACCAAACATGTCTGACTCGATCGCCCATTGGACACCAAGAGCTCTCTCAACTGGATAGTAATCATTTCCTAATTCCAATGATTTAACTTCTTGGGCGCGCGCTTCTTCCGGGATACTTTCAAGAATGCTCTTGCTGTTACTGACGAACTTGGCCAAATTAAACCCTCCATATGCGCAAGCACAGCGAACACCACGTATCCTGTTGATAGCAGCATCTTCTGTCTCTTCAGAACGAAGACAGTCATCAACGTAGAAATTCTTTCGCAGAACATCTGCGGTTTCTGCACCCACAATCTTTTCTGAGTCGTCAGCTGCTCTTAGTAAGGCGAAATTCGAACAGCTCGGCGAGGAAACTGCGCCAAACAAGTGGACATTCATCTGGTACTCTTCAACATCTTGTGTTAGGTCACCATCGGGCCACCACAGGAAGCGAAGGAAGTCTCGCTGGCCCTCAGGCACCTGGACTTGATGGAACATTGCATCGATGTCACTCATAAATGCTATCGGTTCTTGGCAAAATCTTGTAAGAACACCCACAAGTCGATTCGTAAAGTCTGGCCCTTGTAGCAACTTGTCATTCAGCAATATACCTCCGAATCTGGCGCTACAGTCGAACACCACCCTTATCTTGTTCGGCTTCTTGGCATGGTAAATGCCATGATGGGGTATGTACCAAACTTTACCCGGTTTTGCAGGAATAAGATCTGACGGTACCTTCCGAGCAAATCCCTTGGCAATGATGCTGTTCATAAAGTTAACATAGTCCTTGTAAAAACTTCTCACTCTTAACAAGCTTCTTCCTTAACCGGCGTGCTCTTTGAAGGACTTGCTCTTTGTTCTCGGGAAACCATAGATGATCACCACGGAAAGAAAGGGGGATTTCATAATGACGATCTTCCGTGTGACGAATTCCCAGGCTGACTATCCTTAGAAACTCCTTGTCTTCTCATGAATGTTCTTGCTCTTTGTCGTCAGTTCGTTCACTGAAGTCCAGTTCGAGCATCTTATTCAGTGCTTGTGGAGTGACGATCTCTCTAACTTTGCTCTCTACCATAAAGTGGTGGTCAAGGTGTCTACCTGAACTGACTTCCTTTGCAGCAACTCTATGGCAACTGACAGTCGGATGTTCCGTGCCGCACATGTACAGAGGGCCCACTATTGCCCATCCAGCAAACGTCTTAATCGCAAAAGGACCACCATCTTCACTTGCTAATACGTCTATTGGTTCGAGAGCTCTCGGGCAGTTTGAGCCAATTAAGAGGCCGATCCTGACATCAGGTAACTGTGAGGGCAAGTCTTCGGCTATGCTTCTGAGATGTTTCCAACGATAGGCGAGCTCGGGCGTAGGCACGTTTTTGGGCGTAGAAAGTTCCTCTTTAGTGAAAATCTTCGGCAGCTGTATGGGATTCTCGCCTTTCAAGTCTGTAACGACTAGTCCATTCAAGACTTTAGAGTCATGCAACTTTGTACCGTTGACAGTCTTAACCATCAGCTGTGTATCCACGCCATTCACCTTTAAGGTGGCTGCGATGTCGTCAAGAACGAACGTACCGGTACTACAGGTGTCCAGCATGGCGTAAGTAAGGACTTCACTTTCAGCAAATTTCAGCGTAACGGGTACGATGGGAACGGCGGAAATCGTTTCTTCGGTACCTGCAGCGTTACAAAGGGCTTCTTCCACCTCCGTATGAGCATTCAAAGCATAATCCTTTGGTTGTGGAGCAGGGGGGCTTAGCTGCCTGGAGGCCATCTGAGTGAGGGCGAAGCTATCGTCATGCATTCCCGTTGGATGTCGACGTGAGCAGCTCTTGCAGGTCCTTCGCTGGGCACAACCGTGGGCTCTATGTCCAGGACTGTAGCAGGCAAAGCAAAGTGATTTCTCCTTTAGAAACTCCTTCCTTTGTGGTAAGGTTTTCTTTAAGTATTCTTGACAATCGTCCAAGTCATGAGTCTTATTACAGAACTTACAGAGACCAGTGGGGGTGCGTGAGCCGGACTCTTGGCCAGCGGTTACATCTGTCGCGTGAGTGGAGGCGTGATGTGAAGTGCCAGACGTTTTAGACTTGCTAGAGCCTTTGCTTTTGCCTTTACTAAAGCGATCAAGTCGATCTGAAGAACCTTCCAGACGACGGAGCGCTTCTCGCGAGAAGACTGGGTCGGTCGCAATTCCCGCTTCTGCATTTACGAAATCCATGAAGTCACCAAAGGAGGGGATCGCTCCACCTTTCACTCTGCTTTTATTTGCTTCTCGGCGCCCTCTGTCTTGAAGCGTAAATGGAAGCTTAGTAACCATGTTTTGCAAATTGTGAGGATGGTTGAGGATAGACAGGAAGGTTAGAGTCGACATCGCGCTCCGGCACTGACTAAGGAAGATGGAAAATCTGTCTAATGCCAGCTCATCCCCTGGACAGATGCAGGGCCACTCATTAATCTTCTTAAGATAGGCGTTAGATATCATGTAAGGGTCCCCATACTTCTCATTTAGGAGCCTTGGAGGAGGCTCTCATTTAGGAGGTGGAGACATCCTTTGATGAGGTCCTTGGGTTCTTCGTCTAAATATTGCTCTAAGTATTGTAGACGGACATCATTTGCACTGACTTTAGCTTCTACTTGCGACTCAAAACTTCTTATGAATGTAAAATACTCCAAAGGATCGCCACTAAACTTGGTCAATGTCAGTGAAGGCAGTAAACTCTGTTGTTTTTGCCCCGCTAGCAATTCTGTTAATCTGTTTTGTTGCTGAAGGACATCGCAGAACTGCCTTGTACTCTGTCGTATATCGGCTATGCATGGTTCGCTAGGGAGGGGTTCTTGCTTCGGTCGCACTACTGGTTCTGCATCCTGCTTGATATTGGCGACGAGAAATTCAGGTGCTAAAGGATTCAGACTTGGATGCTGCATTGGCTCAGGAGGGGTTTGAATCACAGGAACGCCATACGGCTCAGCAATAAAGTTTACATTAGTCCCAGTGTTTAATGATACAGTTGGAGCGGTGTAAGTACTTGAGACAGTTGGATAAAACTGTCCAGAAAAGGTAGATCCTCGTACAGAAGAGGCTTTTAAAGGCGGCTCTTCACGAACACTTAAATCATCTCTGACGCCACTTTCAATTTCTGCAAACACACCCTCACGCACGCGAGCGACTGCTAATTGTTCTTCGAGGCGTAACTTCTCGACCTTTTCCAACTCCTTTCGTTTTTCCAGCATAGCTACTCTTGCCATTAACTCGGCGGCTTTGGCCTTTTCTTTCACTCTGCTTGTAGGGATTGATTGGCTAGAAGATCTAGAGGACGCTTGTGAACGAAGCGATGTTGATGTTGTAGAATGTACTGAGCCAACTTGAGATCTAGTTTCCAAACTATGTTCGATGGTCTCTTTTGCAGAAGAAATCCAGCGTACAGCTTTCTCTACAAAATCGTTAATCCTTTCACTCTGTTCGATATACCAAACGTTTGCAACGTTAAATTCATCTTCAGTCTCAAGATCATCCAAAAGTGCGGCGGCACTTGTCTTAAGTTCTTCCACAGTGATACGAAATGAAGTCAGATTCCTTTCCACAACATCCACATTTTCTTCGTTAGTCACTAAAGAATCGATTTCCTTCATCTGCCGTAGCACTCTTTTACTAACGGATTGACAGTCTGTCCATCGAATGTGGGCGATGAATGCCTTTCCTTTCTCGGTGCGCTGCCTTCGCCTTGTTACTCCGATTGCTTGAGCAGCATCTGCGAGATCCAAACTGTCGCTTTCCGTTCCAACTTGTTCACGAATCTGATGGCTCCCGGTTTCCTCGATTGGATCCATAACGTTTCAACGAATGTTACAGCGAAATCACGATGGTCATAGTTTCAAACACGCACTTTATTACGACTTTGATTACGGTTGCTAAAAATAAAGCAAAGTTACAAGTTACTAAGGAATACAAACCGGGATGCAAAAGACAACGAAGAAATAACAGTAAAAGGAAAAAACGAAGCAAAGACACTTACAAACGTTGTGTGACCTGAACTTGTTGGACGGAAAAATCACGGTAAAACGCTTAACGAAATTGATGTTAACCTTCCGAAACTTAAAACAAAATGCCCCGAAATAAACGATGAAACTTACACAAATGACCTAAAACAAAGAAAATTATACGGGAAAATTTAACAGAATATAAATGTGGTGAGCGAAAGAATGCAAAACTAAACAAAGGAACGAACGCTAGGAAACATATTTGTTTAAGAATGCGGCCACAACACTCCTATGAAATTTTTGGGAACCATACATTTGGAATTTTATGTTGAAGACTTTCAATGAGTACTTTGCAAACATGAGCCTTTTTAATATTGTTTATGCATGCGGATTATTGACAAGGAACTGTAAAGTGTGGATTTCCATTGGGTCAGTATACATGCATGGTTTACGTGTCGTGCATCCCAACTTGCAATTATTGTTAAGTAACATTTAATGGAGGTGAATTTAATTGACACATACATACACTGTATGTACTGTATTGGTCTGAAAATGGGTACCTGTATGTTCCAACAGTCTCCTATGAAATTTTTGGGGACCATACAGTGTACCTTTAGTTTGGAAATTTAAGTTTTATCATAATGAGAAGACTTGAATGAGTACTTTGCAAACAATTGAGCCTTTTAAATAATCATTTATGCAGATTATTAAAAGAACTGTCAAGTGCCATCTTTTTTTATTTGGATTTCCATTGGGTCAATACATGCATGGTTTCTGTGCTGTGTATCCCAACAACACTTTCCTGTTTTTAATGGAGTGCATTTGACACATACATTATGTACATGTGCACAAATAGCACTGCAAATCATGAATAATCTTTTAAGTACTGATAAAAAAATTAATAGGGGAAATAATTGGCTTACATGACTTCATGTTCATGTAAATCAGTGATCTAGTCAAACACAAATGCAGAGATTTCTGTACCAATCTGGATGATTAATGAAATCTTCACTTTAAATTATCTTTACCGGAAATAAAGGTGAGTTGTTGAGAAGTTCTCCAAATATACAGCCAACAGCCCTGGTGAAGCATAATAAAACACAATAAATCAAAGAACTCTAGCCACTGCAATGTGTGGATATTGGAGCACTGTCCTAAGGACAATATTAGATTATAACATAGCTAGCAGAGCCGCGCAATCAAATTCAGTATACGTAAGCGTGCTCAAAATCCCGATAGTGCACACTGAAAGTTTTTTCGCGTCGGATTTGATGCACAATTCCACCGGCTATGTTATAAAACAATTGGTTCATGCTTTTAGCTGTGCACTATCGAGTTATGGAGCACGTGGGAAGTTTAGAGAGCACTCAAGAAGCTAGAGTTAGAGTTACTCTTACGCTTCTTTCGTGCTCTCCAAACTTCCCACGTGCTCCATAACTCGATAGTGCACGCTAAAGCATGAACCAATTGTTAACTAAAGAAATTCATGTTATAAATGGTGTTAACTGGTTTTAATTTTAGAATAAATAATGTTCAAGTATACATGCAAGTTATTTTTCCTAATTCATGCATGTACATTGTACACTAGTGTATCTCGTGTTAAGCTTTCTATCATTTTGTGAGAGTAATTGCAGATAATACATGTAGACATGTAATTATACCAACTTATTTTTAAACCATCTGAAAGCAATGGGTCACATGACACATCTCTGCGGTATGGCCAAAACCTTACGCA
The DNA here is from genome assembly GCA_024195265.1 of Dendrophyllia cribrosa. Classification (NCBI taxonomy): domain Eukaryota; kingdom Metazoa; phylum Cnidaria; class Anthozoa; order Scleractinia; family Dendrophylliidae; genus Dendrophyllia; species Dendrophyllia cribrosa. The sequence goes on along the minus strand of JAJLRJ010000012.1, from coordinate 16,798,951 downwards.
TGCACAAGGTACAGTTACTGTAGTTTTTGCAGCCCCAGCCAACAGCTACAGTACCACATGTACAGTGTGAAGCTGGCACTTAAAGGTGTGCATGCAGTAAAGAGCATTCTACATGGGGCTTTCGGGTCCCATCAGGTGCCTGATCATTTGGACATTCAAAAAAATTGTTTTGACTACAGTATATCAGGATTAATACAGATCATCACAAGAGATTTTGATGAAGAAATAACTCAAAAAATAGTAAGAGGATAATATGCATTTTCACATCTCATGTCACTTATAAATAAATGAGGCCAAGTATGTGTTATTATAATACCTGTAAACTGAGAACTCTAGATATAAAGCACTGTTGTAGCATGTTAAAGGCAATAAGATGATCGAGCAGAAAATTGAAGGAGAATTGCAAACAGAAAAAAAGTAACACTGTCGACAGAGGGTACACAAAAATTTTGCCTCTTTCATCAAAACTTCTACATGTACTGTACAGTGTACATGTATATGATACAATACACTGCATTTTGCACTGATACACACTTTGTCGTTGAAATTAATTACTATTATTTGACTTATGAATCAAAGTTAAGACCTGTTTTGTGGTCTGACCACTCATAAGTGACATGGCCTCCTGTAAGCGATATTAGCTTAGTTTGCATTCTGGGTGGTTCCCTTTATGTATTCATTAATGTTCATTAATGTTCATTTATATTTATTAATTTTTGGTCTAGTCCTTTTAACATTGTTAACTAAAATGTATTTTACCAGAGATCCACTCCTTCATCGTACTGTCTTGCTCCATACAGCAGCTCAGGAGCTCTGTACCACCTACAGTAATATAAAATAAAAAATACACAATCAACCATGGCAATCGACAGTATTATTACATGTAGGTGCCAGAAATGAGGACAGAATCTGATCCATCAAAAATGAGTTTCAGTATTACATGTTCATGTACAAAAAATACAGTACCGCTCAAAAGTAAGTTGACAGTCACTCGAGACTCGATACTCGAGACTCGAGACTCGATACTCGATTCTCGAAGGTTTCGAGTATCGAGTCTCGAGTCTCGAGTACCGAGTCTCGAGTCGAGAAATTTAATGAGCTTGTCGCTTGACTGATCTCTCGAGAAATTAATTGCACAAACGGGCCGCAGTACACTCCATCGAGCTTTGGAAACATTTTGCCGACTCAGAAAATAATTGCATTGGATAATCTTCCATAATAAAACAGCTAGTTTTTCTCTCCCAGAAATGTTATCGAGCATCTGTTTGGCCAGATACGAGCGAGATTCAAGCCAGACAACAGTCCCGCTCTTAAAACGAGCAAGAATCAAGCGACGAATGTTTTTCTCTAGATGGATCACGCGGATGGATCGATGGAATGCTCGCGAAACCAAACGCGGCTTATGTTTATTCCCAGCCCGAAGACACTCCAAACTTTCTGTGATGTTTTCGCGCGGTGGAATACTTGGAAATGAAGGCTGAGAGTTTGGAAAAGCTTAATCTTAATTTGGCGAGCGAAACTACAAAGAAAACAGAGAATTTGTAGAAGCAGTCTGTTTATAAAAATCATTGTGACTTTCGCTTGTGCCAGAGTGTTTTCAGGTTTCAAATTACCGTTTTGACATATGCAAATTCGGTTCACTTTTACCACTTTTCCCAAGGGACCGCCAAGCACTTTTACAACAAACTTCAAAGAGTTTAATTTTTTCCTGCTACCAAACTTTCCCTACCGTCTTTAATTTCGATTATAATTTTTAGTTCCATTCAAGATTTATTTTAACTATAAGTAAACATGAAGTGCAAAAATAATTTTACACATGAATTTTGCGTGACAAAACTGCACTTGGGACTCCGGGCCGCTTGTTTACATTCCGCGAGCGAACAGCGAAAAAAGAATTAATGTTTTGCAGTCTTATAAAAGAAATCACGTTTATCATTCCCTGACCTTGAAGTCAAAACCTTGCTCGATTGAAATAAATGGTAAAACGAGTGTGACTAGTACTATTACTTTGTCTTCTCGCGGACTGCTGGTGTAGTCTACGAATTATCGCCAGACTCGATGGCGCTACTGGTGTCGGCTCATCGAAATACAGAGCTTTTATTTCAGTGATTTTGAAAACGGCTTCTTACATTAGTAGCGTTAAGGTTTATCCGCATTAGAAGTTTCCATAGCCGATTGCAGGTCTAGATTTAGTTATACATGTAAACACAACATGTCTAGGTCACAAGATGATGTGAAAAGTAAACAAACACGTCGCGCTTCGATTACGGCGAGACTCGATGGCGCTACTCGTGTCGACTACTTGATCAAAATACGGAGCTTTTATTTTCAGTGATTTTGAAAACAGCTTCTTACATTGTAGCGTTAAGGCTTATCCGCATTAAAAGTTTCCACATCTGAAGAAAAAATCCCCGGAAAAATCACGTTCAGTACGCTAACATATCGACGATATCGTGTGGTTGAATGTTTTCACTCGATAATGATCGACGTGAAACACTTGTACTTGTGCGAGCGGCTATTCTTTCCTCGAGAAATACATGTTAATCGTTTCCTCGAAGACCTTTCGAGTTCTTGCATACTTGAGAACGCCTTGTTTCTCGAGACTCGAGACTCGAGACTCGAGACTCGAGACTCGAGACTCGATCCTCGATCCTCGAACGCTTTGAGAATCGAGGCTCGAGTATCGAGTCTCGAGTCTCGAGTATCGAGTGTCAACTTACTTTTGAGCGGTACTGTAATGGCAGTGTTCTCGAGCAAGACTCGGGGCAGATTACAAATTATTGTCTGTATAAATAGCATAAACCAAATTCAGTTAATTTAGGGTTTACTGAGGGGAAGATGGAGGGGGAGGTGAAAGTGTTATGTGACCTTTGTACAGTTGTAGGAACGTAATTGAAGGGCTCCCGGCAAGAACGTCCTAAGTACCTTTTTGGAAAATTTTCACTGAAATCTTGGATTTCTGGCCTCAAAAGGGACTCACTTGCCAAAATTATGACTGGATCACGTAAATATGACTGTAAGGACTTAAACCAGGTCATTCAACAAATCTTCTATCTTCGAACAGAATATTTATTTTATTTTTTTAAATACATAGGGTGTCCTAGGGCCAATAGGGTGTCATAGGGGCCCAAAACATTTTCTCAAAGATATAGATTTTCTTCCCCATTTTGGATATGTTTTAAGTTCCTTAACAATAATAAATCATTAATTTGACAAAACTGTGCTTTTAAAGGCCTAAAACATACAATTTTATCGAAAGTTGCCAAAAACATACTTAGGACGTTCTTGCCGGAAGCCCTTCAATTTTATATTGCAGATACATTGTAGAAAAGGTACATACATATACTTGTAGTAAAATCTCTGCCATTAAATGTACATGCACATGTAAAGCAACATCCAGACTCATACATGTACTTGTATATGATGGGGCAGTGTCAGTAATAACAAATTATAATGACTCGAGGCTCAGGGCTACATGTACTTAAAAAAAATAATGTGACAGCCAATACAGTGTTCACCTATAACCCATACATGTATGTGTGTAGTCACGCTGTACATCTACATGTAGAGAGAGTTTATAGCAAAAAAAAAAGAATAATTTAGCTATGCAATTACATGTACAGTATACATGTACACCTGTAGCAGAGCATGGCAAATACACAGTATACATGTACATGTATCTACATGTTCAACCTAATGAATTGTAAACCTAATGAACATTGTCTCGCTCTTCCTCTTTCCATATGGCCGCTATACATACTGTATCATACCTTGTAGCAACCTGGTGACTATATTGTCTGTTGCCTTCATTACGAAACACCCTTGCAAGACCAAAGTCAGCTATCTTAAGGTGTCCTGTAGAACTGATAAGTAAGTTTGCGGGCTTCAAATCCTACAGAAAGGAAAGTTGCAAGGAACATTGTATATTAGAGCAGTTTCTCAGCCTTATTGTTAATAGTACATTGAATATTATGTAGCTGACATTACAGTACTACAGTGTACATTGTATGTAGACGAGCAAGCACTCAACTGAATTGCTACTGTTGTACATGTGGCTATTAATTTGACAGTAGTTACAGGTACATGATTGTTCTGTTTCCCTGGCATATTTAAAATAAAAGTATACATACCCTGTGCATGATGGAGTTCTCATGACAAAACACCACACCTTTTAACAGCATTAACATGTAGCTTTTAATTTGGGCCTGAAAGAAAACATTCAAAAAGCTACAAGACATTTGGGTAAATCCTGGATGAGAAAATTTGGGTGTAGACAAAACGTGGACCCCCCTTTCTGGACCCCCTTCTGGACCCCTTTCTGGACCCCTATCTGGACCCCTTTCTGGACCCCTTAATTTTTCGGTAAAAAAATAAAAATTAAATAAAATAAAAATTAAAGTAATATATAATAAATAATTAACGGGGCACGCAACTCACCTGAAATTCTTCGACCGGGGAGTTCGATTTTCTGGCTAAATTCCACAGGTTATTCCCAGTTGAAGCTGAAACTCCTTCTTTGCAATCAACTACTTAGTTAATTTCGTGATATATTTAAGCGAAAAGTTGCGAAAACGTCAAGAATCCGCACATACAAGTTCACCGATCTTACCTGCCATTTTGTTCCGAGCCGCCATATTGGTTTTGCCGCTGACCAGTATGCCCACATGGAGAGCAGTGGGGATGGTGAGTGATTCATTTGCAATTAAAATCAGGCTACAATCTCTTCCATCCTTTGAAATCGTTTTGTCTTTTGTTAAGAAAATAACATTTGATGTGTTCCCAGTCCTATTTCGGAACCAGAAAGTGTTAGTCTTTTTTTCAGAGCATGTAAGTTTTCTTGTACTCATGTGTTGTCTTAAAACATCTGAATCTTGCATAGTAGTTACTCATTGGTTAGAATTTGTACGTTCACGTGCCCCAGCTTCTTGCTTTTGTTTATTTATAGGCGATGTAACTCAGAATCAGTTTCCCAGAAGGAAAAGGGCATTTGATTTGGGTAAAAAAATGTATGTTCCAGCTGGGGGGAGATGGTGTGAATTTTACATAGCAATTTCGAAGAATGATAGAGTAATAATTCAGGGATGGAAACATGTTGTAAATGTTTAATTTACTGTGGGCGATGTTGTCAGTTTATCTAGACGTTTGCCGGACACACATACCCCCTCCCTCCCCGCCCCCTGGCAATCCCAAAAATATGCGAGGCGTCAAAGCACAGGTATGGTCAGCGGCAAAGCCAATATGGCGGCTCGAAACAAAATGGCGGGTAAGATCGGTGAACTTGTACGTGCGGATTCTTGACGTTTTTGCAACTTTTCGCATAAATATATCACGAAATTAACTGTAAGTAGTTGATTGCAAAGAAGGAGTTTCAGCTTCAACTGGGAATAACCTGTGGAATTTAGCCAGAAAATCGAACTCACCGATCGAAGAATTGCAGGTGAGTTGCGTGCCCCGTTTTAACTAATTATTTATATTACTTTGATTTTTATTTTATTTAATTTTTATTTTTTTACCGAAAAATTAAGGGGTCCAGAAAGGGGTCCAGATAGGGGTCCAGAAGGGGGGTCCAGAAGGGGATCCAGAAAGGGGGGTCCACGTTTTGTCTACACCCAGAAAATTTTTGTTTATACTCAGAGACAGAGGGAATAACTTAGAGCTACATGTACATAATATTGTAAAATAATAATTATAATAAATAATATGTACAATTTATGAGCTTCTGAAAACCAGAAAACCAGCTGACTGTTTGTTCTCACAATTATTTTGTTCTTGTTCTTTCACGATTTAATACAGGTAAGAGAATTTGTTTACAATGTTTTGCTATTTTGCACCAGTAACCAGGCACAGCTTTCAAGCAATGTGCACGATATTTTCTAGAAAAGACTTCTTTAGGTTGTTTGACGGTCTGCTTACAATTTCCACCAGAAAAACCAACGCTAAACCGAGATGTTTGACTTCGTTGGGCGGCCATGATGGAGCGATTTGTGCAGCGAAACACCTCGAATTGGTCCATGTACATCATCTGGCGAACCCTTACACGGATTTAAGTAACTCCCTTCGGGGAACCAAATATTTCCTTCGGGAAACCAATACTGTCTTACACAAATAACTCTTTTCGGGGAACCAAATATTTCCTTCGGGAAACCAATAAGCTTACAGTCTTTCGAGACACAACTAATTACCTTCGGGGAACCTTTCGAGAAACAAATGATCCCAGGGATGGGAACAGAAATCTCGGTTACGAGAAGATTTTTCATAAAGGATCAAGTTGTTTGGTTGAGTCATGTAGGTGGTTTTCATGTTACGTCATCGCCGCCATGCTGGTGGACATAAACAATAGTTCTCTCATTAGCTCCTTTTGTTCGTCTACCAGCATTTGTTCGTTTCACTGTTGTTATCTATGTCTCTAGAGATTGATTGCAAACTACCTATTGTGGCAATTATTAAATTATATTTCAAGTTAAACGAATGTATACTTCCACATGTTCTGACATGTTGAAACTGAAAAGAGCTCTATGTAAGAAAAATACACTTCCATTTGCTGTTAGCAGATTGATCTATACCCATAGATGATTTTAAATTGTTATTACCAAAAGCAAGAACTATTGTACTTTGTGTTAAAAATAAAATGTTCGTTTTTCATCTTGTGGTATTGAATCATTGACGTCGTTCTCACTCACTCAGTAGCTATGGTGTAAATTTCCATGTTAACATTTTACTTCCGGTGTTAACATTTCCAGTGTTACCTTATATATGATCAAGGAAATGTTATACCAAGAGACAGAGAGACGAGAGAATCTGCGGGAAAAGGGCCCAGCGCGAGGAAACCCTTTGCTGCTCACTCGCGCGTTGTCTCGTTCTCGTTCTTGCCTCGCCTACTGTGAATACTTATTTAGATTTAACATATAACTCACAACACATTAATTACTTACAATAGAGAGCTACTTCACTTGCATAACATAATTACTTACAATTTGTTTCTTATAATTATACTTGCACACATTACATTTTTTATAATTCAATACAATTTCAATAAAAATAACAAACATAAGCATTACAGTACAGTGCAAACAATTTTACAATAAAAAGACCAGGAATTAATTACAACTGAGTATTATGTTAAACCAATCATTTCAATCGATTATTTCCTACTTTCATTAGTTTTGCACTTCTAGGCCGAGTTGTTCAAAGCCTGATTAGCACTAATCCTGGATTAACTGTCAACAGAACATATGAGTTGTCATGGTAATTAACCCTGGATTAGCGCTAATCGTCCTTCGAACAACTCGGTCCTGTATTTCCCACCGGTAAGCTCATGTCCTCTCAGAGGCCTATTTTTAATTGGTCGAGAGACCAAAATAAGTTGCTTTCCATTTAATTACCACATGCATGCATTCCTCAACTCTCTATTTCTCTTTTTTCATTTCCTTCCTACAGAAGTAGCTACATGTAGTCCTCGACTACCTATTTTTAAAATATGTTCCCGCCAGTTCAAGTGACTTATTTACCCATCAGAATAATTTTTAAAACACCTATTTTCAGATTAGCGAAAAAAATGGTTAAATTTCACTTCATGTGCACTTTAACCCTTCTACTCCCAAGATCCAGTGCCAAAAATAAAAATTCACAAAAAATCCCAAACTTCATTATTTTTTGTTGTATTGAAAAATGAATAGTACCATGCAAAAGTACTACACTGTAGCTGCCAAAGAGGTTTCATTTGAATGGATATGTTGTGGTTCAATTTTTTCTTTGGTTTGAAAATTTTCAAACCAGTTTGATTTTTGTTTTCCTTTGTCTCAGAATATGATAATGAACATGAGACAAAGGAAAATAAAAACTAAACTGGTTTGAAAATTTTTAAACCAAAGAAAAATTTGAACCACAACAGATACATGTACATCATACATGTAGGATTTCATCCATAGACCCAAAAGTTAGAACAACACTACATGTCTCCATAATTCACTCTGGGAGTGAAAGGGTACAAATGACATGCATTTAATAACATCCCTTCAGGATGCGTAGTTTTAAATTTCGGGCTAAATTAAGCCAGTACTGTTATAAGGACTCACTGTTTAACAAATCTTGTCATAAGTAATCCTCCTGTCAAGTGAATGATCTACATGTACTAACCTCAGTTAATGGTCTGGCTGAATTGCGCAGAACTTCAGACAGATCAGAGAGCATGTACTCAAACACCAACACAAACCCAGTGCCATAAGGAAAGACATCGATCAACTTGACAACCTTAAAGCAAGCAAAGTGTACAGCAGACATAATTATAATAAATTAAAAGTATGGGTCACAAGTAAATTATTGCTGCAACTTATGGATTTTAATTAATACTTAAATTTACATTGTACACTGTACATCTGTACATGCACATGTAAGTTTTTTGTTGGTGGCATCATTTTACTAAATTTTCCAGATTCATTTCATTTAATATACAGTGTATATTATATTAGTGGACATTACATACAGTAACATACAATGATTGTATAATTTATCAATCAATATTCAGCCCACAGCGCCAATCATAAAGTACAGAGTTTCCTAGATAAACAATATTACTGCATGTGAGCAGGCATATTTTTCTTTTCTCTCCCTGACTCCTTTCTCCCTCACCTTTAAGCATAACTTCTGCAGTTCACCAATTTTCTCTCCTTTTGACTTACCTGACAATCTGCAGTATAATAATTAACTCAGCACTCCCTTCACCCCCAAAACACTCCTGCTCTGCAGGCTAAACTGACACTAAGTCTAACAGTATCCCATGTGCAGTTGTATTGTTTACATTTACTCACATTTTGATTGTCCTCTATTTCCTGGAGTGCTTTTATTTCCCTATCAATGCAACAAATGGAGATTGAAATAAAACCAAAACTGTACATGTACCCTCCCCTTCCTTCAACGCCATCACCATCCCATTGACTAAAGTACAGTACCGGGCAAATGTAAGTTGACAGTCTCTTTCGAGTCGAGGATCGAGACTGGATCCTCGATGCTCGATCCTCGCGAGGATCGAGCATCGAGGATCGAGTTGGGTTTCGAGTCTTTCGAGTCAAGCATGGAGACTCGAAAGAATCGAGGAAGTAATGAGCTTGTCGCTTGACCGATTCCTCGAGAAAATAATCGAACAAACGCACCGCACTTCAGAGAAAGTGGTAATAGTTATTCGAGAACGTAAACTTCGACGCGACGCGACGAGATGTATTCACTTGCGGCTCGGTTTCTATTTTTAGCGGGCGAAAATAAACTTGAAATCGCTTTAATGATAAGTTTTTTCATTGCACTGCTTGTGAAGTACTGTCGACGTGTCGGTATAGCAAATTCGTCTAACGGATAGCTTGATAGTTTCGAAAAGGAACAGCTTCCGAGAATAATTTATCAGACTGTACCGACAGTAAATATTCAGAGCGCTGGAACTTTAGAAACATTTTGCCGACTCAGGAAATAATTGGGCTGGATGATCTTCCATAATAAGACAGCTAGTTTTTTTCTCCCGGAAATTTCATCGAACATTTGTTTGGCCAGACACGAGCAAGATTCAAGCCAGACAACAGTCCCGCTCTTAAAATGAGAAAGAATCAAGCGACGGATGTTTTTCTCACTTTAATAGATGGAGATCACGTGGATGAATCGATGGAACGCTCGCGCAACCAAACGCGGCTTATTTTTATTCCCAGCCCGAAGACACTCCAAACTTTCTGTGATGTTTTAGCGCGGTGGAATACTTGGAAGTGAAGAAAGAAAACAGAGAATTTGTAGAAGCGTCTAGTCTGTTTATGTAAAAACTTGTGACTTTCGCTTGTGCCAGCGTGTTTTCAGGTTTCAAATTACCGTTTTGACATATGCAAATTCGGTGCACTTTTCCCGACCGCCAAGCACTTTTTACCGACAACTACAACAAACTTCAAAGGGTTTAATTTTTATTTTCTGCTACCAAACTTTCCCTACCATCTTTAATTTCGATTATAATTTTTAGTTCCATTCAAGATTTATTTTAACAATGAAGTAAACATGAAGTTATCGACTACTGCACTTCGGGCCGCTTCAAATCAAAGAAAGATTACGAGTAGATTAAACCTTGTCCATTCGACGCGACGGCGAGAGAGTTGCGTTAAATAACAATTGTCACGTACGAAAGTTTTCATTGCCAACGGCGATCGATGGAGACAAAAAGTTCATTTTACTCGATCGTTTTACGTTACATATGTAGCGACCGTTTGAAACCAAAAGAAAATATTGCAGTTTTGAAAACAGTTTCCTTTCCATGAAAACACTTTTAATCAAAGAAAGATTACGAGTAGATTGAACGTTATCCATCCGACGCGGCGACGACATGTTCATGTGGCGTTAAATTGTCACGTGCGAAAGTTTTCATTGCGAACGGCGATTGATGAAGACAAAAAGTTCGTTTTACATGTGTAGCGACCGTTTGGTTCCAGCGTGCGGCTAATAATTATGGCAAAATTAGATGGTTTTCTTTGCGAATTTTCTCTCTCCGATGTTGACAAAATGTTAGCGTGCGACTCTGCGAGGAATTAATCGTTTTCTCGTATGCATAATCGACAAAGTTCCGTTCAGATAAATTCTTCGAGGATCGAGCATCGAGGATCGAGTCGAGTTTCGAGTCAATCGAGTCGAGGATCGAGACTCGATCCTCGATCCCCGATGCTCGCGAGGATCGAGGATCGAGTGTCAACTTACCTTTGCCCGGTACTGTAGGTGACCATTACATATCCCAGGCTAAATGTTAATGTTATTCTGCTTGTAATTCATTGTGTGTGGCAAAATAAAAAATAAAAATAAAATAAAATGTAGTTACAGTGTAGGTTATACATGTACATTTTTTTTAATGACAGTCTACAATGTAAAAACATTATTTTAATGGCCAATACATGTACATATGTACAGTGTATAATTATGTTGTGGTTCAAAATTGTCTTTGGTTTAAAAAAAATTAAAACCAGTTTGATTTTTGTTTTCCTTTGTCTCAGAATAATTGATGAAAATAAAAATTATAAATCTGGTTTTCAGAACATAATTTCAAACCAAAAAAAAATATTGAACCACAACATATATTTAACCACTTTGTTTTTACAGGGTAGAGTGCTACTGACAATAGAAACAAAATAAATTAAAAATTCATGTACTGTAGACCTTAATGCAGTGTTTGGTATCCCATCTTCTAGCTTTCTCAAGGGAACTTTCTTTAAAGCAACAACTTCTCCACTCTGTAAAACCAAGCAAATTTACATGTATTAAATACATGTAAAAACTACAATGTAGATCAGTTGTTCATTAGACTTTCTCTTAGGATGGTCATGCATGCAGGTGATCAAGCAAGTGAACACAACAATCATCTCCCATGTGAAAAAACAATGGGCAGGAGGCAGAGAGTAGAGAAGAATACAATAATAAGATAAGGACTGGACACTAAGTCCTACATGCCCGATAGGGGCCTGGTACTAGTCTAGCGCACCACATTGTTCTTATTTCATTTTCTCGTCATAAATAGGAATTCATTCATTTCGCGGAAACATGTGTTTAATACAAACGATCATTCTCGCTAAAGAATGACGAGAAAATGAAATAAGAACAATGTGGTGCGCTAGACTAGTACCAGGCCCCTATCGGGCATGTAGGACTTAGTGTCCAGTCCTTATCTTATTATTGTATTCCTCTCTAGAGAGAATCAAAGGCTCCTATTAAAAGAAACATTCCTCCCCTCCCCTCCCCTATGCATTTTGCTCCACCGACCCTCCCCCAACACCCCTTGCGTCTAACTCACCACCCTCCCCTTCCTTCAATGCCATCCCCATCCCATTGACTAAAGTAGGTGACCATTACATATCCCAGGCTAAATGTTAACAGCCAATCAAGCAATTAATCAAGTGAAATTTTGCCCACTGCTACAGTGTTTATAACACGTTCAATGAGCACTTCAGGTGTTCAAGAGTTAAATATGACTACATGTATGTAGTACAGTTGTATTAGCCAGGGAACTTTAGTCGAAATAAATAAAATGTTTGGAGCATTGGAGTACAGTATGTTAACTTGCTGCAGTTGTCAATCAAATGATACACACTTAAATTACTGACATATACAATACATGTACATATGTACCTTCAATGATGCATATTAAACATTTTTTTAACGTAAAAATGAAGATATAATTTTTGTTTTGTTTAAGGCAGAACGAACCACTGCCAATGTTCATTAATTTTTTAAAGACACTGAAGAAAAAACTTGAAAATTAATTTAGCCTAAACTTTTCAAGTTACAATCCATTTCCATCTTAGTCATCCGCTGCTTAAAACACATTTTGATTCTCTCTACAGTGGCTAATTCACTTATCAGCTTAGTTATTTGATAGCAAATTGCATTGTCAACATTCAGCTAACTGACTGCCACATCTCAGGCATCTCAAACATTCACACTTCAAACAAAGCAATGTAATAATAATAATAATAATAATAATAATAATAATAATAATACAGTAGTTCATTTTTATAGCGCACACATCCACTATTTGCTCGAGGCGCTTTACAAAGTTATCTCTAAAACCACAAATTCAATCTAAGAAACTTTAGAAACTAAAAAACTAACAATATACCTCAAAGAAACTAGAATCTAAAAAACTAGTGTATCCAAAAGATAGTAATTGCTGCGGTAAATTTGCTGTAATAATGCTGTTTTATTGTCTCACTGAGGGTAAGCAAAGCAAATGTAAATGGGATGAATCGACGAAAACTCCACCTGATATTAAGACTAATTTTGTTAATTCACACATCAAGTTCTTGCAATGTCTGTAGAATATTGTTGAGCTAAGGACGCGTTCACCACAAGGTAGGTGTGAAAATTTAGGTTAAAGCCCCATCTACACAAGCAATTTTTATGTGGCAATTTTTTATGTGGCAATTTTTATTTGCCTGTGTAGATGATGAAAAATGGCCAATTTTTATGTGACAACTGTATTTGATGAAAAGCTGGCGTGTTAGTTTTTATGTGGCAAATAAAAATTGCCACATACCGATAATTGTCCGTGTAGACGAGACGCAACATAAAATGTGACAATTTTTTCGACGTCATCTGTAGAACCCAGTCCCTAATATTTACAACAAATTAACAACAAATATTTGTCGATCATCTACATGGGCAAATAAAAATTGCCACACAGAAAATTGCCACATAAAAATTGCTTGTGTAGACGGGGCCATCTACACGGGCAAATAAAAATTGCCACATACAGTTGCCACATAAAAATTGCTCGTGTAGATGGGGCTTAACTATTGAGTTGAGTATGTTGCGCTCAGCTCAGGTTTCGCGTCCCCACACGCTCAGCTCAGTTAGTCTCATCGACCGCTGTCGGAGTGATTTCAAAATAAATGTCTTTTATCCCGTACAATCTTCGAAAATCTTTGCTATCCAACGGTCCTATCGCCATGCCTCACAGTTCTCGCTCAACTCGCGGTAGCCTTCGACAAATGAGTTCCGATTTCGACTGGGGCATGTTGGACCAACATAATTTTATTACAAATCTCGCAGTGCATTCTGGCCCAAAATGTGTTCGTGGCGCAGTGAATTCTGGTAAAAAGCGATCAATTCGAGATTTTTCGTAGCTTATGTTTTTTTTTCATAATTATATTTCTCTTAAATCCTGATTACATGTACAGTACATGTATGTTGCTGCTCACTCGCTGCGCTCGTTCCGCAGCAATTAAAAATATGATAAAGAGTCACTCTCAATAAATTTAGTAAAAAGAAAAGTCTTGAGTTTTTTCTTTAAAATGATAATAACTGTACTGGATTGTCGTATTTCCAAAGGAACAGTGTTCCAAATCCTCGGAGCGCATACAGAGAAAGTTCTGTCACCATATGTTTTGGTTTTACAAGTTGGCTGCGTCAGCTGGTCTTGAAAGTTCGAGCGTAAAGACCTAGTTGATTTCAAATACGATTCGATATGAGACAGGCAATCAGTGAAGTTGTACTAAGGCAGGAATAATATGGTCATATTTTCTTGCACCAGTGACATAACGGGCAGCAGTGTTCTGGATTTGTTGTAACCTCATCACTTTATACATGTACTTTGGTAATCCAAACTACATGTATAAATGATTGCAATCATCTAACCGCGTAGTTACATCCAATAGCAATAAGAAAATCTTACCTCTATGTGCTTGGCTTTGAAGACTATGCCATGAGCTCCTTCACCGATATTCCCAAGAATTGTGTATTGTCCGCAGTGTCCCATAACAACCGAATGTGAACGTACACAATCAGCAATTTCACGAATTTACAGGGCAAAATAACTCTTCTTTACAGAACGATACCGTTCTTAATAATCGATTTTTCATTTTCCATTGAATCTGCAACTATCCAACTGTGTAAAAGAGCGGGAGATATGTAAAAATATAAGAAAAATAATTAGCAATAACAGAGTGAAAAAGCCGCCATTTTGGATGAGTGAGACGAGCGATAAGCGAAAGACTGGGTAAAAGCTGCAATACAGCGGACAATAGCCACTGATCATGCGCATTGCATGTTTAGTACCTAGTCTCTTAGCATGTTTGTGTGCCATGTTGTTTGTGCTGTGTCTGTCGCTGTCGCTGTCTTTCACATGAATGGTCAAACTTTGAACGTTTGAAGCATTGTGAAGACAACCAAAACCTGAATGGAGTTGTATTTTAACACCTCCAAGTGTTTCTTAAGTTTTCAAGCTGAGAAGTGCTCGCGTTCTAAGGGGCCATGCTGTATTGTTGTCGTCTCTTCTTGCTGTCAGTTGTCGCGTCATTTCATCTTCACATCGTTTCATTTTGTACAGCGCCATGTTTTTCACTTCGCTGTTATTTATGTAGTTTAGTTGTTTTTGTTTATGGTTTCATTTTCAGTATATTGTATTTGTTGTGGCGTATTTCGTCTGTGCTCTTGTAGTGTATGAATGTTCGTTGTCCACGTTTTGTTTGCTGCCAATGATGACGAAAGGCGAACCAGCATATATCAGTGGTGATACCAAATATTCTGAGGCAGCCAATTACAGCAACTGAAATTAACCACAATTCAAAGGGTAGTGTCGAAAACGAAGCACTCGGAAACGAAGACCGAAGCACGAAGCACCCTGAAACTCGAAAACGAAGCACCCGAACTCGAAAATGTCATTACTGTGTCTCATGGGAATTCCGAATCATCGTTTAATATGGCGTTCAATGCAAATTGCTGCTCAAAAAACACTTTGATGACTTTCTAGCGTTATATTCCCGACAAAATTCAACATCAGCTTTTAACATTCATGTAACGAAATTTGTGTCTTTCTTTGTAATGCGATATTGTTGTTTGCTTTTTCGACATTAAAGTCTCACAGTTCGATTTTCGTGTTTGACTATGCTACATTGGAGTTTGACAATAAGACATTGAACAAGCACGATGCGTCATTAAAGTTCTACACAAGAGATTCTACCCACTTTTTTCAACTTTCTGCATATGACATATTACATTTCACCTTACACATTTCACCGATTTGAACGAACTGTTTGAAGCATGATATTCGTGTATGTAATTGCTGGTTTGCACGTGACGTCACGGCGGCCATGTTGGTGGTCAAGAACAAAAGCGTTTCTCTCCGCTGGGAACTAAACTCTACTTTCATGCAAATTCTGCGACAAAACTGAGTTGTATTGTATTGACCACCAACATGGCCGCCTTGTCAAGTGGTTGCATACCAAGAATTTGATAGCCGAGTGCTGCCATGCGACATTCAACTTTGATTATTTTATATGCGAGTTTCATTTTTTCCGTCTCGCATGAGTGGTTTAAGTTTTACCAGAATCCGCTGTAAAAAAATATCCCGGAGGGCACTCAAATCCGCTGTGCGAGAAGTATAAAACTAGACAGGCTAAACACGACTCCCACTCTTCGCACAAAAAAAAAAAAAAAAAAATTATATATATATACTGTTCATACAGTTTGAGCACTCTCTGGATTGGGTGGAGAGCCTCGAAAGAGGTGTTCACTATTGGCATATTGCTTCGCTCACTGCTCGCAGTTTGAGCACTCTTGTGACTCCACAACGCAATCCAACAATGTGTAACCGTACATCCTGTGCCCAAGTTCAGGAGTTGCCATAAAGCCATTATGGTAACAACCGGGAGGGCACATTGTATACATGATTGTATATATATATATATATAGAACAAAGGTGTGTCTACAGATGCTTGATTTTTTTTTACTTCCTTCCCATCGCGCGTCACGCGCTTCGCGCTCGTTGCTCGCGCTTTGTGACTCCCGGTCCGACATCCACAAAGTATACAAAGAGCGTTCCATATTCACGAGTTGGCTTATAAGAGCCTTTAATTGGGCAATGATTTTTTTCCTTTCTATTATTTTTAAACGGAAATTTAATGAAGTTGGCAATCTGTATCGCAAGCCTTAATTCATTTAATTTCTTTCATTTTTTTTTAAATGCAACCCAAAACATTTGGCTCTGAAAATCTGGGGTAGTTTGTCATTTATCTATTTACCACGGTGATGCGCTACATGTCAACTTCATTATGGATCTGTTCCTCAACTGTATACTTCTTTTTATTATAACTGTAAAATTCCCCGCGCGCTCATCAGTCGAGAGCTATCGTTTATAAGAGTACAAACCATGAATGACGTCAATGATCACGCCACCCGCGTCTAGCGCCCGGAAAAAGAAATGATTCTGGCTTCAAGAAGAAATTCAGCCGCATTGGTTTCCAAGATAGCTGTATCTGTCTATTTTCGGTGAATTGTTGCCGTGTCTAATCAAATATTACATTTGCAATTGGTAAAAAAATCCACGCTAGTCAAATCTCAAACGTTTGTAGCAGAACTTCGGACTGCTGTGGACTCGGGGACGTCTTCGGTGAATTTGGCAAACTTATTGAAGTCGAAAGAGAACGCTAGCTACTAGGTTGAACATTGTTTCTCCACCTAGTTAATCTGTATAATGTCTTAGGCTTATAATTGATGTATTGTGTATATTTTGTTGTCTAACTTTTGTTGTCTAACTGGCGACCATTAACCCTCTTAAACGTTGATTATAAAATTTTGGCAAAAGCTATTGGCCAAAGAATTGAGACAATACTCTCTTCGCTCATTCACTCTGATCAAACGGGCTTCATTAAGGGAAGATTTATTGGACAAAACGTTCGGCTTTTAAATGATATTATGGAATATACAGAAGCTAAAAACCTTCCAGGCATTCTACTCTTTATTGATTTTCGCAAGGCCTTTGACACTATTGAGTGGAATTTTATTCACAAGTGTATCGAACTTTACAACTTCGGTCCAAACATTAGGAAATGGATATCCATTCTCTATAACAACGTCGAAAGCGGCGTGATGAATGCGGGTTTTATGACTAATTACTTTAAAGTCTCCCGAGGTGTACGACAAGGGTGCCCTTTGAGTCCTCTTTCATTTGTCTTAGCGGTTGAAATGTTAGCCCTCAAAATACGCCAAGATCAATCCTGCCGCCGGGGAATTGAACTCCCGAATGGACAAAACGTAAAGATCTCGCAGTTCGCGGATGACACCACTCTTATTTCTCAAGATACTAAGTCACTGAGAAATGCGATGAACATAGTGAACTCATTTGGAATACTGTCCGGCTTGCAGCTAAACAAAAAGAAAACAAAGGCGCTGTGGATTGGTGCTTTGAGAAAAAACGAGACAGAACCTTTTGAATTTAAGTGTCCAAAAGATCCCATTAAATTTCTTGGAACCTATCTCTCACATGATGAAGTTGGTAACGACAAAAATAATTTTTATATCAAAATAAGGAAAATGGAAACGAAGCTTAATATATGGCTGTCGCGGGACCTAACGCTCTTTGGAAGAACCTTGCTCGCAAAATCTCTAGCTAGGTTTGTCTCAGTTAATCTACACTGCTTTCATGCTTTCCGTTCCAGAAGCAGTAATTCAACAGACGCAAAAGAAACTATTTGCTTTTCTTTGGAAAAATAAAACAGATAAGATCAAAAGACAGGTTTTGTTCCGTCCGTTATCCAAGGGTGGTTTAAGTTTCCCTTGCTTCAGGATTACCGTTAAAGCGCTACGTCTTAGTTGGATAAGCAGACTTTTAAGCAACACCAAAGATCATTGGACGGCAATCCCTAACTACCACTTTGAAAAATGTGGCGGGCTCTTGTTTCTACTTAACTGTAATTGCAGTGTCGAGAAACTAGACAGAAAAATCCCTCCATTTTACCGAGAACTCCTTGATTACTTTCAACAACTGCGTAGGAACTACGAAGATCCATTGAAACGCGAATTTATTTCGTGGAATAACAGAGACATAAACATTGAAAACAAATCGGTTTATTGGAAGGCCTGGCGAGACAAGAATATAATTTTTATACAAGATTTGCTGAATGATCAAGGCAATTACCTTTCACCACAAGAACTCAATGACAAATACAACATCAAAGCTAACTTTTTGCAATACTACCAGATCATCTCAGCCATTCCCGCACATCTCAAAAGCAGTGCATCAGTTCATAGAGACCTTGGGCATCTCAACTCAATTGGTGAAAATCTTGATTTCCATTTAGCTGAAGATATCACTCTAAATTTAAAGAAAACCTCTTGCAAACAGTTTTATAAACTGTTTGCAGAGAAAATCGACATTGAACCAACCGCCATTAAATCATGGCGGAAACATTGTCCTGAAGTTGCTGATAAGTGGATGTACCACATGCAAAACAACTATAAAATTACTTGGGATAATAAGTTAAGGCAATTTTATTTCAAACTGCTTCACAGAATAGTAGTCACCAATAAAGAACTCAAACGCTTTGGGATAACTGATTGTGTAAAATGTTAAATGTGCGGTGAGAACGACTCTATTGAACATGCATTCTTCGAATGTCAGTCTTTTATCAAACTATGCGACGAATCCCTTCAGTGGTTTAATAACGTACACAAAACTAACGTCAGTCTCACCCCGCTACAGTTTTTTCTTAACCTACCAACATTAACTAACATTAATTTATCCAGTAATCAGATGAAGGACTTGCGTCTTCTTCTGTTATATGCAGAACAGTACCACTACGCATGCAAAACCATGCAAAGGAAAGTGGTTACATCTGAATTTATATCCAAGCTCATTATTCAGCTTAAAATAGACTTTTAGCTTGACGTGGTTATGCTCCCCTCATCCTAGTTTAATATACTTTGCAGTCCAAACAATATCTGAAATATGTCCTGATTATGTATGTATATTTCAAGATAATGACCTGCTGTTTGCAATACCCTTTCTCTATGCACATTATGTAATGATTTCTCTTTTTCTTTTTTTTTTTCTTTCTTTTGTTTTATTGTCACTTTGTAATTATATATATATATATATATATATATATATATATGTGTAAATGGGTTCTTTTGTTCAATAAAATGTACAAATTAAAAAAAAAAATGGTGTATATTTTAATCTTTACTTTTAGGCCCCGTTTACACGGGTCCGGACAAATTCTTGCACGGACAAAAACTTGCACGGTTCCACCTTGCGTTTACACGAGACCGGCGAAACTGGACGAATTTTTGAACGGCTAAGTGTGCAAGTTTTCGTGTAAACACCACTGCAATCTGTAACAGAATTTGCACGGATCCATGTAAACACGTGGTCTAGGAACAAAATTCGTCCGTGCAAAAATTTGTCCGGATCCGTGTAAACGGGGCCTTAGAACCCATACTTCAATGTAAACGGGCAAAATGTCATAGACGATTCAGGAAAAGGTAATGGCGGTGTACTTGAGGGTCAGATGACCATGCAACAGCTAATTCCCGTATGTGGATTTGGTCTTCATTTTTCAACACCCGATTCGCGTATAATTAGCCGCATATAAGCGGGTGTAATTAACATCAAATTACCGCATGCAAGCGGTAAAATAGGCCCTATTTACCTAACAGTAGTATTCTTTATATTACTGACGTTAGACACAGAACTGAGAGAAAAGAGCTCCAGTTTAGCACTGATCTGCAGTGTTTAGGGTTAAGCACTGATTTGAAAACGGTTAGCTTTCATTTATGGTTATGGGTAACTGTATAAATATGTTAAAAATTACAACCCCTTTCAGCTAGCCCTCGTTGGTGTAGTGGATATGGGTATTAGTCATGAAGCAAACGACTCGGGTTCGAGGCATACACCCTTCTGATCTTTTTCTTTCTTTTACTAAAAAAAAGGAGTTTTACTTTATGTAAAATGTTCAAGTGAAAGACAAAAGCCAGTTTGAGATCAGCTCTATTTTCGTTATTTCTCAGTAGGTGAATTGGGTCTACTTTAACCGCTTGCATGCGGTAATTTGATGTTAATTAGACTCGCTTATATGCGGTTAATTATATGCGAATCGGCTGTTGAAAAGGGCGCCCTGACCGTGAACCCAACTAAGCTTAGTAGCCTGGTTAAGAACGAAATGAGCGTGGTTTCTTGGGTAAAAATCGAAAGTTTGAATCCGCCAAATATCATTTACGCATGCGTGGATGGTGGTGTTGCTCAGCAACTGGAGGTGAATGGGAAAAATGGCTCTCCAAATGGGTATATCCGCTGGAGGTATGTACTTCATGGTTGATTGACACCTTGTCGTGTGTTCCAAGCTCTCCGACGTTTTCTGGGAGGTTTATTTGCATTGACTTGCGATGATTATTGCTCACTTAAGGTTACAGTGTACCTTCGGGGGTGTCTCCAGTATAACAGCTCTAGCGTCTTAAGATTACACTTAATATACCTAAACCCAGATATCAAATTAAAGCTTATAGAGCTGGCTATCTAAATATGGAAACCATTTGGTAATAAAATGAATTGTCGAATTTTTTACGACCTCTAAATTCGAACGTCCGAATCAGCTTTAAAACGCTATAACTCAAAGCGATTATTGTATTTTGCTAATTTGATCTGTTCTTGGGTTTTCAGACACGAAACGCTAAAAAAAGGTGTCGGCGATTTCCCATATTCAATTGCAGTGAAAAGTTACAGAATATTTTCGAAAAACGGAGAAAAAAAATTGGAGTGATCGCACGGAAATGGCTCTTGACGAAAAAGTTTTCGGAAATAAGAAATTCGCCGACATAATTTTGTTGATTATATGTTAGCCTAGCTTCTGTCCAAATTTGAGGAAAATCGAACGAATTCCCTTTGAGTTGTAGCTCTTTAAAGTGTCCCCTACAAGCGAAAAATTAACTTTGAGAAAACAGCGCTTAGAAAAACATATCGCTATATATAACAAACTCCGCCCACAAAAGTTATACCGTCATTTCGCCGTCAATTTTCACTATTTTTCGATAATTTTTTTTGGATGAAAGTTCATTCTGTAAACTTTATTTTGACGCCAAAAAAAAAAAAAAATCAATAAATTTTCGATCTGAAGGTACACTGTAACCTTAACAACAACTTCAGTTCGATGAGTTATTTTGGCAGTCAAGTTAACGACTACTACTGTCAGCCTTATAATATTCGGGGAAAAGTTCCAACTCAACGGTCCATGCGACGGCGAGTAAAGGGCTACAGTACTCGAAGGTCACTCTATTATGGAAACTCCACCGCTACAAAAGTCAATACAGAGTTTAATACTTAAACTTGCTGGAAATATTGAATCTAACCCTGGACCAACACGCAATGATTGTCTCCAAAGTAATAGATCAGCTAACGTTATTTGTGGAAGCTGTACGAGCACTATGCGGAGGACGTCTGAGGAATCAAAATGGCATCTCGTGTTCGTTGTGTGGCAAGCAGTTTCATTTGAAGTGTTCCGGAATGAATGCTAAGGAGCTGCGATATTACAAGCAACCTCAACAATCCTCATGGTTCTGCGTGCTGTCTGCCGCAGCCGGTTTTCAGACAGTTTCTTTGAAAATTCCTTCGTTTCTAGCAATGGAGAATTTGGAGGTGATAGTCAAATGCCTGATTTTATGTCACCACTCATACCTAAGCACGAAAGAAGTGTAATCGCCTTAGTACGACTCTAGCTTCTTGAGTGCCTAGCAAACCTCTCAAGTACATTCATAACTCAATAGTACACCCTAAGCCGTTTACCATTTGTTTTATAACATACTAAAAAGAGAAAAACATTTAAATGTGCTTACAGGTAATAGGAAAATGGCCAGAGTGTTGTCATGTGCGCGTGCTATGGCGTGTGCAACGAGACGGGTGATTTTGGATGGACAAAATTTAGTCACCCGCGTGTCCCTACAAGTAACATTTTATTTTTTTAAGGGGAGGGGGGTGCAGGCCCCGCTGGAAAAAGTTGCCATCACCACAAAACTAGGCTTTTTTGTGACCCTCCCCTTTTCGCACCATATTTTTAACCCGTGAATACGCGCATGCGTAATGAACGGGTTATCGGTAACGGAGACAGATATGCAAATGAGCACTCACTCACTCGATCGCTCACTCACTCACTCACTCCTTCTATCATCTTTTAACTTTTGTCACGTAATGTTTTAAATTAGTCTTGTTACGAATTCATGCATAACAAGAACAACGTGAATCCAGTGATAACAATAACTAATTTGCTGTATATATATGTAAACGAATATGGACAACAATAAGCTTATAGATATTTCGCATTTGGAGTCCTTTGATGAATAAACCAAATTTATGTCTTCCATGTCTTAGCGTGACAGTACAAATACGCATTGTTTAATTGAAATAGGAGAGAACTAGACACAGTTATGCGCTAAAGGTCAACTTTCATATGTCGTCAGTGGATCTGATCTGTTCCTCAAGTGAAAATATATCCTTGCGTTTTTCTACTGAACAGAATATGTTGATCTTAAACATAACACATATCGCGGATTACTATTTTAAAAGATATCGAGCCGTGTTTATAATTTAAAAATACCGTACATCGCGTTACGCGTTAAAAAGCTACATTTGGGATTCTTATCGAATGTGTTGCGTGACAAGAACAGCGATAACAATAACTAACTTGTTGTAAACGAATATAAACAACAATAAACGGCTTAAAGTGTCTAAGAAATGTAATTTATTTTTTGATGTATCGAAAGTTTCACCTTTTTAGACCTTGGAATAAAAGGTTTAAAGTGTTAGGGACGATGCGAAACCCTTATTTTATGGTCTCAAAGTTAGGTTGTTGGCGCTAAAAAGTGGCTCCAATTTGTGCGCGGCCAAAACCAGTGTCATATTACACTGTGACGTCAATAGTTGTACAAACTGCTGCGGGAATATAGAGAACAAGAGAGCTGACAAGAGACGTCGCTAGAGGTGGACAATACTATGTGAGTAGTCTATCCGGGATGACTAGACGAATTTCATTCATATATTCAGCAGCCATGAGTTAATGAGCTGGGACCTGAAGGTAATGAGATGCAAGCCGTGTAGGTACGGGAGGGGTTTAATGAGATGCAAGCCGCATAGGTACAGGAGGGGTTTTAATGAGATGCAGGTCTTGTAAAGTGTATTTAATTACGAGAGTGAAGTGTATGGTGAGATGTGATGTTACGGGTCCACCCAGCCATCCGGGTGGTGGTTTCAATTTAAAGGCAAAAGAACAAAGGACGTATGATGAACCAATGAGAATACACTGACGTCATGGTCAAACCGGTTCAAACCAGTTTGTCTAGATGTATATTTTCAAAATGGCCACTCTCTAGAAAAACTAGTCAAACCGGTTTTGTTCACCGTTATTTAGTATTCAAGATGACACCCAGAACGATGTTTCCACAAAATGAATACGATACAATATTTCATGGTTTCACAATAATTTTATCGAGTAAACAAAAACAATGATTACAAACAGTTTTGTTTTGTTACAAGGAGTGTGTTGTTTATGTTTATTTTACAAGCCATCTGCAATTAATTGTCCAAGATCTCTTTGACACTTTGATTTATCTATTCTGCTAAATTGTCTCTGAAGTGTAGGTCGTTTGATCTTGTCTTGATTTTTAATGACCGCGTTCGCTGCAGTTTCTCCTGGCTTGTACATTGGAGGACCAAAGACATCTGTAGGAAATTCATCAGCCCATTGAAAGTACTGACACTTTTCCTTTTGTCTGCACATGAAGTATGGTCTTTGACCAAGCGCGATGAAAACGAATGGCGATTTGGAATATACAGTACCTGTCAAAGGTAATTATAAGTTGACAGTCTCGTCTCGAAACTCGAAACTCGATCCTCGATCCTCGAAGTTTCTTGTAGTTTTTCGAGTTTCGAGGTTCGAGTTTCGAGTATCGAGTTTCGAGTTTCGAGAATCGAGTTTCGAGTTTCGAGACACTCGAAGTTTGTTTCGAGAATCTCGAAAAGGGATTTCGAGAAAAGGATTAATTTCTCGAAGACAGAACAATGACGATTTCACACGGCCGCTTTTGTTTCGCGTGGCCTTTGTTTTGTTATCACACTGCTGTGAGCTGCGGAACCTCCAGCGAAAAAAAAACTTGAAAAAAACTGTCACCGGCCTGCGAGAGAGAGTGGCAATTTCACGGGTTCTGTTTCGCTACCATGAGTACCAGAGGTTTATTTTTTTTAGTGGAAACCGGCTAGTTTACGAGCCGAGAATGCGAGAAGCGAACGCATCGGTTGTTGTCAAAAAATTGCGACGCGTAGCAGTCTGTAATGCTTTAAATAGCGCTGCGCACAAATGACGTCACAAAAATAGAGACCCCCTGCGCGACTCAGACAAACAAACTGTTCCATGTGCCATTTATAGTACAGCGGTAGGTGAGATCATGTCTTTCGCGAGCACTTTAATTCGATCTTTTACGGTGTTTACCGAAGATGACGGCGTTCCGGGCTCGAAATTTGAGAGAGAACAATAATATTATACTGTAGATCAGTTAAAATGGTGGTTGAAGTGCAGGGGATTGAAGCAGGGAGGAAAATGCGAAGAACTTTTGAGGCGCACGAAAGATTGCATATTTTAATAGTAGGTCATCGTACTCTCGATTCGAGCATTGATGATGGAAAATGGTTCGCCTTAAAAGCCATAAAAGAAAATAGTGAATTGAAAGGATGCAACAGTGTGGTTTCGCTTCGCTTGATTGCCTGAATGAAATAGTGGCATAAACGAATCAGTCGCTAGACTGTCAAAATTGCCAACGGAGTTTTTAGAATAACGCAGTGGCTATTCGCACGGCACCCGTACGCGGACTTCGATTTGCTAGTCATACGGGAGTCCAAAACTTTCGACAATTTTCGATATTATTCTTCACTTTTGTTGGTCCACAATATTAAATGTTCGTTTAGCTGTACGAAGCGCTTCTGGTAAGAGATGTTGATCGGGTTCAGACTAATTTGCTGAGTTTCTGGGTACACTACGCGAGCGACTCATTTCGCGACACTTAATAGAAATTTTTCGCGTCAAAGAATACTCCCGTACGGCCAACTTCGATTTAATTTGCTATTCGTACGGGAGTCCAAAACAACAACAACAATTCTATTGTAACATGATTTTAATAGATATATTATAACAATTTGAATTAATGTTGGGATCTTTATCAATAGCTGAGCACAGGGAGCTATATAGAAACAGTCATAACTATCACAAAAAACCACGCTATGTAAAATCAAGATCAATAAATGTTGTTATGTAACTACTGTCGACCAAACTGGCGTTATGTTATAATCCCTATTTTTATAACTTTAAAACGCATGCATTTTAAGACTCGTTAAAACGCACGCCTTTTAAGACATTTAAATACTTGTTAAAACGCATGCATCTTAAGACAATTACTTGTTAAAACGCATGCATTTTAAGACTTGTTAAAACGCATGCATCTTAAGACAATTTTAAGACTTGTTAAAACGCATGCATCTTAAGACAATTTTAAGACTCGTTAAAACGCACGCCTTTTAAGACGTTTTAATACTTGTTAAAACGCATGCATTTTAAGACTTGTTAAAATGCATGCATCTTAAGACAATTTTAAGACTTGTTAAAACGCACGCCTTTTAAGACATTTTTAAGACTTGTTAAAACGCATGCATCTTAAGACAATTTTAAGACTCGTTAAAACGCACGCCTTTTAAGACGTTTTAATACTTGTTAAAACGCATGCATTTTAAGACTTGTTAAAATGCATGCATCTTAAGACAATTTTAAGACTTGTTAAAACGCACGCCTTTTAAGAAATTTTTAATACTTGTTAAAACGCATGCATTTTAAGACTTGTTACAACGCATGCATCTTAAGGCTTGTTAAAACGCATGCATTTTAAGACGTTTTAATACTTGTTAAAACCGCATGCATCTTAAGACAATTTTAAGACTTGTTAAAACGCACGCCTTTTAAGACGTTTTAATACTTGTTTAAAACGCATGCATTTTAAGACTTATTAAAACGCATGCATCGTAAGACAATTACTTGTTAAAACGCATGCATTTTAAGACTTGTTAAAACGCACGCCTTTTAAGACATTTTAAGACTTGTTAAAACGCATGCATTTTAAGACATTTTAATACTTGTTAAAACGCATGCATTTTAAGACTTGTTAAAATGCATGCATTTTAATTTGAATACTCGTTAAAACGTATGCATTTTAACACAAATTTAATACTTGTTAAAACGCATGCATTTTAAGACTCGTTAAAATGCATGTATTTTAAGACTCCTTATAACCGTATCCTGCACTTTAAGAATCGTTAAAATGCATGCATTTTGAGGCGCTTCAAAACCCTGCATTTGAATACTCGTTAAAACGCATGCATTTTAAGTCTCGTTAAAACGCATGCATTTTAAGTCTCGTTAAAACGCATGCATTTTAAGTAGTAGATAAAATATGAGCGGCAGATCTGTATGTAAACGCCCATACAGATCGGACGCGAATATTTTATCGTACTTATGAAATGAAACAATGAGTAGAGATCTGTATGAAAAGTTAATGCACGCATTGTATGGCTCCTCAGTCAAAACCCTTCGTTAAAACGGATGCATTTTAAGGCGCTTCAAAACCCTGTATTTTAAGACTAGTTAAAATGCATGCATTTTAAAACTTCTCAAAAACCTGCATTATAAGACTCGTTAAAACGCACGCATTTTAAGACAATTTTAATACTCGTTAAATCGCATGCAAAGACAATTTTAATACGCGTTAAAACGAACGCGTGCATTTTAAGATTTGTTAAAACGCATGCATTTTAAGATCACTACTCTTCCACAACCCTCGAAGAACCCTTACAACCCCGATATTGCAATCCCCCATTGTAAAGAACCCTTACAACCCCGATATTGCAATCCCCCATTGTAAAGAACCCTTACAACCCCGATATTGCAATCCCCCATTGTAAAGAACCCTTACAACCCCGATATTGCAATCCCCCATTGTAAAGAACCCTTACAACCCCGATATTGCAATCCCCCATTGTAAAGAACCCTTACAACCCCCGATATTGCAATCCCCCATTGTAAAGAACCCTTACAACCCCCGATATTGCAATCCCCCATTGTAAAGAACCCTTACAACCCCGATATTGCAATCCCCCATTGTAAAGAACCCTTACAACCCCCGATATTGCAATCCCCCATTGTAAAGAACCCTTACAACCCCCGATATTGCAATCCCCCATTGTAAAGAACCCTTACAACCCCCGATTGTCTCGATCTTAATCTCAATCTTACAACCCCGGGTTCAAGGAACTCTTAAAAATCCAGATTTTATCAACCATTTCGACCCCCAGTTATTCCTTACAACCAAAGGTTACAAACCCAGAAACAAGCAAGGAATTGAGAAAAGTCTTTTTTATTTTTTCTTTATTTTAAGCAAATAACCGCAACACGAGTAAAAATATTTTAATAGATATTTTAAAGATTTGAAATACATGACAAGATTCAGCCCGATCTCTCTGAACAAATTCTCTTAAAAAGAAGAGTATGATTACATGAAGAAAGTTTCAGCCCTCAGATGTTAGCTAAAAGGAATATAATAAAAGGGTATTGGTGGGATGACGATTATGAATTTCCTCTCACGAAGCATTTTAGAAGCTATGGCTAGGATATGCCTGAAGTGTAACAATGCTGCATACTTGAAACAAATCAATGCACCGATTTTCACAAATTCAAGTTTTGATGATATGCACCATTTTGTTTTGACTTTCCACGAAATCTCCATATCTAGCTTTGCCTGAAACTCGTCATTTAATCGCAACAAGATTTCAGCCCTGCAATCGGGTCAAAATTCGCCAAAATATATAGGGGTAAATTGGGTGGCTAGCCACCCCCCTTCAGACCATCGGCAGGGGTTTCATTAAGGGCCGGGCAGTCGGGCACCGGGCAAATTGACCGGCTGTGAACACAATTTTGCCCGGCTGCTGTGAACATCTAAACGTTATTTTTGTCACCAACAAGTTAAATAATTTACTAACTTGGCCTTTTTGATGTGTGTTCTAAAAAATAAAGCATATTTCAAATTAAAGAACAACGAGGTCATTGCTTATTTACCTCCCGTTGCTCCCTGTACAGAAGAAACGTGACAAAAAAAAATTTAAAAATTTTCCGGGCGCATGCCAAGAGGGGATGGCCCTTCGGCCCTTCCAATCATGTGTCCACTTGCTCAAACTCATTGCCCTCCTGTTTAAAATCTTAATGGACCTTAATGAAATCCCTGCATCGGTTTTAACAGTTTTCTTTTTAATTGCAACAATTTAAAAAAAAAAACAATTGTAGACTTAGGCATATACGTAGACTTAGGCATATACCCGTAGCCACCCCCCATAAAAAAATCCTGGATCCGCCCCTGCTAAATGGCCTTTACGTTTCCTTGAAAGTGACCTGTAAAGATAAGAAGAGGAAAGTTGAAATATTAGTAATAGGGAAATATCTATGACAAAGCCCATACTAAAAAGTAGTTTTTTATAACACGTCAATACCACCTCTTACAAGCCAAAAATGTGGTCGTTTTAACTTGGTGGTCATTTATTTGGGTGGGGTAGAATTACGGTTAACGTATTTATTCATTGCCGCAAAACACTGTATATGGAACCAAATCAATCAGTGAGCAAACTTAAGATGCTTAGTGCCTAATAATTTGAATCACAAACTTTACAATAACAAATGTTTCATTATTTTTAGCGGACCTATTGTTAAATTTTACCCTTACATGTTACACACGATTTGCCTTTAATCGGTGCAAATAAAGAGTTATTGATACATCCAAAACAATTTTCAGTAATGTATCTGGCAATCGCTGTTGACTTGACTGTATCTTTCTGAATGAGAAATCGTTATATTACCGTTCCGCTGTCATTGTTTTTATCATTATCGTCATCGCCGTCTCTGCGCGGTCGTTTAGAAGCCTCTCCCTTGAAAAAGAAGATCATAGAAATAATAAAATCAGTTTGCATTTCTTATGTAAAGGTAAACTGTGCGTACTATTAATTCACGTTTGCGGTACCATGCTTTACCTGTGCCTCTAAGGCTGCCAGTCTTCTTTTTCGCACCTGACAAGAAAACAGAACAAAACATAATGTTTAACATTTGTTATTAAATTTGATATTGCTAGCTTTGATGCTGCTTTTGTTACCACAAGCAGTATATTGTAAAATTAAGGTTCTGTCTGTTTTTGCAACTGCATAGGTGACGCGATAGTTTGAAAATCATCGCATCGCCCGGACAATCGTAAAAATAGGGGAATTAAACGCGTTGAGGTTTTCGCGACGAAGTATAATGTATGGTTGTATTAAAAACACTTGCAAAAATGAGTGTAGAAAAAGTACAAACAAATCGACTGTTCAAGCCATTTTTTTTTAATTTGTCGTTTTTTAGCAGCGCGAATTTTGTTCTTGTACATCGAATTACTTACTTTTATGTCACCCTTTAAATTAGCATATCGTATTATCGCTTTTAAAGTTTTATACCTCTTCATTGTCCTGTACAGTTTCATCTAAACTTGACTGTAAAAATAAAAATGCTTAACATTAATATTGCTGTAAAACTATAATTGATTCTTGATTTGTGGATTACAATTTCGATATTTAAATTGAGCTTCTATTTCGCAAATTAAGGGTTCGACTATTGAACGTTCGATTGCGATTTTTGTGTGTGTGTGTACGGTAGATTGTGTTCCATGACCAAAGTCAATTTAAGTCAATTCGTGGATTTATCTCCTATGAAGCAGTTATTTGCTACTTGAGTGACGACACAAATAACGTTGACGTGGTTTCAGATCAGACAATTAAATTAATGGGCTTCCACATTTGTTTATAAGTGGTCATTGTAGTAGACCCAAACAACTGGAACTGGTGTTTTTCGTAATCACCGATTTAAGGTACTTTACCTCGTCGTCATTTTCTTCTTCTTCTTCATTTTTCTTTTCTGTTACTTGCTATAAAAGATAATGAACAATTAACTAAACCTGTTCCGAGAAACTTTTCTCCGTTCACCTTAGCCTGTGAATAGGCCTTCTGGTTGGGGGTAGGTCGAAAAGAAAGGCCGTGAAAATAAAATGAAGATCGCGAGTAAGCGAAACGAGATCAGAGGCCTGTTCACTGGTTACCTTTACCTTCACTACATGTATATAGAAGTTTAAAAAAACTACCAGTCCAACATTGTATGGATTTTTTTTAATGAGACAGCTTATTACAAAGCTAGGGCGATCAATTGCCTTACCAGGATGATTGAATTTCTTTCTAAAACTCCAGGGCGATTGAATTTCTAAGGTGATTGAATTTCTAAGGTGATTGAATTTCTTAAAATGCAGGGTGATTGAATTTCTTAAAATGCAGGGTGATTGAATTTCTTAAAATGCAGGGTGATTGGATTTCTTAAAATGCAGGGTGATTGGATTTCTTAAAATGCAGGGTGATTGGATTTCTTAAAATGCAGGGTGATTGAATTTCTTAAAATGCAGGGTGATTGAATTTCTAAAAATGGCTACCGCGCGCGTGGCATGAAATTTTCGCGGCAGTTTAATTTCAGTTCGCGGATTGCCGATTTTTTTCGTTTCGTGGGAATAAATTTTCGTGAATTCGGATTTTTGACTTTACCACTGCGAACAAATTTTCGCGGATCTCGATTTTTCACGAATGGATTGAATGAATCGTACAAGGAGATTTTATGTTGTTTTGTTTATTTCACAAGTCTTTGATTACAATTCAACGGCTACGGTAAGGTGTGATCTCGTATGCCATACGTAAAATACTAGTACTAAATTGAATTTAATTGATCTAAATAAATTTAGCAAATTTTCGCGGATTATTTTTTTTACTGGAGTTTATTTTCGCGGATCATTGGAAAAGATCCGCGAAAATTAAATGCCGCGACAATTACGTGCTACACGGTAGGCGATTGAATTTATAAAAACTCGAACGATCGAATTTCTTAAAATACGAGGGCCATTGAATTTCTTAAAATGCCAGTTTGAAGAAATGCAAGGAAAAATTACAAAAGGGCCAAAACAAAGTATAACCTTTGCCTGATTGTCGCTCGTCCTGCCGGCTTTGTCTTTGTCTGCGGCTTCCTGAAACAAGTAAATTACGTATCGTGAGTTCGTTGAACGGGTTGATTTTTTAATTGACTGACCCTTGATTGACGTGATCCAAGAATGCTAAATGTCAACCAATGCCATCAAATCTGAGTTAATATGTAACCCTTTTCATTCTTATGTACTTGAACTTGCTTCGGTCTAAATCTTTTAATTTTTCAAAGAATTTTCATCTTCAACTAATAAAGTGCTCACGGCTTTCACGGAATAGTATGTCTTCGTGTCTAACAGTCAACAGATGTCCCAGAAAAGGAGAACTTACCGATAATCGAAGCTCCTCTTCCTGTTGGCATCTGATTGCCCGATCCCTTTGTAGTAATTCCCTGCGACGTTGCATACGTACGGTTACAAGAGTCTCTCAGCATGAATGTAAATGTAATGCAGTCGAACCTCTCTACAACGGCCACCTTCGGACAGACCTTTCTGGCCGTTGTAGAGAGGTGGCCGTTTAAGGCCCTGTCACACTATTGCGTATTAAAGAAACGTATCAGTTGCGTATGGAAATTCATAAAATAATTTTCATACGCACAAAATTCCCTTGAAAATACAGCGTATGACCAGCGTACCTGACTTATGAGTAACGTACCTCTGGCGTAATTCTCGCGTATTCAGCGTATGCCTAGCATATGTTTAGCGTATAAACCATACGTCCGAATACGCACAAAATTTTTAAGCATGCTTAAAAAAAATTTTCTGCCTCGCCGTATGCCAGCGTATGCCACCGTATGCGACCCTGCTTGAAACGTATACAAACTATGCCTAACGTACCCCCTAGCGTATGTCAGCGTATACCAGCGTATGAGTGATATTTTTCATACGCTGGCATACGCTAGTACGATACGCAATAGTGACAGGGCCATTATGGGGAGGTCATCAATTAGAGGATTTGAGTGAGTGAACTCCCATATAAAAATGACGGGGTGCTCGTCGGAAAATTTCGAAAACACCCTAAAAGGTACCAGAATCTCGACTGTAGGCGTGGCTCAAAAAAAATTTTACCCCTAAGAGGTACCAATTCTAAAACAGCACATGTCATATTCTATCATATTTTTCGGCTCATACCCTAAAAGGTACCGCGATAATTCTAACTGTGGTCATTTTTGAATTTAGTACCCTAAGCGGTACCAATCTACAAATTTTAACCCCTAAAAGGTACGACGAGCACCCGCGTCATTTTTCAGTTATATGGGAGTCCCCCCGGGGAGTGAATGAGAAGTCAGGACAAGAAAACATGGCCGTTGTAGAGAGGTGGCCGTTTATGGGGAGGTCATCAGTTAGAGGATTCGAGTGAGTGAATGAGAAGGTGGGACAAGAAAACATAACCGTTATGGGGTGGTGTCCGTTAGTAGAGGTTCTACTGTAATTCACATGCACGCCACTCAAATAACGAAACAAATATTGCAAATTGGACAAAAAAGGTTAAGAGGAATGTACATGAATGAACTTTTAAAGGTTGGGCGATAGAAGTACATGTAGGTTTTCCTTTTTTTAAAAATGGTGAAATTGGAAAATAACACGACATGTATTAAACAATGGTAAAAGCAAATTCATACTTGGCATGTAATTATTACTCTCATTATTATTATTTGGGTCGTCAAAGAACGCCCCTCCCCGTGCCTTTCAATACTTGATAACAAATGGGGGAAACTGTGATTTAAAAGAAAATACATGATTGAACCTTTGCATTTGAACAGCTTGTGCCGCCTGGCAGGCCTCTGTCACAGCCCGATTAAGAAGCACTGAAAAATCGCTTTCAGTTCCTAGGAATTAACAATAGCATTTTTTAAAATACGTTGTCACTAGTTTTTGTAAGGATTATCCTTAAACTACATTGGAGGTCATAAGTAGTTGGGACACTTGTGAAAACTGTCAAAAAATCACCAAATAATTATGTAGTACTACTATGGTTACTAATTGTTACTTTTTGGGCCACAATTTTTGCGTACCCCCCTCTCCCCCCCCCCCCCCCCAAAAAAAAAAACAAAAACAACAACAACAACAACAACAACCAATGTTAACAAATGTACTAGGTAAATAGTTTTTTTTTGTTTAAATGTCTGTTCGATCGTCAAAACTCAACATTGTTGGGGGGAGGGGGGGATAGCTAGATTATTTTACTAGCATGTTGGGAACTTAGTGTCCCAACATAGTGTCCCTAGAGGTTTGTACGCACCTGACACAATATCCCCTGTAATCAGCCTCGTAGAGGACATCGTTGGTTGTAGGATTCTGAACTCGATGTCACTTTCTTTAGAGTATCTGTGTTTTCCACAAGCTATGGGTATACAAATACAAAAAATCCAGCTTGATAGTCTACTACATGTAAATGACAAGGGATAGAGCTATGACGCAAGGTATCACATGCACACGATGTCGACAAGAATGATTCAACTGTGGTTTTAGTTATTTCCTAGTTATGTGCAAACCTGGAGCAGATAACAGCTTTTCTTTTCCCAACTAGGGGGCCTATTGACCTCTCCCTGTGGACTAGTTTGGCAATACTAGTACATGGTTCACTTCCTACTGTTATCATCCCCCACTGGGCAACCCCCCAGAACAAAAACGTCTCTTGTGGTCCGGGGGGTGGGGAATTGTTCAAGTGGTCTTGTCTCAGGTGTAGGGGGGTGGGCAAGTTGAAAATGACATGGTGATGAACCGCATGGATAAGTACAGCTTCAAATTCTGAAAAATAGTCACTGTCTGTTTCAAATGGACCTGTTGCTTTATACTGTAAACGAATCTGCCCTTGCTGAACAAGACCTGTGACATTTGTCTCTTGGTTTACTAGCAAAGCAATGTAGCATCATTTGAGTATGTATTTTAAAAGTGTTCATATTTCAAGTTTAGTTGCATTCTTAATGGGTGTAAAACTTTGAACAGGTTTTGCTAAGATAAAGTGTATAGTGTCCCAGGGGTGTGGAAGTGTCTCCTTCTGAATGCCCGGGGTGGGTAATAGGTCATCAAGAGAATACAAAATTGCAAATTTGCAGGGAATGATAACACCATAGGAATTTAACCATGCACAAATGACACTGTATTGCATTAGGATTAAGGTCTCGAATTAAACAAGTTGCCCAGAGACATTATAAAAGAGCTTTTCACGTGTATGGTGCACTACATGTAAAATGACTAACTTGAAGAAATTCACATTTTAAGTACCTTCATGGTCAAATCCAGATCCCATGTATGCAACATGGATGTAACATCCACTCAAATTTTGGATCATGTTGGACATCATAAAATTCCTGTAGGTTTAAGTTGCAATTAAATAACATGATTATTGTGTGATTTCAAGAAGTTGGTTAGAAATGCAGATTGAAATTATTAAACAATTTTCACTTCCGATAATAATAATAATAATAATAATAATAATAATAATAAAAAATTTATTAACGTGTCAGTCAAAATCTAGCAGAGGGAATTCCACACTGCTAATAGGGGACTAAACTATCTAAAATATAATAAAAATACAAAAACAAATCAATAAATAATATAATTATAACAATAAGAACTGTGATTTTCAAAACAGATTTTATGCCACCCTGATACTGACCTTAATACATCAGCTGCCCTATCGGTCAGCCTGTATCTAATGATACAGACTGGGGTAGCATCCATATTTGCCTGCAAACGCATCTGTAGAGCATAGAAGAATAATCAATATTTTTTTAGACAGGGTAAAATAAGTGGACTGATATTGATGTGGGCCCTGTCGGAAAAAAATGATAATTTTCTATACTATCCAAGAAAATTAATACATTATTGTATATTAAATTATAAATGTGATTTTGATTTGATATGAAACATTTCATTCATATGCAGTGTTTTCTTCTTCTACTGTATGAACTTTTTTATAAATGTATTACTGACACTATCTTGTAATTGATCAGCAAAGAGTTCTGTTACCTCCATGGCTGTCATGCACAAGACTGGCAGTCTTTGTTGAATTTCCCTGGACCCCAAAAACCTTTCTAGTAGCCTAACATCAAAGCTAGGACCAGACCCTGGATCTGTAAAATATCATAAGCAATTCAAGTTCTTTAATTTTTGTACCTTTTTAATACGTGTAAGATTGATTCAATTTTAAACTTGAAATCATAAGTAGTTTTAGTTACTTATTCAGTTTGAAAATTCTAAATTCATAAGGGGTATATATCATTACCTAACAAATATTCATGATCACTTTGTTCTAAATTAGAAGCTGCTTACAGTACATGTACGTGAAGCATAAATTGCCTAAATGTGTGTAATTTCAGTAGTCAAAGGCAAGGTCAAAGCACATAACAAATTATTAAGCATAATGGGATGTAGCAGCTCCACATGCACAGCTGTGGATTAAAATTTATTATGATCAACGTTTTCAACCCTTTGCTAATGACAGCAAGCAAACCTGCACAGACCTACTTCTGCAGCCATCAACACATCTTGTAATTCTTCAACTTCTCCCACTAAAAAAATAATGCAAAGAGCATGACTGTCTAAAAATCTGCGGATTCCTGTGCACTGATTGGCTAATTGTTATTGTCAATAATGGTTAAATTTGTGAATTGTTTCACAAATCCAGAATTATTCAATGAGAAAATTGTCCAAAATAGGTGATGAACCTCAAGAAAATAAAACACAACCTTAAAGTGGAAAGATGAAGATGTCCACTCATCTGCGGCTCCTTGTCAATGTTATGACAAAATTTATCATCAGTAAGAGGACAGATGCATAAAAACCGACATCAATTTGTTAAATTCCTCAAGTGTGTGTTGTTATTTTTCTTATCCAAAATCTCATTTGACAGAAAAAATCTCATTTGTTGTTGTCATGAAGTGTAAACCCTGATCGAAAGATAATTCAAAAGAAAAAAGATCAATTTCATGACCTAAATTGTAAATGTACATGTACCGATATGTATTGATAGCATATAACATGATTGTACTCACCCTCTGTAGCATTTGTATTGCTGCACTGTTGTTGTTCCTGGCTACAACTTAACATTGGTACTTTATTTACTTTACCTAAAGCACAACCATTAAAAAGCACATGTTTGCATCTGGTAAATTGTTCTTGCTCAAGGGTTAGAAAGTTTGAGTGACCATTTGAAGTGACAATGTCATATCAAATTGCTGCAACTGGATTGCAAAATTGAATTGACATTATTGATCACTAAACCTTAACGTTTGAATGCACATATCCAAAGTACCAAAATGTATAACTGTGAAGAATTTCAGCCTAATATTAAATGCACCCCTAATACACTTTTCTTTTAACAATGGATGGGAGAATTGCTCTTTGTCATCAAACTCTGCTTCAAACAAATGAAGTCTGTTGCAAAAACTATTAGTGATAACAATTTATCAGTTCAATTACAATTTGTACCGTAATGTCTGCCCTGGCCTCCTTCACAGGCTTGAACTGCAGTGAAATAGATCAAGACTGTGTGATGTGTTTTTTGATTGTCAAAATAGATTTCTTTTTCATGTTTGGTTGTGTGGGATATAATCTTTCCATATAATAATTTGATCACTTTTCACTTTGAACAGATTTTTACTTTAAATGAAAGAAATTTATATATATATACAGAAACACACCATTTAAAGTGCCCCTGTGATCAAATTTTTGATTTTCATTTTTTTACATTGTGTACTATGACTTTTTTACTCATCTTGCCAAATTTCAATCCATTATGAACAAGTCCAAAGTTTTTGTGGCTTTTCGCGTGATTTTCAATACTTATTGTTATTATAATTTCAACCCGTGAGGTATGTTTGAGTCTTTGACGTCACTTTCTCCCATTCGCAACCAAGCCTTGAAAAAGGTTGATTAATGGCAGCCATATATTCGCGGAAATAAATGTTAAAATAAAATGACTTCTGATGTTCGTAATGAATTGAAATTTGGCAAGATGAGTAAGAAAGTCTAATTGTACATGAAAATGTAAAAAATTGAAAATCAAAAATTTGATCGCAGGGGCACTATTAATAATAGAATGATATTTGGCATCAATTTATTAATGACGTAAACTCACCATAAAACCTCTTCACGAACCTTTCAGCGATGACAATCTGATGATCTTCAAACAGAACAGGAAACAAAGTTCAGAATTGCATAATAACACACAACACTGAAAAAGGATTAAAACAATGATGCCATACATTATTTTTTAAAGGTCGTACAAGGGGGTCAGGTCCCCGGGGGGGGGGGGTACTCCCATATATGAGCTGTATAGGTATGTGCCGCTGTGAAGGGTATGGTTTTCAGGCAGTTTAGTCTAGGATAGGTATAGTTATCAGAGATTTTTGGTCTAGAATAGGGTATCATTTTCCGCTAAACTGATCGATTGCGTTAAGAATTTAGTCTAGACAAGGTTTACTGCCAAATGGCATTTAAAAATCGGTACGGCGGGTAGTACGGCAGTGACCTCTGTTAACTAATAGCTGTGATAGTGAACGAGTTTCTGTAAAATAGCGAGTCTGGAATAGGTCTAGGATAGGGTAGGGTTTTTCGGTGTTTTATCTAGATTGCAAAATGGGTTGCAAAATGCAGCTTAAATGGTCTAGTATAGGTTAAGGGTCTCAGAGTCCCAGCGGCACACCCCCACCCAAAAATTTGCAGAGTACCCCCCCCCCCCCCCCCCCCCCCCCCCCAGTAAATTCTGGTCTCAGGTTAGATCAGTGTTCAATCTAGGTTAAAGGTGTACCCAGTATTCCCAACCCCAGCACAAAGCTAACCCTGGCTGTCATCAAAAACAATTCAAAAGCTAAGCATCACACCACTAGCCACATGTACCTTTGTGCTAGGGGTGACGGTTAGCTATGTAGTAGGGTTGGGGTTAGCTTAACCAAAATTGAAAACTGTGTATACATTTCACCTATATTGGATAATGATTCAACCAGTGAGAACAGATTTTACCTGCAACATACCTGTGTATGTTAAGTGTTTAAATTTTTTTGATTTAAATTTTTTCTGATTCATTTAGGTACATAATCTAAAACAAAGGAAAATTAAAATCAAAATGGTTTGAAAACTTTAAACCAAAAATTAAACCACAACATATATATTGGCATGAAATATTGATTATCCCTAAATACATTGATAGCCAATACCAGTATTCCTATGTCAGTGATTATACACCTTGCATTTGAAAAAGAAACTTTACCTGGCAAATGTGGAACATGATGAGTTTGCAGAATCGGTGTACTGGATGCCTGCAGCACTACCGGTAGTCTATCTTCATCATCACTGTCAACTAAAAGCAGTCAACACAGTATTCGGTATGAAATAGATACATGTATTATTTTTTAGCACGTATGTACATGTATGTAATGTTAACTTCTGGGAATGACTCGATATTATATGAACCTAATAAAGG
The DNA here is from genome assembly GCA_024195265.1 of Dendrophyllia cribrosa. NCBI lineage: Eukaryota > Metazoa > Cnidaria > Anthozoa > Scleractinia > Dendrophylliidae > Dendrophyllia > Dendrophyllia cribrosa. The sequence goes on along the minus strand of JAJLRJ010000012.1, from coordinate 16,760,136 downwards.
ACATTCACAGAAAAGTCAAAGACATAATCAATTTTTCAAGAAAAACTCATGTGCAAATTTTAAAATTTTAAAACAGCAAAATGTACAATAGGATGAATTAACGAACACACTCATGAGTTTAGCAATACCGGTAATAATTATCTGTATAATAGAAAATGCTGCAAAGGCACACTGGTTGAAAAAGACCTTTTAATACCAACAATACCTGTAATAAATCTTGAGTTTCTGTCAGCATCTATAACATAAGCAAAGAAATAACCTAGTCATATTTAATGTTTACAGGTACCTGCATGTGTACACCAGGTATACCTACATGTACACTGTCATTACAGTGATGCACAAAATTAATGTAATGGGACAGTCATGTCTTAAAACCATTGTAAGTTGTCAAATTATGACATGATTTTCTGTTGAAACTGAAAATCCAAATTTCATGAATGTTTCTAACCATTTTGAAAACATAATAAATGTCTTTTTTAATAAGCAAAATTGCAGTGTTTCTTTAAAGTTGTAGACTGAATTGTGGATAAAGGGTCAATGATGTTGTGATTTGTAATAAATTGCCTAACCTGCTCTACCACTTTCGCCAGATAGTCCAGGTACATGTATTGCATTATTTGTGGTTGTAGCATCACCTTCATTGTCTAAATATAGAAAATAGCAATATTTAAAAGATATATCTGGGATAGTATATAACATAATAAAACTTAGCTTTATTTAAATTCAATATTCAATTATGATTTTAACATTAAGATGTACTGTAATTTTACAATGATCAGTCAGCATTTTAAATGTTGTGATATGTAATAAATTGCCTAACCTGCTCTACCACTTTCGCCAGATAGTCCAGGTACATGTATTGCATTATTCGTGGTTGTAGCATCACCTTCATTGTCTAAATATAGAAAATAGCAATATTAAAAAGATATATCTGGGATAGTATATAACATAATAAAAATTAGCTTTATTTAAATTCAATATTCAATTATGATTTTAACATTAAGATGAATTTTACAATGATCAGTCAGCATTTAAAGTGTCCTTTTAAAAAATCAAAAACCAGAAACCGAAAAATAAAGTTCCAGTGGTGTGATAAAATAAACTTAATTAATTATTACAAAATATATCAAAACTGTCCATTAGTGTCTCTGGTCATAGACGGACCGGGCTCAATGAAATACAACTTGAAAAAAATTAGCCTAATGCTTTTCAAGTTACCACATTTCCGTCTCCAAATTAAATGGGCTAGAACAGACCATAATCTTTCTCTCTTTCAAGAATTGGTTTGATTCACTCTCTTGGTGTTTTAGTTTAAGTCTTATTATTTTTGTAAATAAGTAAAGGTAAGCTTATTGTAAAATGGCTTTGGCCAAAAAACATCAAAATTCCCGTGATACTTCTCCTTTAAGTTAGCCAAGGATACAATGCGAAGCTTGTTACGATGGTCGCGGAAATGAAAAGTCGAGAGTTGAAAAGTATCCAAAACCAGTCAGTGAGTCGAGAGAAGTAAAGTATAAATATTCTTCGCGTCAAAGATCACACAAAACGTTTCTGGCCAGGCCGTCAAAAAACCGATGAGAAGACTGGTGCGGAGGTGTGGTTGACCTATCGTCCCGGTCGTCCCGGTCGCCCGAGTCGTTTCAAAAAGTGCACGGACGATCGGGACGCTTTTATATGAAACACTTCTGAGACGACCCGGGACGATCGCAAACTACAAGGACGACTGGGACGATCGCGGTCGCTTGGATAGAACTGTGTTCTATCCGGACGACTGGGACGATCGTGAAAAATCGGGGACGATCATTTGAGAACAACTGCTCAGGCGACCGGGATCAATGTTTGCATGTTATTTATTTTTATATTTTCTTGTAGCTTAATATACAGAGCCCTGCTGAAAAGCATTTTTAATGTCGTAGGCCATCTGTTTAAAGATTGTAATTATTATTATTATACTAGTAGTTCCATATTGGAAGTTAAGTGCTGGGGTGTGAGGAAAACTCAGACCTCAGACCTCAGACCCGGCGGAAAACTCAGACCCAGCGGAAAACTCAGACCCAGCGGAAAACTCAGACCCGGTGGAAAACTCAGACCCCTCGAAATTACAAAAGAAATAAACTTCACTCATGATCAATTCCTGTCACCTCGCGTAAAATGTTTTATTGTCACGCAATCATTCACTGCCGACGGTTTCGTAGTAGATCTTCTACCGCTCTTGATTGGTTCTCAAACAAAAATTTCATTGTTACTATCGGAAAACCGAGTCGGACAGAAGGAGAGAATTCTGGATTCTCGATTGACCCATTTCTACACGATTAGTGGACTGCCTGCCGGCAGCAATTATTATAGTCGTTCGCGAAAAAAACTTTTGCAACGACTCGGACGACCGGAGCGACCGGGACGATTATATGAGAACCAGCCTTAAAGGAAATGACTGCTTCGCAGGCTAGCTCACAGGCTAAAACAAAATACATACCTTGATCTTCCGGTTGGTGGCTGGGATCGTCCGGTTGTTCAGAGTCCTCAGAGGCGGTGCGCGCAGTGGTATCTCCATCTTTTAAAACACAAAAGTTGGAAAGTTAGAATCTAAATAAATGTTCTGAGCATCGAAGGACATATTTTCTTGACTAATGGCGAAGGTGATCTGATCCAACTTTTTATACCTGGCGGTTAGGTTAATATCAACTACTGGTGAGATGACAATCAAGCTTTGCCGCGAGCTGTTTCCTCGTGATGTCATACCAATATATTTCTTATGCTCTTCGCCAGAGAAAGAGATCACTGACTGAATAGTTATGAAGATTTATCCCCCTAATTTCAGTATATTTCATATCATATCCCGCTGTTTACTCAACCTTTTTCTCAACGCTTTTGTTTTTTTGACTTTGTTTATAGATTACAGAAAATGGCGGGGTCAACTGAAGAAACGCTGAAATTAGAATTATTACCTAACGTCACCCGCATATAAACCTTGGAGGTGACACGGCCGTATACCGTACGCAAGGTCTGGCCACACATGTCATCAGCGGTACCAGTTTGAGTAAGGACAGTGGTAGTGCCAATATTTCTGTAAAACAGCAATCTAAAAAGGCATGAATAGCAATGGATCAGTAAAGTACAATGAAGAAATCAGTTTCCCATGTCTTAAACTTACCTGGACGTCTCGTTCGCATTAAGGTGATGACTGAACGCGTTCACCAGCATTTCGCTTATATGCTCAGAAGTGGCGTTGTTGGGAAACTCCAATTCCCGAATCCTCCCAGTCGACTCTAAAGTTCTCGCCAGTTGCGTACGAGGTACGCGCAGAGAGTCGCACCATCTCAACATAACAAAAGTACGTTTCATGCTCCTGGCACGTCTAGTAGTTGAGTTAGCAGCGTCCGCCATGACTGTCTAACAGAAGAAGACGCATAACGCCAGGAATGAATGGACCAGTCATATTAAAGTCTCACAGCATGATGCGAATTTCTTGTCGCATATGTGCTGATTGTTGAAAGACAGATTTAAAAATAAAAAATAAAAAAAAAAAAAAACCGAACCCGAGTGAGCGGCGGAAATCGAGCCCAGAACAGAAAGATTAGCAAGTATTAAAAGTACCCTGGAAATTACGAGCATTTCTTAGTTATACGTTATAGACATAAACACTTTATGATAAACAAAGCCCGCCTGATGCTCGGAAATATTGATTCGCGCGCACTCGACTGATTGAGCAGTTTTTCTCTTTATAGGACTTGATAGTCGAGCGGGCAAGCAAATACGGATCGGCGATCGACCGAGCGAGCAAAAGAAATGCGAGCCGAGGGGGTTCAGGCCTTGTTTTTTATTTTATTTTTAGGACCTTTTAGCAATGCAAAAGTCAGTTGTTCCATGAAAGGAAATGACACGAACTTCTCCTCAAGATCCAAGATCCAAGGCCTGCGAAGATAACAAATCATGAACCTTCTTGAGTAAAAAAGTCTTGCAAACAGTCCCATTTTGTGAGCATTATTCTGACGCAGACATGATAAACGCGAATAGAAAATCAAAGACAATTACAAAGCAGTGTGATCTCTGGCCGTGATAACAGAAAGTGAAATGCCACGTGCAACGCATCATTTCACAACTTGTCAATAACTCTTTATATGTACTCCTTAAAAACAAAAAAAAATGACAGGATGATGCGTGGAAGTTACACTGCACAACCAATCTCATGTATTTTGCGCCATGGATCTTCAAGAGATAACAACCCTTTCTAATGGCCCCGTGTTAGTATTAATTCGTTGGTTACAGGGCCAAAATTGTCTGGCCAGTCCACTCAGATGCAACCCTTGCAATCAAGGAATGGTACTTACTCGGAGGAATCAGGACCATGTCGACGGTTATTTATGGTATGTATATACTTGAAAGAGTGCAATCCCGCAACACAATCGAACATTCTAAAATCAATCAAAATATGTCATATTTCAACAAAATATTCCTATATATAATGTAAACTCTTAGAAGTGTTGCAAGTGAGACAAGCGCTCGTGCTCTCCTTCAAGTCTGTTTATTTCTCTTTTACAGGAGGTGTCAAACGTGTCACCGAAAAAAATCTTTGCGAACTGGAAGTTTCTTCGCCGAGTTTCCCAGAGTTTCCTTGGGGAAACTTTTGTTGCATTTTCCTATAGAGCCGAAGGGAGCTACGGACGACTGTCGCTCAATATTTAAGATTATCGAAGAATACTGTAGGAAACATCTACGCTGTCATAAGGTGCTATTGTGGACGTGATCTACAGGACAGACCTGTGACCCCATTCGGTGGACCTCTGCATGTGGTCAAGTGTGACGAAAGTCAGTTCGCGCATAAGTCGAAGGTATAATTATTATAAGTCTTCGCAGACCAGATACTTTTTATAAGCATTTTTTAAAACAAAGTATATCTTTTACCCCCCTCGCTAAAGTTTTCTACAAAAGTTTAGCGATATAAATGCCAAGTTTTTTTCAGGGGATTTGAAAATCGTTCTCGCTAATCCCCTAGTCCAGTTGACTTGATGCCTTCTTCTGCCACATCAATTGACCATGACCTTTAAATATATTATTAATAATTATCTTACAGTACCAAAGAGGAAGAAGAGCAAGAGACTCCCAGTGGGTATTTGGTGTAATTTCGACAGAGCATAGTCCCTGTCGAGGTTACTACCAAGTCGTTCGCAGAAGAGACAGGGCAACGCTAACTCAGATCCTGCAGTCCCTTCCTGGCTCAGAAGTTCATACCGATGACTGGGGGCCTACAGGAATCTGGAGCGACACGTTGTCAACGTTAGAGTCCACAGGACAGTCGTGCATCAAAACCACTTTGTGGATCCTCGAACAGGTGTACATACTCAGGAAGCAGAATCGGCTTGGTCAAGGCTCAAGTATTTTGTCAAAAGAGAGAAAGGGATCCGTCGGGTGGACCTGCAAGACTTCCTTAACGAACAAATGTGGAGGGATTGGAGAGGCCTTGACGCTGTTTTTGATAACGTAATTGCAATGATTACGCTATACTATCCCCTTTAGAGGAGAACATTCTAACGCTAGCCACATAAACATGTTGAAATATAGTTGCCTGATACGCTTTGTCAGTGAGAGAACGTTTTGTTAGTGAACTTCCTGGTTATTGTTATTGTTATCGAAGTAACTTTTTTTTTATTTGAAACAATAAATAGGAGAGAGATGATATAATAACCAGATTTTTGAGGTAAAACATCAAAAGAAATTCGTATTTCTTTAAGATAAATAAAACAGGCTCACTTATTGTAACACACATCAACTATTCTGGAATTGCAGAGCTTGGCGGCTAATTCACGGTTTTGCTCAAAAGCGTGCGCATACCTAGTTACAGTTACAGTTACAGTATTCATTGCTACAAATGTCATACTTTATTCTATTATGATTGTTAGAAATCCACCAAAATTTACATTCAGTTCATGTGTCGGACTGGGGGGAACAGTCGTATATAAATGATTACTAAAAAGATTTTCGAAGTTTGTAATAAAAGGATGAAATATATAATCTGTTCTACTTATAAATATATAATCTGTCTCGAAAGCGAGAATTAAAAAAATGAAAAATTTATTTTTTGTTGTATTGCGATGCATTACACATTCAGTATACGTATTTAAAAAAGTATGGTTCAGTCTACATGGGCCTCCCAAGGTCAAAAGGATGAACGTTATTGCAGGAAACATGATACCAATGACCACAAACAGTGAAACAGTTTCAAAATAACATACCAAAAATGGCGGTAATCGGTGGAAAAAATGAACACAACGAGTCAATATTACGCAAAAAAGGATACTGCTGGAGTCGAGAGGAAATGCTAGGCATTTTATTCCACAATAGAATAATCGTTTTATTGACATTTCTACAAAATGGCTGTTATAGGATATTTCGGAAGCAGACGAACATACCCTAGTTTCGTTTATCAGTCTCGTTCTACAGAATCCGTTCGTTCGGTATCCGTTCCTGTTTACTGAAGATGAAACTATGAAGTATTTTTAAGTTCATAAATACGGTGAAGCATTCAATGTATTTTGGATTTAGTTTCGATTGGATGGCATTTAAACAACAAATAAAAATTCATTTAAAAACCAAAACTATTTTAATTTCGGGCAAGCTTTTCTAGAATTAAGAGAACAAAAATACCTGGGCAAGAATCAAACAGTGGTTCCGGCAAAATTCCCACACATTCTCTGCAAAAAATACTCTATAATACGGACCCTCTCTAATACGGACAACGGTCACTAAATCTCGGCCCCAGAGAGTCAATTCATATAAACTCAACCTCTTTAATACGGACACTACAATTGTGAAAGTTCGTATTTCACTGCAGTCATCTTTCGCACACATCTTCCACGGGATATATACACCTCAATGACGTATACACACCTCTCTAATGCAGACACCTCTCTAATACAGACACCTCTCTAATGCAGACACCTCTCTAATACAGACACCTCTCTAATACAGACACCTCTCTTATGCAGACACCTCTCTAATACAGACACCTCTCTAATGCAGACACCTCTCTAATACAGACACCTCTCTAATACAGACACCTCTCTAATACAGACACCTCTCTAATACAGACACCTCTCTAATACAGACACCTCTCTAATACAGACACCTCTCTAATACAGACACCTCTCTAATGCAGACACCTCTCTAATACAGACACCTCTCTAATGCAGACACCTCTCTAATACAGACACCTCTCTAATACAGACACCTCTCTAATACAGACACCTCTCTAATGCAACACCTCTCTAATACAGACACCTCTCTAATACAGACACCTCTCTAATGCAGACACCTCTCTAATACAGACACCTCTCTAATGCAGACACCTCTCTAATACAGACACCTCTCTAACAGACACCTCTCTAATACAGACACCTCTCTAATACAGACACCCTCTCTAATGCAGACACCTCTCTAATACAGACACCTCACTAATACAGACACCTCTCTAATACAGACACCTCTCTAATACAAACACCTCTCTAATACAGACACCTCTCTAAACAGACACCTCTCTAATACAGACACCTCTCTAAACAGACACCTCTCTATGCAGACACCTCTCTAATACAGACACCTCTCTAATACAGACACCTCTCTAATACAGACACCTCTCTAATACAGACACCTCCTAATACAGACACCTCTCTAATGCAGACACCTCTCTAATACAGACACCTCTCTAATGCAGACACCTCTCTAATACAGACACCTCTCTTATGCAGACACCTCTCTAATACAGACACCTCTCTAATGCAGACACCCCTCTAATACAGACACCTCTCTAATACAGACACCTCTCTAATACAGACACCTCTCTAATACAGACACCTCTCTAATACAGACACCTCTCTAATGCAGACACCTCTCTAATACAGACACCTCTCTAATGCAGACACCTCTCTAATACAGACACCTCTCTAATACAGACACCTCTCTAATACAGACACCTCTCTAATGCAGAACACCTCTCTAATACAGACACCTCTCTAATACAGACACCTCTCTAATGCAGACACCTCTCTAATACAGACACCTCTCTAATCAGACACCTCTCTAATACAGACACCTCTCTAATGCAGACACCTCTCTAATACAGACACCTCTCTAATACAGACACCTCTCTAATGCAGACACCTCTCTAATACAGACACCTCACTAATACAGACACCTCTCTAATACAGACACCTCTCTAATACAAACACCTCTCTAATACAGACACCTCTCTTATGCAGACACCTCTCTAATACAGACACCTCTCTAATACAGACACCTCTCTAATACAGACACCTCTCTAATACAGACACCTCTCTAATACAGACACCTCTTTATACAGACACCTCTCTAATACAGACACCTCTCTAATGCAGACACCTCTCTAATACAGACACCTCTCTAATGCAGACACCTCTCTAATACAGACACCTCTCTAATACAGACACCTCTCTAATACAGACACCTCTCTAATACAGACACCTCTCTAATGCAGACACCTCTCTAATACAGACACCTCTCTAATGCAGACACCTCTCTAATACAGACACCTCTCTAATACAGACACCTCTCTAATGCAGACACCTCTCTAATACAGACACCTCTCTAATACAGACACCTCTCTAATACAGACACCTCTCTAATACAGACACCTCTCTAATGCAGACACCTCTCTAATACAGACACCTCTCTAATGCAGACACCTCTCTAATACAGACACCTCTCTTATGCAGACACCTCTCTAATACAGACACCTCTCTAATGCAGACACCTCTCTAATACAGACACCTCTCTAATACAGACACCTCTCTAATACAGACACCTCTCTAATACAGACACCTCTCTAATACAGACACCTCTCTAATGCAGACACCTCTCTAATACAGACACCTCTCTAATGCAGACACCTCTCTAATACAGACACCTCACTAATACAGACACCTCTCTAATACAGACACCTCTCTAATACAGACACCTCTCTAATACAGACACCTCTCTAATACAGACACCTCTCTAATACAGACACCTCTCTAATACAACACCTCTCTAATACAGACACCTCTCTAATACAGACACCTCTCTAATGCAGACACCTCTCTAATACAGACACCTCTCTAATGCAGACACCTCTCTAATACAGACACCTCTCTAATACAGACACCTCTCTAATACAACACCTCTCTAATACAGACACCTCTCAATACGGACACCTCTCTAATACAGACACCTCTCTAATACAGACACCTCTCTAATACAGACACCTCTCTAATACGGACACCTCTCTAATACGGGCACCTATCTAACATAGACATCTCTCTAATGCAGACACCTCTCTAATACGGACACCTCTCTAATAGACAATATGGGCACCTCTCTAATGCAGACACCTCTCTCTGTAATACACACACTTCCCTAATGCGGACACCTCTAAGAATACAGACACCTCTCTAATACAACAACAATAATTAAGTATTATAGCATTACAAAAGCATACAAAAAGTATAGAAAAAAAAAATGTAAACTGATAACAATTTGTTTCTAAAATCAAAGCAAGATGAAATGAAATTAATTAAGTGTATGTTAATAAAATAATTAGATGAGGTAATAACTTAAGGCAACTGAAACTGTATTATTGATGAGTACTTGGGGCATTAGAAAAAAGTTAGTTTCGTCTTCGATTTGATTGGACACCTTTCTAATACTCACACCTCTCTAATACGGACATCTCTATAACGCGAACACTTGGCTCCGTCCCTCCAGTGCCCGTATTAGAGAGGTTCAACTGTAGTCAAAATTAGAACACAGAAAAGGAACGCAGAACAAAGTGTCCCTATAAAATTAAAAGAGGACTCCATATAATGTAGAAATTGTGCCAATATCTCGACACGCAAATTTCGTGCTGTCGAATTAAGGCGCAAAAATTGACACAAAAGTCAAACGATTAAAAAGAAAAAAAACCCACGCCCCCTTATCCCCACCCACCGTATTAGGGGTATAGTTTCACGTAAACGGTAACTGCTAAATAAGTGGTATTTTTAGAAGCCTCTATGTGCACACTTTAAGGAATTTTAAAGTGGCGAATTAAAAAAAATACAAAGTTACAGTGGCCACTTTAAGAAAAAATGCAAATTGTTAAAATTAAAGTACCAAAAGTTTAACGCAAGATCAAAGACAATTATATTTAACTGCCGTGGTATTTTAATCCAAGCAATGATTTCTCCTTTCTGATTTCCGATTACCAACGCGTGGGTCTTGTATAGTAACTATAATGACCATCCATGATGTGCAAAAAAGGGACAAGTGACCCCCACTTTTTAATGTATTTTTATAATGTCCATAACATAATCACCACCTGGACCAAGTTGTATAAAATCTTAAAAAATCTTTCTTTTTCAACGGAATCACCTTACTGGGTTGTCATTAAATGCTGGGCTAACCGTACAACTGGGATTATGTATATTTGGTTCAATATTTCGTCAGGCACGGCCTGATACCTACAGGGGAATAAATGACTCCAAGAAAAACGTTACAATACAAATCGCCTGAAAACAAAAGACTTCACATTTAAAAAATATAAGATGAAACGTTACAATTCAAGCAGTACAAAAATCAAAAGAATGTAAGATAACAAGATAAAACATGAAAGAAGATATGTAAAATATAAATGCGAATTTTTCATTTCTTCATGATTGCTAGTGCCTCTGAGGATATGGATTAATTACTAATTACCAAGGAGAAGTGTACAATTATTCTCTTTAGCACTCTATGGTTTTAAATAAAATTCAAGAATTTAACTCAAAGAATAGGATTAATTATCAAGCCTTTTATTTCAACTTTTACCTTATAGTACTATTATTAACCTTAGTCATACAATTTATCAAACAAGACTATAGTTCCAAACTAGTTTTTATAACTTTTTACTTTTAATCGTCGGAAGTTGACCGTTAAAAGTTTCGTTTATCCATTTTTACAATTATCGCATGCCGCGACTGTAACTGTGAGTCCTTACAGAATCCTCCTGGCGATGTGACGCAATTGTTGGCTCTAGCAGAACCATCTAACTGTTATCATGTGACCTGATGAATTTTACCGTGGTTAAATAAGATTATTTAATGACTTACTTTTGCAGTAATCAATTGAACCCTTCACCCCTCCCCTATCCCGCGCCAGGACATGGCGGGAATTTACCTTGAGGGATCTCCTTTTATAATGTAGGCAAACCATCTCCCCAGGCCGCACTATTGTTCTTGTCAAATGGCCTCAAACCCATTTCAAACTGTGGACTCAGTAAGGTCTGGTTCAAACGCCGAAGTTTTCATGAGCATTTTAGTGAGTAAATGAAAAAGTACAAAGTGAAAAGTTCGGCGTCTGAATATATAAAAAAGGCTATTTCAACGTTCTTCCTGCCTGGCTTAGCCGGGAGTAACGGGACCGGCTTTGATTCAGATGAATCAAACTGACATGTATTAATGTAACTACTTACTTTTTTATGCTTGCATCAAACCGTTTACAGCCAAAAAACGCATTTTGGAAATAAATTTCATACGATAAATCTGTAACTGAAACAATCCTGCTAAATTGCCCACCATCCGGTTCATACAAGGAACTGTAACTCCTTAGAGATTGTAAAAAGAAAAAGAAAAATGAATATGAAAAGGAATGAAATTTTGAAAATTTTAATGGGAGAGCATCTTAAAATATTGAAGTCTAAAAGGGACACTGAAGTCACTATAACACACATAGCTAAGTTGGTGCAGAGTAAGTCTGTTAGTAGGCCGAATGAAAATGATAGGTATGGTCACAAAAAAACTACTACCAGCCACCTTAAGCCGTTTGGCCTTGTCTCCTACACCTTCACATACTTTACTAGTAGGGAACGTTAAAGCACCCACATCACTGTTCAAAAAGAGTAGGGGACGTATTTCCCAGTGTTGTGGCCTGTCCTGTTCGCATTCGTGGGTTGGATGGGTGCGTGAGATCATAAAGTCAAATCAAATAGTGAATGACTAATCAGCACATTATTATAATATGGCAATTGCAGGCACAGTTAAGAGTGCGACCAACGAGAAGCGACAAAAAATACGTGTTTTCGCCTACTTTCCAAAAATTCGAACGAAAGTGGAGGCTATTGTACTCTAAAGGGACTATACAGTTGCATTATCAGCAAGGATTGGAGCAAATTGAAATAGTTGCTTGGCAAGTATCCACAATATATGTTTGTGTTCACAATATCTGGATACAGGAGTACCTAGAGTAAGGGACCTGCATGCACGAAAATGCCAAAGTGGCATTTTAGAGAGACTTGAAACACTTGTTAATTCGAATCTGGGGTAAATTAAAAGAAGACAGCAAAAATGGGGTTCTCTCAGATTGTTTCTTCTATGATATCACTCATCAATAACATTTATTACCAAAGATAATATTATATATCATTTACTTCAACAGCTTCATCATACAGACCAGAGACGGTCATCAGGAAATTTGCAGAGTTATCATATGATCCTTGTAAATACTGATATTTTACCGCGTATAAATGTTGTGGTGCAATTTTATCATTGGTGCAAATTTTATTTTCCTTTGTTTAAAACTCATTTCATACATTTTCATACATTAACATACCCAAAAAAAATAGGAAATAAAATTTGCACCAAGGACAAAATTGCACCACCACATAAATAAAGTTTACAGTTACAGTCCAGAAGAGGGGAGGGGGTTACTCCCTATAATGGATATACGAAAGGGGTACCTTTTTAGACTGGAGGTATATCAAAGGGTAGGGATTTTCGACGAGTTGAAGTATAGAAAAGGGTACGGAAAACTGCCATTTAGGTATATTAAAAGGGCCTTTCAAGAATTATTTTAAACAGACGCACGTAACCGCTAATTCGTCGATTAAAGTATTTCAATGATTACAGCCAACGCGCAGTAAAGATACAGAGCTCAGGCGATCGACACAGGGAAGAACAGTGGTTGAACTCATATTATATGTTTCATACAGAATATGGTGTTCCATGTTCTCTAAGAAATAATGCACGCTTGAGGTCTAGAAAAACTACTAGTTCAATTTTTTTAGTGAAAGCACTACAGACTGTTTAATTAGTGGACTTCTGCATTTGGTATTTTGTTTTGTTTGCGTTAACGTTCGTTAAAAGTCACCGGAAATGCGTTATGAAGGCTGCAAAGAAAAGCACTCGCCGTTTGCGTGCCTGATGCGCGGAGTATCTTGAGTCCCGCTACAACCTGAACTGAATAAAGAATATTATTGTTTGGACAACATCAATAGTGGTAACGCTTGATGTTTTTCTGTGGATATCGTTCCATAAGTTTTTTTAAGGGTATAGTAAAGAGATGCAGTGTTTCTTCTGTCGGTATACCAAAGGGTACCATTTTCTATGGAAGGTATATCATAAAAGTTGAGTAAATAAATAAAAGGGTTACCTTTTCTGTCAAAAACGGTATATAAAAGGGTAAAAGCTTGGACCTCGGGGTGGAGCATTTCCGTTCAGTGGTAACGCTTGATGTTTTTCTGTGGATATCGTTCCATAAGTTTTTTTAAGGGTATAGTAAAGAGATGTAGTGTTTTTTTCTGTCGGTATACCAAAGGGTACCATTTTCTATGAAAGGTATATCATAAAAGTTGAGTAAATAAATAAATAAATAAATAAATAAATAAAAGGGTTACCTTTTCTGTCAAAAACGGTATATAAAAGGGTAAAGGTTTGGACCTCGGGGTGGAGCATTTCCGTTCACAAATTGGTTGAGTACCCCTCTCCCCCCCCCCTCCCAGGTCCCAGGGCCACACAGGCCACCATTTCCTGGGTAAAGGGCGTTTATGAATACTAAATAATGCTGCTTTACTGAGCAAAATGAGTTACCGATCGGAAGTAATTACTATTTGTCTATGATATTTAAAAAAATAACGAGTTTATAAAACATCTTCAAAGAAAAATGGATATCAAAAGGAACGAAATTTCAATGGAAGAGCATTTTAAAATATGGAAGACTACAAGGCAGAGACTACAAGGTACACTAATCACTATAAACTATGTTGACGTCTTACGAGTCTTATGGCTCGCAAGAACTTAAAGCTTGCTGCTCACAAAAGCAGAACGGCGACTCGACTCTTTTTTTCGTGTTCATTTGATTAATTCAGTGATAATAGGACTTCGTGTCGTCCAATTCTGTCTGAAATCAGTAAGGGACGGACCATTAGAAAAGTGATGGGGGGGGGCGGGGAATTTTCAGGTTGCACGAATTTTTTTTTTCGGTCATTGCTTGTGCAGGATGTTTTTTTTCGGGTGAAACCCTCTGCACGAATTTAATTTTTTTAGACAACTGTAAATACTACTTATCACAAATATTTGTATGTTTAAAAAAGTTTAATATTGAAACTGTTTATGGATAAAAACATGTATTTATCACATTTATCATAATGCAGTATACTGAGTGCATGTTGCAGGTACACTGATTGCAAATGAAAAGCAGATCACCTTGTGTTATGATTCAGCAGTACATCATTCAGGGCCGTAGTACGGTAGACATTATTGGGAGGCCTATCACAAGCGCCGAAGGCGCGCGTTTTTAGGGGGTCCGGGACCATGCTCCCCCGGGATTTTTTTAAATATAGGGTCTCTGAAATAGTATTTCGAGCCTTCTGATAGTAGTTTCCAGCAAGTTTAAACAGCTTTGAACTGTCAAAAACAAATTGTGGCCTAAACGCAGGGCATTTGAGGGGCTGTAGACTTTCTAAACTTTCACCCAAATTTATAACGAATTGTTGGGTGCTCAGTTAGTTAGAATGTCGTTTCGTAACTGGTTTTTGTTTGTGATGTATTACATATGTGTACATAGAAACCTTTTATCGGACCAGGTTATAATGTTAATAAAATCTTTTATAACTCAATGGTTATATTTATGAAATGAAAGACAAGCTTTTTTATATGCGTAAAGCACTGTTTCTTTCAGTTGAGCTAGCACTTCGATGTTTTACCAACAATTATAGACAGTTCAGATAAAAATTTAAATCGATCAGGCTTCCTTACATTACACGTTATCGGTTAACAAGTTTAAGTTGTACTTTCACACAGTGCCTTGAACGTCCTCAAATCATTCATGCTTAAATAATTTCATAAAATGAAATGAAAGAAGCTGGAAATATCCTGCTAAAATGAACAAAAAGGCAAAACCATGGATCAGACATGTTACTAACATAATTGCATTCATCATTGAACGGGATTGTACAAATTATGCAACTTTTCAGTGTTGTATGATGGATAAATGAACCTACTACGTAGACCCCACGGACACTAACAGTTCGTTGCCTAACTGGATGTTTGAGTTGACTTCGACAGAACCCCCCCCCCTGACTTTCCCCCCCCCCCCCCCGCCCATCCATCCCAATGCTACGGTCCTGTGATATTAAGGTTATTTATGAAAACAAGAACAAAGTTATATTTGTCTCATTTCAATAAAAAATATTAATAGTTATTTTTTGTTTAATCCTATTGTGCCTGGCAATATTGATCATTTCAGAACGACATTTTCGGCTATTGAAAAATATGAATTCTTCACTTTTTACTTCTGTTGTCATGGGAAATTTCATGCAGTGTAAGGAAAACACTTCAACAAACACTATTAAGGACCAAGAGAGATATTTGTAATAGGCACTTTGGCAGAATTTTATATATTAAATAAAGACCGCAATAGGAATTTTCCTTCTGCGCGAATTTTTTTCTTTGCCTTCTTCTTTGCACAAATTTTTTTTCTGTCAATTTCCCTTGCATGAATTTTTTTTGTATCTCCCCCCCCCCCCCACCCCCTCCCCCCCACCCCCATCACTATTCTAATGGTCCGTCCCTAATCGCTACGCAGTCGTCCACTCATTCATTTCCATAAATAGCTTGCAGCAATCAGAACATACAAAATTAACACATTGGACTCCCGCTACGCAGTCGTCCGATTTAATTGATAATAGGACTTCGTGCCCGGACTTCTGTCTCATTCCTTAACGAAAAGGACTCCAATCAGTGCATTACCATTATAAATAGCTTACAGCAATCAGAACATACAAAATTGTCCAATGCAAAGGATAGATAATTGCCTTCAATTTCCTAGAAAATCACAGGAAATGGACAAGTTTAACAGTCTTTGTTTCGAAACGCTTTCTTCTTTGCCGCGAAGGCTATTAATATCAATCATCGATCAAACAAACCAACTATTGTGACGCATGACGCTTGGTTGATGCCTGGAAATCGGAGAATGATCACTTCATCGACATACGTGTTGGTTCACCATGAACTCCGAACGCGTGATAAACTACATTACATTAGACGAGAATTTTCCAAGGGAATTATGTTGTGAAGTTTGGTAAGCCGCAGAAAGGTGTTCAATTTGCTTCATTCGAGATGAGAAAATTGAGTCATTTTTTTGTGTATTTGTTGTAGTACCGATCCGATGATAAATGCGCTCATGACGATTCCATGTGGCCACACGTTTTGTGGCAAATGCGTAGCCAATTTCCAAAGAAATGGAACCACAGCATGCCAGATGTGCCGGCGACCGACGGAATCATTCTGCCGCAACATACTTGCCGAAAATGCGGTGGCCAAATTGCATGGGAAATGTGAAGGATGCGGTGTCAAGATTTCCCTAGAAAAAGCGGAAGAGCATGTACTTCAGTGCACAGACATCACAGAACAATGTCTTTGCAACGAGAAAATAGCACGCAAAGAGCAACTCCTACACCGAAAAGTTTGTCCGAAGCAAGAAGTGACTTGTGAATGCGGATTGAAAATGAAAAGGGAGGAGGATGCAGCACACAAAAAGGATGGCTGCCGGTTTCTCGAGATTGATTGCCCTCTCAAGTGTGGAGCTCTAGTGAAGAGGTATGTTTATAGCATGTATTCGACACTCGCTTGTTATCAAAGAACAATTGTTTGCTTTTTGTAAAGAGTTGTAATGGAAGTACTGGAACGGTAATGGCACAGTTTAAGAGTAGAGCATTCGTTACTTTCTCTCTTTGGTACGAGGCACCGAAGGCACGAATGCGCGCGCGCAAGCCTTGCACGCTCGACGTGCCAGTTATTTCACAGGTAGCCCAAGCTATATGTGTCACAGTAACCGTTACGAGCGAAATTATAAGGATTTGTATGAGAAATAATTTCGCTCGTAACGGTTACTGTGACACATATAGCTTGGGCTACCTGTGGTTATTTGCACAAATTGCACAAAACTTCATACCAACTCACGCAAACGTAATACTTGTGTCTTAAAAATAAGCATTTTCTCTACAATGATTTTAAACGGAAATCAACACTAAACACGTTGTAATCTCTTTGACGTGATCATAGCATGCGCGTGTCTCTGGAAATAAATCAGTAATTAGGCTTGTTACACTCTTTTTGTTTCTTGGGGTCTCTAAAAATCCTTTTTAGGGTAACTGCAGATGTAGTCGAATAGAGCAGGCTCAGATCCAATCGCGCGTATACAGCAGCTATATTTTCAAAACGTATACACCAACATTATCATATTGTTATACGGAAACTCACTAATTAGAACTTAAAGCCGTTTTACCTGCCTTTAGCTATAGCAATAATTTGCAAACGTAGCAGTCGCGCTTCACATATATAAATAATGTGTTCTATTTTTTCACCTTCAAGATATCTGATACCATCGCACACTTTTATTTGCACCAAAGTAGTGCAGCAGTGTCCAATAGATGGTTGCGGACAGCACTTCAGGAGAGAGGATAAGGAAAGGCATATGGCCGATAATCAAGAGCGCCATCTTCGCCTTTTTACAAGACACAGATCAAGGATTTTGTGGGAGGCAGAGCGGGTAAGTCAGACTTCATAGTTAATGTCAGTGCGATCGCTCACGGGCAAGAGTGTCTCAGATCAGATTATCGTGTTACTGGGTGGTGACGTAAAGGTGGCTGGTAGTAGTTTTTTTGTGACCATACCTATCATTTTCATTCGGCCTACTAATAGACTTACATGTACTCTGCATCAATGGATTTGAATTTTGTACCAGCTATGTTGCTTGGATAAAAATTTTGAATGATGTCAATTTCAGCACGATCAGCGTTACCGTGGCAACGATAAACAAATATCGTTGAAATTGGGTTTTTTTCGTCCAAGCCCCATAGCTGGTACAAAATTCAAATCCATTGGTGCAGAGTAAGTCTGTTAGTAGGCCGAATGAAAATGATAGGTATGGTCACAAAAAAACTACTACCAGCCACCTTAAGCCGTTTGGCCTTGTCTCCTACACCTTCACATACTTTACTAGTAGGGAACGTTAAAGCACCCACATCACTGTTCAAAAAGAGTAGGGGACGTATTCCCCAGTGTTGTGGCCTGTCCTGTTCGCATTCATGGGTTGGATGGGTGGGTGAGATCATAAAGTCAAATCAAATGGTGAATGACTAATCAGCACATTTTTATAATATGGCAATTGCAGGCTCAGTTAAGAGTGCGACCTACGAGAAGCGACAAAAAATGCGTGTTCAAGTGGAAAATTCCCCAAGAAGCGAAGGGAGAAGTGGTTTCCCCTACTTTCCAAAAATTCGAACGAAAGTGGAGGCTATTGTACTCTAAAGGGACTATAAAGCTGCATTATCAGCAAGGATTGGAGCAAATTGCAATAGTTGCTTGGCAAGTATCCACAAAGTAATGTTTGTATTCACAATATCTGGATACAGGAGTACCCAGAGTAAGGGACCTGCATGCACGAAAATGTCAAAGTGGCATTTTAGGGAGAAACACTTGTTAATTCGAATCTGGGGTAAATTAAAAGAAGACAGCAAAAATAGGGTTCTCTCAGATTGTTTCTTCTGTGATATCACTCATCAATAACATTTATTACCAAAGATAATATCAGAAACCCATAAGTGGGTTGAAACGTGCAACTGTCTCTTGCACGCTTTAAAACAAGCTTCCGATTATTCAATTTGCTAAGAAGTTGTTACAGCCATATTTGGAAAGTCAAGATAAAAATATTAACCAATCAATTCGCTAGAACAACTTGCTTCCAATCTCGAGGGACCGAGGGGTTTCCAAATATGGTACTAAGCAAAAAATGAATATTCGGAAGCTGTGAATGCGCGTTACACGTTTCAACCCACTTATGGGTTTCTGATAATATTATGTATCATTTACTTCAACAGCTTCATCATACAGACCAGAGACGGTCATCAGGAAATTTGCAGAGAGGTTATTCCATGGCGCATTATACTAGAGGAAGGAGAACACACAGAATGCCAATGGAAAAAACAATTCCGGGATCCCGGAATTTATCATTCTGAAAATGGAAATCATCGAGCCTTCAATCGGCGTCAAAAATATTGATTCACGTTAAAAAATGACACTTTGCGATATTTTTCATGTAACTCTTTTCTTGGATTCCTTCAATTTTTCTAGGTATTTCTTATGCACCAGTCGATGATTTCTCCTCGAAAGAGGTTGGGCGGGGATCGGGTCTACCCATTGGGGTTTGACATTTCATCTTGCAACTGTTGTCAAACGTTTTACCCTGGGACAGGCAGCAATTCCCAACCCAGGAGAGAACAGTTGAATTAAAATAATAAACCGTGTACATGCCGGATACCCTCCTTCCCCTGGGGAACCACTGACTGGTGCATTCCAAATATGTAACACGACCAAAAATATTTTAACACATATTATCCCATATTTGAAAGGAAAAAAACGATATACAGGATTTGTTAATTAAAATCAGATTACACGAGTACGCACAATTTAGCTTTTTCCTGTTAATCATACTTCCCATGTTATAACTTTTCAACCTCGTTTCCATACTTAAACTTAAATTAAAGAAAACAAAGTCTGTTATTTCTCAATTTCATGGTTTCTTTGTTATAATGGGTGGTTTTAAGAGGTCTTACATGTGGGGGTAATTGGTAATGGTTCTTGCATGGCCAGTGAAATTGACGGCTGTTTTTTGATATTCCTATCAATCGTTCCCGCTTTCTTGCCTGTTCTGTAACTCTTTGACGATATAAAGCAGCATTTTAAGGAGTCTTAAAATGCATTCCTATAGGGGTCTTAAAATGCAGATTTTCAGGGAATCTTAAAATGCAGCAGCGTTTCAAGGATTCTGCATTTTAACACAAACTTCAAAACGCCTGCGTTTTAAGATATCTTAAAATGCAGCGTTTTGAGGAGTCCTAAAATGCATCCTTTTTAAGGATTCTTACAATGTAGGGTTTTAAGGATTCGTATAATGCAGGGTTTTAAGACCCCTTAAAACGCATGTCTTAAAATGCAGGGTTTTGAGGAGTCCTAAAATGCATGCTTTTTAAGGATTCTTATAATGCAGGGTTTTAAGACCCTTAAAACGCATGTCTTAAAATGCAGGGTTTTGAGGAGTCCTAAAATGCATGCTTTTTAAGGATTCTTATAATGCAGGGTTTTAAGACCCCTTAAAACGCATGTCTTAAAATGCAGGGTTTTGAGGAGTCCTAAAATGCATGCTTTTTAAGGATTCTTATAATGCAGGGTTTTAAGACCCTTAAAACGCATGTCTTAAAATGCAGGGTTTTGAGGAGTCCTAAAATGCATGCTTTTTAAGGATTCTTATAATGTAGGGTTTTAAGGATTCGTAAAATGCAGGGTTTTAAGACCCTTAAAACGCAGGTCTTAAAATGCAGCGTTTTGAGGAGTCCTAAAATGCATGCTTTTTAAGGATTCTTATAATGCAGGGTTTTAAGGATTCGTAAAATGCAGGGTTTTAAGACCCCTTAAAACGCAGGTCTTAAAATGCAGCGTTTTGAGGAGTCCTAAAATGCATGCTTTTTAAGGATTCTTATAATGCAGGGTTTTAAGACCCCTTAAAACGCAGGTCTTAAAATGCAGCGTTTTGAGGAGTCCTAAAATGCATGCTTTTTAAGGATTCTTATAATGCAGGGTTTTAAGGTATCGTAAAATGCAGGGTTTTAAGACCCTTAAAACGCAGGTCTTAAAATGCAGCGTTTTGAGGAGTCCTAAAATGCATGCTTTTTAAGGATTCTTACAATGTAGGGTTTTAAGGATTTGTATAATGCAGGGTTTGAAGACACCTTAAAACGCATGTCTTAAAATGCAGCGTTTTGAGGAGTCCTAAAATGCATGCTTTTTAAGGATTCTTATAATGCAGGGTTTTAAGACCCCTTAAAACGCATGTCTTAAAATGCAGCGTTTGAGGAGTCCTAAAACGCATGCTTTTTAAGGATTCTTATAATGCAGGGTAACCCTTAAAACGCAGGTCTTAAAATGCAGCGTTTTGAGGAGTCCTAAAATGCATGCTTTTTAAGGATTCTTATAATGCAGGGTGTTAAGACCCCTTAAAACGCATGTCTTAAAATGCAGCGTTTGAGGAGTCCTAAAATGCATGCTTTTTAAGGATTCTTATAATGCAGGGTTTTAAGCCGGACCCCTTAAAACGCATGTCTTAAAATGCAGCGTTTTGAGGAGTCTTACAATGCAGGGATTTTAGGAGTCCTAAAATGCATGCTTTTTATGGATTCTTAAAATGCAGCCTTTCAAGACCCCTTAAAACGAATGTCATAAAATGCAGGGTTTTAAGGATTTCTAAAATGCATGCTTTTTAAGGATTCTTATAATGCAGGGTAACCCTTAAAACGCAGGTCTTAAAATGCAGCGTTTTGAGGAGTCCTAAAATGCATGCTTTTTAAGGATTCTTATAATGCAGGGTGTTAAGACCCCTTAAAATGCAGCGTTTGAGGAGTCCTAAAATGCATGCTTTTTAAGGATTCTTATAATGCAGGGTTTTAAGCCGGACCCCTTAAAACGCATGTCTTAAAATGCAGCGTTTTGAGGAGTCTTACAATGCAGGGATTTTAGGAGTCCTAAAATGCATGCTTTTTATGGATTCTTAAAATGCAGCCTTTCAAGACCCCTTAAAATGCAGGGTTTTAAGGATTTCTAAAATGCATGCTTTTTAAGGATTATTATATTACAGCGTTTTAAGACCCCTTAGAGCATGCGTTTTAAAGTGCAGCGTTTAATGAAGTCTTAAAATTCAAGGTTTTGAGGAGTCCTAAAACGCAATACAAGCGTTTGATATACTGCACTTCAAGAAGTCTAGGTATATAAATAGGGATTATAACATAACGCCAGTTTGGTCGACAGTAGTTACATAGCGGTATTTATTGATCGTGATTTACATAGCGTGGTTTTTGTCATAGTTATGACTGTTTCTATATAGCTCCCTGTGCCCAGCTATTGATAAAGATCCTAATTTTTTGACACGTAACTTGTTTATAGATGTCCCAGTGCACTCATATTATTGCTAATGAAACATATAATAATAAAAAGAATCGAAAAGAATCACTCACATACAGCAAAAGGTGATCTTCATTGTGATTCAACAAAAGTGAAGAATAACATCGAAAATTGTCGAAAGTTTTTGGACTCCCGTACGAATAGCAAATCGAAGTTGGCCGTACGAGAGTATTCTTTGACGCGAAAAATTTCCACAACTGAAGTGTCACGAAATGAGTCGCTCGCGTAGTATACAGACTCAGCAAATTAGTCTGAGCCAAATCAACATCGCTTACCAGTAGCGCTTCGTACAGCTAAACAAACATTTAATATTGTGGACCAACAAAAGTGAAGAATAACATCGAAAATTGTCGAAAGTTTTGGACTCCCGTACGAATAGCAAATCGAAGTCCGCGTACGGTGCCGTACGAATGCGTAGCGTATGGAAGCTTTATGAAAATTGAGCAAAACAGTTACAGCCTTGACTGAGACAAACTTCAACTCTCTACAAGTTGAATAGCTTATTAGCTACAACTCTCTCTACTATAAAGCTTGGAACTGAAAATTAAAATTCTGCAAAGAAAAACTAAAATATAGCTGGGCCCAGCGTGACATTAATAGCAGGAAAGACATTCACGGCCAACAGATCATTTCAGATCCTGTCCGGTATTTTAGAGAGAAATTCAAACCTTTCCTACATAAAAATCTACATGCCAATATTAATGGCGAAAAGAACACACCAACCGCCAGGCAAAAAAGGACGCTAAAATGAGGTCAAAATCAACAAGCGCAAAAAACAACCCACAGACTTGACCTCTAGTCCGTTGCACGCGGATTTTGAAAGTTTTATTGCTCAGTCTTCACTAAAATCCTCTTTAACAAACGGCTAAATGTAGAATAACCGTTCAAAACATATAAAAGGAGCAAATGACATTAAAAACACGAGGTAAGAGTCGTGCAGAACTGCCGAGAACAAGACACCATCCACCACTTGCACTTTCGATACCTTGCGAAGGCTTCGGGAATGAACACTTTCTTCCCAGATTTCTCCACCTCCTTTCGCGATTTTGGCCATTTATCTGGATATCTTGAGTCGGTTTTACACTCACCCCAACAGCAATGCTTAGTGCTAACCATTTTCACTCTTTTGGGAAGCGTAAACTGTGTTATTTCTGATTTATACGTATCTTTCTGTGTGCACTATAGCTTTCCCGCATATATTTCCCTTCAGCGAGCTCCAATGTTTGTCTGAGTCACGCGGGGGGGTCTCATAAGACGTGATCTATTTATAGTAATTGTGCGCAGCGCTATTTAAACCTGTAGAATTTTCCCGGCGGATTAGAAAATCATGAATTAAACAAAGTTTATGATAGCAGAATCGGTAGGAATGACGAGGGTTTAACGCTAAATAACACAAGTTAAGAGCGCCTGTCCGTAAAAATCAGACAAATTTGAAATTTTTTGGCAAGTAATAAAAATTCGATTTCTTTCATATTTTAAAGTTAGATAGATTAAGGTATAACAAAAATCACTTGATACTTTTTTCGGCCAAATATCTTTTTATTTAAAAGAAAAATTCAAAAAAAGAAAGTCCGTTAAAATCGCCATTTGAGGCGGGAAATTATTGCACAACTTTGACAGTCTCGCTTGCAAAAACAAGTAACGCTACAGCATTTAAAACATGAAAATCATATTTTGCAATCTTTAAATATCTAGTAGAGTGATTTAGGGAATTATTTTGTTATTCTTTGCTCGCAAAATAATTTTATTTCGAAGACATACATTTTACTTCTTTAAAAGTACCTCGTAAACAAAACAATTTTTCACCATGTGCTAAACCTTCAAACGGATTAAGTTTCTGTTGGTTAATTTTTATAAAGATGATCTCAAGATTGCCGTAAAAATTTCTTTGGGCAAATGATTCAGAGCGACGCGAGAGCATTTCAAAGTTCGTTAAAATTAGAGTTATTTGACCTTACGAGGTCAACTATCAATTTGCGGGTCACACAAACATTTCACTTTCCACCACGTCTTAACACAAATAAGGTTAAAGTAGCCGCATAGAAAAAATGTTTTGAAATTTTCTTACCTTATTTGTTGTAGAAGACTTATCCAGAGATCATTTTCTTGCATTTTTTTCACCGTTCATCGTATGTCCTTTAGTCTTGTTTACAACGTCCGAAATTAAACGGTCGGGTCAGCCAATCTTTGTTAAACTTTCGACACTTTTCACTATCACGGCATCTATTCAAAGGCCTAAGTACTTTTTGGAGCCTTCCTCGGTTTTGTAGTGCGCTAAAAGATTTGAAATGTTACTTTGAAGTACAAACAAAACATGTCGGACGTTTGCTTTCAGTCTTTTTTCAGTTATGTCACGCAATGCAGTTTTGTTTGCATTTAAGGGATAGGGGTGCGGATAAGGCAATTAAATTGAAACACTTTTGCAAGTAAACAAAATAACTGTTTAGAAATATATTTCAGCACCATTTAATTTTCTTCGTTAGTAATATGTTCTAAAATATATTAATTGGTAGCAATAGCCTTTTGCGAGCAACGATTTCTAACTTCTCTCCCCAGTCTTGCTTTCCATATTCAATATTCATATTGGATGCTTTTTTCTCGTTTTCTAAATTTACCTTCTTACCATACGAGTCGAGATGCCGTCTACATGATGGAGCTGCCCCTGAAAGATGGGTGTACCAGGGCTTCTCGTGGATAGCATCATGCATGTGATCTCTTTTTCACTATAAATTTCCAGTTGCGGATCAAGCTTGCTCATAAGGAGAGGGGGTGGGAGGGGGAGTGAAAATGGTTCTGAAAAAAGTTCGGTCCCTCGAGCCTTTTTCTTCGCCAAAAAAGGGATGGAAAGGGGCCGCTTCCCTAGATCCGCCACTGAACTTAATTCGACAACTTTAGTTTGCAACTACTTCCTTTACATTTCAAGTGAACAACGCTGCTCGACATAAAATAAGTTCGATCTCATCTTCAGGTCCGGTAAATTTCAAGACAGATTTGTGATTAGAGATGTCCTTTGTGCACGAAATGTCATAACCACAAACTCCACCAACAAAGGACTTAAACGAACAAGTGCCTTCCATTTTTGTGTAATACCTGGAACTGAACTCGAATTTTTGATGTACAAAAACATGCACTTTAGCGCCGCCTTCAAGTAAACAAAGACACTAGGTAATTAGCATAACCAGGTGGTGTTGACGTTTTTGCCAACTGCATTATTTAAACAGCATTTATTTTTCTTCTCGACAATTGGCGATTACTCTATTTGACTTAGTAAGTTCTTCAATTTTCAGATATTCTCTCGTTATCAACTTTAAAATCTGAGCAGGTTTCTAATTATTTTCCGACTGCCAAAAAAATACTTAGGTTTACTTAGTTTGTAACACCGACAATGGATTAGCCAAACATTAGTCCATTGAGTCAAATTTTAAATTAAAGAAAATGCAACAAATGGTTCTGAATTAAGGCATGACATGAATTTGAAGTAAGGAAGGGAGGGAAGCCAACCCCCCCCCCCCCCCCCCCCCCCCCCCCCCACCGCCACACAATCTATGGTACATACATGTATCATCGACGGAAAAGAGCGACATAGGTACAAGGTCTCACGAACCACAGGTAACCCAATCTCACAGTAGGATTATTGACAAGTAGAAAACATCCAAATAAGTGCTCTTTTGAGGCTCCCTCTCGGTCAATTAAGAGACAGAGAAAACATCAGTTGCGGTCAGTGTAACGATTTGACAAACGTTTACATCACTAGTTGCATTGTACAAATTGGTATCTTTTGGGGAATGCATGTGACGAATTTTAGATTGATTTTCCCTTTTTCGCATAATGTTTCATGAAGACAGTATCCTTCTGATAAAAAGAGAAAAAAAGAAAAACAATACGAAAAAAGGACAGAAATAGCTAAATACCACTGTGATCTTAATTAGATAAAAACCAGTGATCTCATTTGCATTTAACACATTTCGTTTTTACTTACTGCTTGTGCAACGGCGAATAAATAATCTTTCCGGAGTAGAACAATAGAGAATGAAGGCGCTTAAATGTGCTAACGTAACTGAAAAGTCTTTTTTTCTCCGCTGGAAGAGTTTTAGACATAGGTTCGGTGTTTTCAAGCTCTTTAGCCCTACCCCTACCCCACTAAAATGCCGACCAACAGCTGCATTGCGTGACGACACAAATAACTGCTGTCACGATCACGGCTTAAACGGCCCGACATGTTTGTTCATTCAGTACTTCTCAAGCAGTGATCAGATTTATCTATCCGTTAACTTCAACCGAAGAACATTCTACAAATGCTATAGCCTTTAAATAGGATGCCATAATGCTGAAATGTGTCGAACGTTTAACAGAGGTTTGCGTGCGACCTTTCATGGCAGTCCGCGGCCGGCGTGCATCATACATAAAAGATGAACAAGACTAAAATACGATGAACAACGAAGGGATTTATACACAAAATTGGTCTCTGAATCTGTCTTCTACCGCAAACGAGGTAAGGAAATTTCAATGTTTTTCAATGTGGCTATTTTAATTTCATATTGGGTTAACACAGAAGCAGAAGTTTATAGAATATTTGTGTAACCCGCAAATTGATAGTTGACCTCGTAAGGTCAAATAACTCTAATTTTAACGAACTTTGAAATGCTCTCGCGTCGCTCTGAATCATTTGCCCAAAGAAATTTTTACGGCAACCTTGAGATCATCTTTATAAAAATTAACCAACAGAAACTTAATTCGTTTGAAGGTTTAGCACATGGTGAAAAATTGTTTTGTTTACGAGGTACTTTTAAAGAAGTAAAATGTATGTCTTCGAAATAAAATTATTTTGCAAGCAAAGAACAACAAAATAATTCCCTAAATCACTCTGCTAGATATCTAAAGATTGCAAAATACGATTTTCATGTTTTAAATGCCGTAGCGTTACTTGTTTTTGAAAACGAGACTGTTTAAAGTTGTGCAATAATTTTCCGCCTTAAATGGCGATTTTAACGGAATTTCGTTTTCTGCATTTTTCTTTAAAATAAAAAGATATTTGGCCGAAAAAGGTATCCAGTGATTTTAGTTATACCTTAACCTATCTAACGTTAAAATATCAAAAGAATCCAATTTTATCACTTGCCGCGATATGTTTGATATTTACAGACAGGCGCTCTTAATATTCTTTTCTGCTGCGACTTGATTTTGCATCGCATACCGTCAAAAATATTAAACTCCGGCAGCAGCTTGAATTTGCATACGTCAAAAAACAACTCCGGTCTTCGACAGGAAAATGTCACGCTTTCAAAACTAAAATTGGAAGTCTTCAATGAGACCAATATTAAAAATTAAAGTTTGTGGCGAATGTAAAAAAATAAAAAGTAAATTTGCAAACTTTGACACTAAAATCAAAGAGTACTAAATATATTTGCATACAGTCGTGCGCCGGCATGCACGGCCTTTGTAATACTCGATCTGAGTTGCTCTGAGTTAATACCTTGAGTTGCTCTAAGTTGCTCTGAGTTGCTCTGAGTTAATACTCTGAGTTGCTCTGACGGTTAATACTCTGAGTTGCTGTAAGTTAATACTCTGAGTTGCTCTGAGTTAATACTCTGAGTTGCTCTGACGGTTAATACTCTGCCGAGTTGAGTTGCTGTGAGTTAATACTCTGAGTTGCTCTGAGTTAATACTTTGAGTTGCTCTAAGTTGCTCTGAGTTGCTCTGAGTTAATACTTTGAGTTGCTCTGAGTTAATACTTTGAGTTGCTCTGAGTTAATACAGTCTGAGTTGCTCTGAGTTAATACTCTGAGTTGCTCTGAGTTAATACTCTGAGTTGCTCTGACGGTTAATACTCTGAGTTGCTCTGAGTTAATACTCTGAGTTGCTCTGAGTTAATACTCTGAGTTGCTCTGAGTTAATACTTTGAGTTGCTCTAAGTTGCTCTGAGTTGCTCTGAGTTAATATTTTGAGTTGCTCTGAGTTGCTCTGAGTTGCTCTGAGTTGCTCTGAGTTAATACTCTGAGTTGCTCTGAGTTGTTCTGTGTTACTCTGTGTTGTTCTAAGTTGGCAGGGCACTGCTCCGCCAGTTGCTCACTCAAATGCTCTTAGTTGCTCGCTCAAGTGCTACGAGTTTCTCACTCACTCCAAATGCTCTGAGTTACTTTGAGTTACAATGAGCCACTCCAAGGGGTCGGTCTAAACGTTGCTCTTGAATCCCCGAATGACTTCAATCTATTGTTTATCGTTTCAGTAGTTTTAAATAACGAACACTTGTCACGATTGTGAAAACAAAGAAAGTTTTTCGTGGGGTGCACTCTTCAGTCCTATTAAACGATCAATGAAAAACGATGTTACTCGTACCCATAGGCGTACGGGCAATTTTTTGCCAGGGGGGGCGGTGAACCATTTGCCCAAAAAATTCTCGCAAGCTGCCCAAATTTTTACGAAACAGTCGAAAAGAAACGAGGGTCATACGATGCACTAACATAGGACTACATATGAAGTGAAAATATTCTTACATATGAATCTATCGTATGAGCTCATAAAACACGTTAAAAGAAATAGCTGTTCTGCCATTTCGACGGTCAAAGATATCAATGATACCATGTCATTGTTGACTACAGAGTTGGCATATGCCCTTTCAATGTTAATAAGTGCGATGTTACTGACTGCGGGTAAGTTTTCAATCTGCGCAACGCACTGAATGATCGTTCTGCAGAACAGTGGGACAGAACATGATGTAGCAGGTATCACTGCAAGGATATGTACCACATTAGAAAACTTTGGAAACATATCAAATAGATCATTCTCGTGCATTGTCTCCAGCATTTCTGAAACAGTCATGTAGCCTAATCCGCGCACACGACGAAAACTCGCATACATTTTCTGCTCGACTTCCAGAATCTCGCCGTCGATTTTGTAACATTTAGCAACGCGGGAAAAGCTTTCTTTATCAGGTGTTTCACCGTGACAGATATTTCCCAAAGCACAGAGTATTTCCTGGTCATTTCCGCTTAACCTGACCTTAAGCTCGGACAGCACCTTGTCGACGGACGCATAGTAAGTGTTCAAAGTGCCTATCACCAATAGACAGTTATTTTTAGAATCAACTCTATGTACATTGAATAGTTGAATGGTAAAATATTTCTTGTTTTGAACGTCGTGTTAGTGAGTTATAGAGATTTGAATTTACAAAATGCAAATTAGATGACGTCAACCCGGGAATCATTTATTATACAACTACTTGTTTTCACCTCCAAGTAATATTTTTTACGAATCAATTGACTATCCACAGTTTATTTTTAGTATTTATCAAATTAATTATCAAATTAATTATTAATTAAATTCCCGGGTTGACGTCATCTAATTTCAAATCTCTATAACTCACTAACACGACGTTCAAAACAAGAAATATTTTACCATTCAACTATTCAATGAACATAGAGTTGATTCTGAAAATAACTTTCTAGGGGTGATAGGCACTTTAATACGATGGTGCGATTCCGGTGTCAGCTGCGTTTGTCTTTGCGCTTGTTCATCTACAAGGGCTTGACGGCGGCGCGATGGCGTTTGTCTGGGTGCCCTTACTTCTCGTAAATGATTCAAACTGAGAATTGGTCAATCACTTCTTCATTTTCAGACCCATTGCTGATGCTATCTGCCATACGCTGTTGAAACTTTCTTCACTCCGACACTGGCGTAGGGTCTGAACAAATTTCTACGAGCGGAGATGACGTCGACCGTATTCCCCTGAAGATATCGGCAGACTATTAGTGTTGCTCAAAATTACTTTCAGCACACATAGTCCGAAGATAAACTCCAAGTCACAAATGGCGATCAATAAGGCTCTGCTCTCGGAGTAGGTTTTCGGATCTTTGTCTGAAGACAGCGTGAGCAGGGCTTTTACAACGCCGACTTCAGGTTAAAATAAAAAATATCTATCTCTTCGAAAAAAAAAAAACATGGAAACTTCTTTAAAAACTGGCTTTGCCCAAATTTCTCTTGCTGCCCAAAAAAATTGAGTTCCCCAAAATTTGGGGGGGCTGCAGCCCCCCCAGCCCCCCCGGCCCGTACGCCTATGCTCGTACCCAGTACTGTATGGTTACTGACTGTAACCATAATTGGCAGGAACGCATCATAAAAATTAGAACACAAACATTTAGTGTCATAAGACTCATAGGGTAATACGGAGCAACAAATTCATATATGTTAACACAAACATCACATGATGTCTTATTACAATCTCATGTTTTCGACAGTATGCAAATAAATACAAATGAAAGTAGTTCAATTACCCTTGGGACAAGTTAATTGAAATTAAAAAGAGTATTTTGAACTTGTGTCGTTTCTCTCTTTTGTACGCGAGTGAGCGCCGCGCATCCAAACAATCCTTGACTTTAAAGAAAAGTATTGTTAATTCGTTCCTAAACTGTTATCATTAATTGACCCTTAATTCGTTATACCGTTTAAAAGAATCGCAGCCCAGTTACTTTTCTTTCTCCTAAAGTAAACTTGTGATCGGTGTATATTGGTAAATTATAGAGCGAGTACATTGTTTGTTGTTATTCGTTTGGACATGCAACTTTGTTTTGGGTTTTTCGATTTTCTAATCATACTGCAGAAAAAGCTTTTAGTTCGAAGGTAGACTTTTCGTATGATGAATGGTCTGAATGGATTGTTTATTTTCATTTGTGAAAATCGCCGTATCGGTCGTTGTCAAATAGAGAGAAAAAAACAGAGCGCTTGCTAGGTTTCGCTACGTAAAATATCACTAGGTTATATTTTTTCGCTATGTTTTGAAGCGACGCTTACGTATACGCTTTGCTCAAACAAAAACTTTCGGACTATACGCGCGCTAAATTCGATAATCATTAGATTGCGGTTTAAATTTAAAATCTTTATTCGTTTTGACTTGAAAGTAAATTATTGTCGCGCGCTAAATTCGAATAGCTTCGCCCGTTGTTTGACTTACACGTGAGACATTTCTCTGAATCAGTAGGTGGCGAGTTAAATTTAAAATCTCTATTCGTTCTGACTTGAATTTTAAAGCCTTAACGCTCACCATTATTCGAAGTACTAAAACAATTGCTAAACAACTCAGCGCAAGTTTACTGGTGTTTTCAACTAAACATTAACGTAGTAGATTCGCTGATATTTTCGGTTTGACGTTCAGTAAGTTTAAAGAAAAGTTTATGCGGCATTTTGCTTTTTAAATAAGCTAATTTTCGCGTTTGAAAAGCAAACATTACTTTAAAATGCCAGTTGCTGAAAACAATTTCACCGTATTTTTCTTTTCATGTGATCAGTTCTTCAATTAATATTACAGTACGTTCAAATTTGAATTACACTACGCTCGTGGTTGACTGAGTGTTATAACAAAAGGTAATTACATTTATTGTTTCTAAAGAGTGTTTCTTCAAAAGCTATAAGTCATTTATGTTCAAGAACACACTTGAATTCTATACTTTGCAGCGCGCTAAATTCGAATAGCTTCGCCCGTTGTTTGACTTAAACGTGCGACATTTCTGTGAATCAGTGGATTGCGAGTTAAATTTAAAATCTCTATTCGTTCTGACTTGAATTTGAAAGTCTTTAACGCTCACCATAATTCGAAGTACTAAAGCAAATTGCTAAACAACGCAGCGCACGTTTACTTGTGTTTTTAACAGTGAACATGAGCATCTGAGTAGATGCGCTGATATTTTCGGTTTGACGCTCAGTAAGTCATTATTTATCGCCTGGGGGGGGGTCGGAGTATTTTTGTTGTCACATTGGAGCATTTACCTGATCCCCCCGTAGAGTATCTAGTATTTTAAAGATCCCCCCTTATCGGTAGTGGAAAATTTCATGATCCCCCCCTTCTCCCAGCCACCGCCAAATAACGTTTTGAATATGCAAGTGATGTCTTTAATAGTGGTACTTACGTCTCATGGAGCTTGAACAACAACGGTAGATACTTGCTCGTCAGATACGAACTGAATTGTCGCGGAAGTGCCACTCTCAGGCTGTTCATCCAAATCCGCGAAAACATAGTCATCGTCGCTCTCTGCCTCTTCACTTTCGGATTCTTCATCCTCGGATTCCACGTCATCTTCATCACTCGACAGTTCTTTTGTTATCACAGTCTCTTTATTCTGTCGGTAATAATGACATCGAATGGCCTTCACTTTGTCAAGTTTCCGACCCACAGTCGTCAAACCATGCTTGTTGAGATACAGGTCTAGTTCTCTTACCCGCAACTTTTCAACTTTGTTATCCTCGATGAGGTTATCCCATTGAAAGTCCTTGTACGTTCTTTCGGCCTCTTGCCTTCTTCGCTCCTCAGCTGCTCTTGTCCTGATGTCCTTTCTGATATCAATGTCCTTCAAATGATTAACATATGCAATGACGTGCTTCTCTTCCACATTATAATTTGCGCAGAAGCTCTTCATGCTATCCTGATCGTTTATGATACTGCCAGAATGTTTCTTGTACAGATCTTTAATACATTTCCTTGGAAGGTAATCATCTGGTGTCCTGCCCGTCGATTCCGTCTGATAGACATCCATGAAATGTCCAGGATTGTTTGAGTCTGGTACAGGTTGCGGAATTCTCTCCGTTTCTGGACCGACCCATCTATTTTTTGAGCACCAAGAACAGAGATTGGAACTTTCTTCTCTTGACTCTTTACAGGCATCACGACAGAATTCCATAAAAAGTTCTCCACGAATATAGTGATCTTCCATAAACGATTCGATCTTTCGGAAGTATGCTGCACCGGGCGCTTGCTCTTTGTTTCGTTCTGATGCACCCCGTCATGTCAGGCGTGGATGGATGTAAGGGCAGTGGTGATGTCGCGAAGTGTGAGTCCTCCTTGACCACTGTCAATGAGGCCTTTAATTCAGCATCCGATTTGCTCTCATTTATCGACAACAGACGAAAGAACCTTTATACGGAAGATCATACCTTAAGGCCGTTTGCAAGTGATGAGCTTAAATATTTCCAGGAAGCTCAAGAGCAAGTGAAGGCCATACACCAAGAGCTGCAGAAAGCCTCCAATGAGCTCACGACCACCCTCATGAGCTTGAAAAGAAAGTTTCCATCTCCCATGGGGACCAACGGCCAATCCCGAAGAAAAAAAGAAAACAAGAGAAAAGTGAAAAAAATCAAAGAGAAAAGGTTACGTCAGCGAGCAGCAATTCTCCTAGAAAAACTTACCTCAAAAGAGGTAGCTAGAGAGGTTTTTGATTCACTCGAAAAGAATACCTACAAATGTGTCTCAAGTATTAATGCAGGATTCACTGCGAGATTTGTCAAGCGTCTTCACCTGGATCCCCTGCAATGGCTTTTGGAAAGAGGCGTGTTTGAAACGGAGCTGGCACGCAATTTGAAAGTGGTAGTGGCCAGAATGAAGGAAGAGAATAGCAGTAATGGTGCTGAAAAAGGGTCAAGTTCGGGCGAGGATTCCGATGAATCTGACGAGGAGATTGTGCAAGAGCCAGTGGAGAGGGCTGCCGAAGATTCTGACAGGGAAGCGGACCAAGATACAGCCACACCAAAATAAATTACCTTTCTAATTTCAATAGATCGTGCCTGAATAAAAACGTGTATGTTAGACTACGATAGTGATACTTTTTTTCAAAATGGAGGGTCTGTAAAAGGGTTTGGGTTTTGTGTTTGGGCTAGAATAAAGTTAATATAATACAAAATACAACTGAACGTGGTCTTGAATATATGGTTGGAGTCCCAGCAAATGCACTCACCCGGGGTCCCGCCGAGACCTAAAATTCCTTTTTTTGGTCTGATCCCCCCCCCCATTATGCTTGTCAATTACGGCTGATCCCCCCTTAAGGTCTTCAAAAAACCATGTGATCCCCCCCTAAATACTCCGACC
This sequence comes from Dendrophyllia cribrosa, assembly GCA_024195265.1. Lineage (NCBI taxonomy): Eukaryota > Metazoa > Cnidaria > Anthozoa > Scleractinia > Dendrophylliidae > Dendrophyllia > Dendrophyllia cribrosa. Next base: position 16,725,978 of record JAJLRJ010000012.1, on the reverse strand, counting down.
CCCCCCCAGGCGATAAATAATGACCGGTCCCTAAGTTTAAAGAAAAGTTTATGCGGTATTTTGCTTTCTAGATAAGCGTATTTTCGCGTTCGAAAAGCAAACATTGCTTTAAAATGTCAGTTGCTGAAAACAATTTCACCGTATTTTTCTTTTCACGTGATCATGCAGTTTCTTCAATTAATATTACAATACGTTCAAGTTTGAATTACGCTTCGCTCGTGGTTGAGTGAGTGTTAACAAAAGGTAATTTCATTTATTGTTTCTTAAAGTGCCTATGAAATGAAATTTATTTTTTGATGTATCGAAAGTTTCACCTTTTTAGACCTTGGAATAAAAGGTTTAAAGTGTTAGGGATGATGCGAAATGCTTTTTTTATGGTCTCAAAGTTAGGTTGTTGGCGCTAAAAAGTGGCTCCAATTTGTGCGCGGCCAAAACCAGTGTCATATTACACTGTGACGTAAATAGTTGTACAAACTGCTGCGGGAATATAGAGAACAAGAGAGCTGACAAGAGACGTCGCTAGAGGTGGACCAATATTATGTGGCGAGCGGACTCAAACATACGAGATATTAGAATTCTTCGATAACAGAGAGTGTAACAAAGCTTTATTTTGCTCCAGAGGAAAATAGGCCGGCGAAATACACGAAATTTGTTCGTCGACATCGGAAAGGGTACGTCAAGCGATGTTGTTTTCAATGAAAGCGCTTATTGTTAAGATTAATATTATTTTGCAAAAGAAAATAACATTCCGGCCGGTGAGGCCGTTTAATCAAGCATAATTTTCCCAATCCATATCCTGTTTGGAAGTTCCTTCAAGCCTCGGCTCGACTGGAGAGCCGTCGAAGTCAGTGAAGCCTACAAAAATATACTGACTCGATCGGCACTGACTGGTGAGTAACATAAATGTTTATACGGTATTCCGAATTATAAAATTCAAAGTACAGCGACGCAAGTGTTCACTGGAAGGCGTCTATTCTACGGAACATCTATCAAAAATCTACACGTACAAATGCGTAAGACTATTCGAAACAAAATACATCGCTGAATCATTGCGTGTTCGATCAGATCAATTTTTATACAATGAAATATAAATCAGACATAAATGTAAACACAATACTTTGAACTCACTTACAAGCCGCCAAGTGGTTAAAATTTCCAGAAACGATCAATCGCTGGCAAGACACTGAACTAAGAAGCATAATTATTACGTATATACTTGAGTTCAAACATTTTGAATAAATAAATAAAAAAATACGCTATCAAGGCACCTTGCCGCTAAAAATACACCATTCACATTAAATTCAGCAAGCCGCCTGAAAAACACCACCTCGGATATGCATAACATATCAGTATAATTTAGAAACTTTCAACTAGCAAGCCGCCAAGACATATCCTTCGCATTGAAAAAAGAACTTTAAGTAGACGAGCGAATTGCCAAGCCGATAAAATTAGTTCATAACCTCCACGCGCGATCAATGAACTTCAGAGAAGAACGGCCGAGTCGCTAATGCGCTAATATCATGATTGTTTGTACTACAAATATATCGTTCGCGTTCGATAAACGCTAGTCAACGAGCCACTAAAAAGAAATAACAAAAACGCCTCTGCGTTCAATAAGCTTACAACTCAACTGGCGAACCACTGAGACGCTGTGCTACTGAAATGTATACCTTTCACGTTCAATAATCTAAATGATCAAACTCCGTCTTCTTCATGTTCACTTCCTTCGCTCAAGCAGCACAGTCGGTTCGTCTCGCTACGGCAAAACTACAGTGGACACGATCATTTCAGTTGATCAAGAGTGATCCGAAACTGATCCTCTTCACCTTCAGAGGACTGTAAAGAAACAAATTAGGCGCTGTCTGACATTTGTACAGCCAAAAACGTTGGCAAAATGACCATCACGCTAAAGGATTCCAAGGGAATTATAGCGTAAGCAAACCAATGTGTCATACTATTTACGTAATTTACGTCATCACGCACGCCCACTCGCCCCCAGGCTCTCCAAAAATTGGAGCCACTTTTCAACCGAAGTGACGCATCTTCGAGGGGCTATAAAACCGATTTTCTTTCTTTTCCTCGGGAAATGATTATTGTTTTCGTTCTTTGGACATAATAAACTAATGAAAAACGAAGAAAAAAAATTCATTTCATAGGCACTTTAAGAGTGTTTCTTCAAAAGCTATAAGTCATTTATATTCAAGAACACACTTGAATGCAAATGCTCGAAAGAAATGTTCGTTAATGTTAACTAATCGAAGTACCGAGCAACTAAAACAATCGGTTAAAGCTGATCGCTGCCGCCTTGTCCAGTTGAGTTTTGGAGTTTTGTTTTTATGATATTTAAGACTATTTACTGGTCAAAGAAACCCGCGCTACGTATTGCAGTGCGCTACGTTTCTCTATAAGCATTCCTTCTTGTTTAACTAAAGAGTAAAGTATTCCTTACATTGTATCTGTAATGCAGTTGGGTTGTGAGTTATATTCCAAATCGCCATTCGTTTTTATCGCGCTTGGTCAAAGACCATACTTCATGTGCAGACAAAAGGAAAAGTGTCAGTACTTTCAATGGGCTGATGAATTTCCTACAGATGTCTTTGGTCCTCCAATGTACAAGCCAGGAGAAACTGCAGCGAACGCGGTCATTAAAAATCAAGACAAGATCAAACGACCTACACTTCAGAGACAATTTAGCAGAATAGATAAATCAAAGTGTCAAAGAGATCTTGGACAATTAATTGCAGATGGCTTGTAAAATAAACATAAACAACACACTCCTTGTAACAAAACAAAACTGTTTGTAATCATTGTTTTTGTTTACTCGATAAAATTATTGTGAAACCATGAAATATTGTATCGTATTCATTTTGTGGAAACATCGTTCTGGGTGTCATCTTGAATACTAAATAACGGTGAACAAAACCGGTTTGACTAGTTTTTCTAGAGAGTGGCCATTTTGAAAATATACATCTAGACAAACTGGTTTGAACCGGTTTGACCATGACGTCAGTGTATTCTCATTGGTTCATCATACGTCCTTTGTTCTTTTTCCTTTAAAATGAAACCACCACCCGGATGGCTGGGTGGACACGTAACATCACATCTCACCATACACTTCACTCTCGTAATTAAATACACTTTTCCCTCCCCCTAGACGTACAAGACCTCCATCTCATTAAAACCCCTCCCGTACCTACACGGCTTGCATCTCATTACCTTCAGGTCCCAGCTCATTAACTCATGGCTGCTGAATATATGAATAAAATTCGTGTAGTCATCCCGGATAGACTACTTATGTGGCGAGCGGCCTCAAACATACGAGATATTAGAATTCTTCGATAACAGAGGATGTAACAAAGCTTTATTTTGCTCCAGAGGAAAATAGGCCGGCGAAATACACGAAATTTGTTCCCCGACATCGGAAAGGGTACATGTACGTCAAGCGATGTTGTTTTCAATGAAAGCGCTTATTGTTAAGATTAATATTATTTTGCAAAAGAAAATAACATTCCGGCCGGTGAGGCCGTTTAATCAAGCATAATGTTCCCAATCCATATCCTGTTTGGAAGTTCCTTCAAGCCTCGGCTCGACTAGAGAGCCGTCGAAGTGAGGCCTACAAAAATATATAATAGTACTGACTCGATCGGCACTGACTGGCGAGTAATATAAATGTTTATACGATATTGCGAATTATAAAATTCAAAGTGCAGCGACGCAAGTGTTCACTGGAAGGCGTCTATCAGTCTGCGGAACATCCGTCAAAAATTTACATGTACAAATGCGTAAGACTATTCGGAACAAAATACATCGCTGAATCATTGCGTGTTCGATCAGATCAATTTTTATACAATGAAATATAAATCAGACATAAATGTAAACACTAAAACACGATACTTTGAACTCACTTACAAGCCGCCAGGTGGTTAAAATTTCCAGAAACGTTCAATCGCTGGCAAGACACTGAACTAAGAAGCATAATTATTACGTATATACTTGAGTTCAAACATTTTGAATAAATAAATAAATAAATACGCTATCAAGGCGCCTTGCCGCTAAAAATACACCATTCGCATTCAATTCAGTAAGCCGCCTGAAAAACACCACCTCGGATATGCATAACATACCAGTATAATTTAGAAACTTTCAACTAGCAAGCCGCCAAGACATATCCTTCGCATTGAAAAAAGAACTTTAAGTAGACGGGCGAATTGCCAAGCCGATAAAATAAGTTCATAACCTCTACGCGCGATCAATGAACTTCAGAGAAGACCGGCTGAGTCGCTAATGCGCCCGGTAATGCGCTAAAGGCCGGCACACACTAGGGGACATGTTGCGGGGACATGTTGCGGGGACATGTAGCGGGGACATGTTGCAGCGACAGTTTCCCTGTTTTTGCGAAAAAGTTCTGTTGGGGGGACACAATTTTGTCCCCGCAACATGTTGCACGAAATTCAGCTGGTTTGAATTCGTGCGTCATGAAGCGGGAACAAAATGACCCCCATTTCGATGTCGCATCGTGTGCACTGCTCTTGCAAACTGTCCCCGCTACAAAATAGGTGTAGTTGGCTCCTTTTTCTTCTCTTCTTTTCAGCCACTTGCCTATCCATCGTTTTCGGTCAACATAATTACACATTTCTTCATCTAGTAATATCATTGACAGTAGTAGAAGTTTCTTTTTCCTAATCATAGAGTCCGCCATCTTTCTTTGCTCGTATACTACAATCGTTATCAAAAACCTTCGACCACTTGACTAAATTTTGGTTAATTTTGTAGTGCATTAACCCCCTCCCCCCTTCCCACCCCCTATATCAATGTTGGGTTGTGATTGGAGATACCGGGGGCTTGCCAACCGCATGAAGATTGATTTGGGTTCCAAAGTTTAGATCCAACATTGTTATTGGGGGCCCGGGGGAAGCGAACATCAGCAATGTAGACTGAAAATTGTTAAAAAGTCAATTAAAATATAGGGTGGTCGAAGGTATTTTGCAAACGATTGTCTGAGAGAGAATTCGCAAAGCGTTGTTTATAAGAAGACGTTACAAACATATATGTATTGATAGGCTATGTTGACAGTATTGACCAAATTTTTTTTTAGCTATATCCCTATAGACATGAAATATTCGGCATTTTATGTGAAATGTCACGCCGTGTCACGCTACTATAATTCCACGATGCTCGCCTATAAACTCAAATAGCTCCATCCACGTTAAACATTTAGCATTTCATGGTATTATTACATAATATACTACTAAAGACAAACATTATCTAAGCTAATTACTGTTTGTAATTTGCCATAGCTGTACATAATTGACGATTCTCAGCGTGACGACGAAACAAAGAATATATGTCACTGAATCTTTTTATGTCACCAAAAAGCGAGAACCGTTGAAATGTAGTTTATTTACCGTCCAAAAGTTAACTTTGGCATTCCTAACATGATTATCCTTATTATTTCTCTCTAAGGAGAGTTAACATGCAGTCATATGCGAAAGTAATCGTGAGAAATTAACAATAATCACCGAGCACCGTGCATGAGAATCGTGAGAAGGACACAAACACACCAGCCCTCCCCCCAAAGACATGTTTTGCCGTGTACAAAAATATTCGTTTATTTTGCTTTAATACTTCTGTACGTCCACCTTTTCTTGTTATAATAGCATCGATTCTTTTAGGAAAACTATCGATTAAAGAGTTTATATACGATATATCAGTCTCTTTGAGCGTATTCAGCACTCGCTCTTTAAAATCCGAAAATGTTTCTTTTGTTATGTTTCTTGAAATAGCATCATTATCTAGCTGCCTCTTAAAAACATTAAATGTATTTACCTACACTATCATACACTTTCGCACTCGACGATTATTGTATGTTTTAGTTTAGACCTATAACATAATGTGAAATACCGTGTTCGCTAGTTAAAAGCTTGTGTGAAGAAAAATACTTCGGACATGTCTGAGAGAGAATTCGCAAAGCGTTGTTTATAAGAAGACGTTACAAACATATATGTATTGATAGGCTATGTTGACAGTATTGACCAAATTTTTTTTTAGCTATATCCCTATAGACATGAAATATTCGGCATTTTATGTGAAATGTCACGCCGTGTCACGCTACTATAATTCCACGATGCTCGCCTATAAACTCAAATAGCTCCATCCACGTTAAACATTTAGCATTTCATGGTATTATTACATAATATACTACTAAAGACAAACATTATCTAAGCTAATTACTGTTTGTAATTTGCCATAGCTGTACATAATTGACGATTCTCAGCGTGACGACGAAACAAAGAATATATGTCACTGAATCTTTTTATGTCACCAAAAAGCGAGAACCGTTGAAATGTAGTTTATTTAGCGTCCAAAAGTTAACTTTGGCATTCCTAACATGATTATCCTTATTATTTCTCTCTAAGGAGAGTTAACATGCAGTCATATGCGAAAGTAATCGTGAGAAATTAACAATAATCACCGAGCACCGTGCATGAGAATCGTGAGAAGGACACAAACACACCAGCCCTCCCCCCAAAGACATGTTTTGCCGTGTACAAAAATATTCGTTTATTTTGCTTTAATACTTCTGTACGTCCACCTTTTCTTGTTATAATAGCATCGATTCTTTTAGGAAAACTATCGATTAAAGAGTTTATATACGATATATCAGTCTCTTTGAGCGTATTCAGCACTCGCTCTTTAAAATCCGAAAATGTTTCTTTTGTTATGTTTCTTGAAATAGCATCATTATCTAGCTGCCTCTTAAAAACATTAAATGTATTTACCTACACTATCATACACTTTCGCACTCGACGATTATTGTATGTTTTAGTTTAGACCTATAACATAGTGTGAAATACCGTGTTCGCTAGTTAAAAGCTTGTGTGAAGAAAAATACTTCGGACAGTCTGAGAGAGAATTCGCAAAGCGTTGTTTATAAGAAGACGTTACAAACATATATGTATTGATAGGCTATGTTGACAGTATTGACCAAATTTTTTTTTAGCTATATCCCTATAGACATGAAATATTCGGCATTTTATGTGAAATGTCACGCCGTGTCACGCTACTATAATTCCACGATGCTCGCCTATAAACTCAAATAGCTCCATCCACGTTAAACATTTAGCATTTCATGGTATTATTACATAATATACTACTAAAGACAAACATTATCTAAGCTAATTACTGTTTGTAATTTGCCATAGCTGTACATAATTGACGATTCTCAGCGTGACGACGAAACAAAGAATATATGTCACTGAATCTTTTTATGTCACCAAAAAGCGAGAACCGTTGAAATGTAGTTTATTTACCGTCCAAAAGTTAACTTTGGCATTCCTAACATGATTATCCTTATTATTTCTCTCTAAGGAGAGTTAACATGCAGTCATATGCGAAAGTAATCGTGAGAAATTAACAATAATCACCGAGCACCGTGCATGAGAATCGTCAGAAGGACACAAACACACCAGCCCTCCCCCCAAAGACATGTTTTGCCGTGTACAAAAATATTCGTTTATTTTGCTTTAATACTTCTGTACGTCCACCTTTTCTTGTTATAATAGCATCGATTCTTTTAGGAAAACTATCGATTAAAGAGTTTATATACGATATATCAGTCTCTTTGAGCGTATTCAGCACTCGCTCTTTAAAATCCGAAAATGTTTCTTTTGTTATGTTTCTTGAAATAGCATCATTATCTAGCTGCCTCTTAAAAACATTAAATGTTTTTACCTACACTATCATACACTTTCGCACTCGACGATTATTGTATGTTTTAGTTTAGACCTATAACATAGTGTGAAATACCGTGTTCGCTAGTTAAAAGCTTGTGTGAAGAAAAATACTTCGGACATGTCTGAGAGCTATATCCCTATAGACATGAAATATTCGGCATTTTATGTGAAATGTCACGCCGTGTCACGCTACTATAATTCCACGATGCTCGCCTATAAACTCAAATAGCTCCATCCACGTTAAACATTTAGCATTTCATGGTATTATTACATAATATACTACTAAAGACAAACATTATCTAAGCTAATTACTGTTTGTAATTTGCCATAGCTGTACATAATTGACGATTCTCAGCGTGACGACGAAACAAAGAATATATGTTGAATATGAATATATGCATTCCTAACATGATTATCCTTATTATTTCTCTCTAAGGAGAGTTAACATGCAGTCATATGCGAAAGTAATCGTGAGAAATTAACAATAATCACCGAGCACCGTGCATGAGAATCGTGAGAAGGACACAAACACACCAGCCCTCCCCCCAAAGACATGTTTTGCCGTGTACAAAAATATTCGTTTATTTTGCTTTAATACTTTGTACGTCCACCTTTTCTTGTTATAATAGCATCGATTCTTTTAGGAAAACTATCGATTAAAGAGTTTATATACGATATATCAGTCTCTTTGAGCGTATTCAGCACTCGCTCTTTAAAATCCGAAAATGTTTCTTTTGTTATGTTTCTTGAAATAGCATCATTATCTAGCTGCCTCTTAAAAACATTAAATGTATTTACCTACACTATCATACACTTTCGCACTCGACGATTATTGTATGTTTTAGTTTAGACCTATAACATAGTGTGAAATACCGTGTTCGCTAGTTAAAAGCTTGTGTGAAGAAAAATACTTCGGACTGTCTGAGAGAGAATTCGCAAAGCGTTGTTTATAAGAAGACGTTACAAACATATATGTATTGATAGGCTATGTTGACAGTATTGACCAAATTTTTTTTTAGCTATATCCCTATAGACATGAAATATTCGGCATTTTATGTGAAATGTCACGCCGTGTCACGCTACTATAATTCCACGATGCTCGCCTATAAACTCAAATAGCTCCATCCACGTTAAACATTTAGCATTTCATGGTATTATTACATAATATACTACTAAAGACAAACATTATCTAAGCTAATTACTGTTTGTAATTTGCCATAGCTGTACATAATTGACGATTCTCAGCGTGACGACGAAACAAAGAATATATGTCACTGAATCTTTTTATGTCACCAAAAAGCGAGAACCGTTGAAATGTAGTTTATTTAGCGTCCAAAAGTTAACTTTGGCATTCCTAACATGATTATCCTTATTATTTCTCTCTAAGGAGAGTTAACATGCAGTCATATGCGAAAGTAATCGTGAGAAATTAACAATAATCACCGAGCACCGTGCATGAGAATCGTGAGAAGGACACAAACACACCAGCCCTCCCCCCAAAGACATGTTTTGCCGTGTACAAAAATATTCGTTTATTTTGCTTTAATACTTTGTACGTCCACCTTTTCTTGTTATAATAGCATCGATTCTTTTAGGAAAACTATCGATTAAAGAGTTTATATACGATATATCAGTCTCTTTGAGCGTATTCAGCACTCGCTCTTTAAAATCCGAAAATGTTTCTTTTGTTATGTTTCTTGAAATAGCATCATTATCTAGCTGCCTCTTAAAAACATTAAATGTATTTACCTACACTATCATACACTTTCGCACTCGACGATTATTGTATGTTTTAGTTTAGACCTATAACATAGTGTGAAATACCGTGTTCGCTAGTTAAAAGCTTGTGTGAAGAAAAATACTTCGGACAGTCTGAGAGAGAATTCGCAAAGCGTTGTTTATAAGAAGACGTTACAAACATATATGTATTGATAGGCTATGTTGACAGTATTGACCAAATTTTTTTTTAGCTATATCCCTATAGACATGAAATATTCGGCATTTTATGTGAAATGTCACGCCGTGTCACGCTACTATAATTCCACGATGCTCGCCTATAAACTCAAATAGCTCCATCCACGTTAAACATTTAGCATTTCATGGTATTATTACATAATATACTACTAAAGACAAACATTATCTAAGCTAATTACTGTTTGTAATTTGCCATAGCTGTACATAATTGACGATTCTCAGCGTGACGACGAAACAAAGAATATATGTCACTGAATCTTTTTATGTCACCAAAAAGCGAGAACCGTTGAAATGTAGTTTATTTAGCGTCCAAAAGTTAACTTTGGCATTCCTAACATGATTATCCTTATTATTTCTCTCTAAGGAGAGTTAACATGCAGTCATATGCGAAAGTAATCGTGAGAAATTAACAATAATCACCGAGCACCGTGCATGAGAATCGTGAGAAGGACACAAACACACCAGCCCTCCCCCCAAAGACATGTTTTGCCGTGTACAAAAATATTCGTTTATTTTGCTTTAATACTTTGTACGTCCACCTTTTCTTGTTATAATAGCATCGATTCTTTTAGGAAAACTATCGATTAAAGAGTTTATATACGATATATCAGTCTCTTTGAGCGTATTCAGCACTCGCTCTTTAAAATCCGAAAATGTTTCTTTTGTTATGTTTCTTGAAATAGCATCATTATCTAGCTGCCTCTTAAAAACATTAAATGTATTTACCTACACTATCATACACTTTCGCACTCGACGATTATTGTATGTTTTAGTTTAGACCTATAACATAGTGTGAAATACCGTGTTCGCTAGTTAAAAGCTTGTGTGAAGAAAAATACTTCGGACAATCGTTATCAAAAACCTTCGACCACTTGACTAAATTTTGGTTAATTTTGTAGTGCATTAACCCCCTCCCCCCTTTTCCACCCCCTATATTAATGTTGGGTTGTGATTGGGGATACCGGGGGCTTGCCAACCGCATGAAGATTGATTTAGGTTCCAAAGTTTAGATCCAACATTGTTATTGGGGGCCCGGGGGAAGCGAACATCAGCAATGTAGACTGAAAATTGTTAAAAAGTCAATTAAAATATAGGGTGGTCGAAGGCATTTTGCAAACGATTGTAGTTCCCATTCGCCCTTAGTGATTTCTGTGATTTTTATACCTCAATCCGCTTTGTGTGCACCAGCTTGCGTACTGTCCCTGCAACATGCGCCAGTATGCTGTGCACACGAGGGGGCTTGTCCCCGCTTCATGTCCCCGCAACATGTCCCCTAGTGTGTGCCGGCCTTAATGGCCGTTTTTATGCTACAGACGTTAATATCGTCTGAGACGTTAAAGTCGTCTCGAGACGACTTTAACGTCTAGTATAAAAACGGAAAATAAGCCAGACGGATTTAACGTCTGACGACTTTAACGTCTTCATTTAAGTGCGTCGTTCAGACGCACTTAACAGACGACTTTAACGTCTCAGACGTAAAATACGACTAGTATAAAAACGGGACGGCCTTAACGAGGACGAATTTGGCCCTATTTGTATATTCGTGCTCTTAAAATTTATTTAGGAACGACTTTAGTCGTGTCCAGTCACTTCCGAGAATAGTTTTTTTTAGAAATTCCTGTGTTTTTCTCTGTGGCCATCTATTTTAATGCGTTCCGTTTTTATACCAAACAGATTTAACGTCTGAGACGTTAATTGCGTCTAGACGACTTTAACGTCTCTAGCATAAAAACGGCCAATATCATGATTGTTTGTACTACAAATATATCGTTGGCGTTCGATAAACGGTAGTCAACAAGCCACTAAAAAGAAATTTTTATCATTTTATTTTTATTAAACAAATAAATTATATACAAAATTATAGGCACCCGCAGGTAGCATCAAGCTAATCGAGGCGGGTGCTTTTAGAAATAAATAGATAAATAAGAAATCACAATACAAATAAAATACGGAGATAAATAAATTGGTACATAGATAAATAAAGAAACTGAGTCTTACAAGATTTTGAGTGAGACATTTAACAAGTCGGATAATTATTTTCACACGTCAAAATAAAATAAAACAAAGGAGAATGTCAAGAAATCATGTCTATTATTGTGGGTACGTTAATATACGAATCAGCATTATCAAGTGTTTTGAGGAGTAATTTTCGTAGATTATTTTTGAAAGCATTTTTAGGGAGTGTTCTGCGTTCAACAAGCTTACAACTCAACTGGCGAACCACTAAGACGCTGTGCTACTGAAATGTATACCTTTCACGTTCAATAATCTAAATCAAAGCCCGTCTTCTTCAAGTTCACTTCCTTCGCTCAAGCGGCACAGTCGGTTCGTTTCGCTACGGCAAAACTACAGTGGACACGATCATTTCAGTTGATCAAAAGTGATCCGAAACTGATCCTCTTCACCTTCAGAGGACTGTAAAGAAACAAATTAGGCGCTGTCTGACATTTGTACAGCCAAAAACGTTGGCAAAATGACCATCGTGCTAAAGGATTCCGAGGGAATTATAGCGAAAACAAACCAATGTGTCAAACTATTTACGTAATTTACGTCATCACGCACGCCCACTCGATCGCCCCAGGCTCTCCAAAAATTGGAGCCACTTTTCAACCGAAGTGACGCATCTTTGAGGGGCTAGAAAACCGATTTTCTTTCTTTTCCTCGGGAAATGATTATTGTTTTCGTTCTTTGGACATAATAAACTAATGAAAAACGAAGAAAAAAGTTTCATTTCATAGGCACTTTAAAGATGTTTCGCATTTAGAGTATTTTATTGCAAAATTAAAACCGAGCTGCAGACTTGAAACGGATTTTAATACGCGTTTTACCGCATTTCTACGTTAAAATAATAAAATTTTACCCTTCCAGTTTCGTAGGTTTTCTTGGCCTAGTGGCGTGGTTCCTGTTATGGCTATCAAACAGCAGTGAGACGGCTCGAGTTCAAATCTCGCCGTAAACCCTTTTTTTTTTGTGTTCCTCAGAAGTCATAAAATATAAAAATATATATTTATATTTATATATATTTATAAAATATCGAACCGTGTCAGTATAAAAGCATATTAAGCTTACTGCAATATCGCGTTACGCGTTACCATTTCTTATTCACGGGTTAGCTCGTAGGAGCCTTTGATTTCATCTAATCCCTATCTTTGAAAGATAACCACTCTCTCGGTCATCCTGGTCAATTGTTGATTTGGCAATTTCAATGACTAAACATTCAAGATCCAAGCATCACTAGCCTGCGGGAGTAGGCGCTTCTTTGGTTCATTTTTTTTATTCAAAAGGCGTCAGCTTTCGAAGGCTAAAAAAAACACTGTTGTACCACAGGTAAATCGTCTGGCTCTGCTAACAATCGCAATCGTTAACAGGTTAATCAACTGACTCCGTCACAAAGCTGTCGCAGTACAGGCATTTAAATCAACTACATTTACGAAGAAGAGGGACCAAAAATAAACTGTTAAGAGGGTTGCTCTCGTGCACACAAAACAGACAAAACCGCGGCAGCGAATGAAAGACGCAACAACTACAAATGCAATGTATTGGTCGTGCACGAAAATATTTGGCCCATTTGAATGGCGTGACAAATTCAACGGGAGTCGTTAAACCGACAGAAAAACTCCAAAATAGGGCTGCACGCTTAATCACTTTCTCTGACTTAAATGTTAGATCTTCCACTTTACTCGGTGACCTTGGTTGGGATTCTCTGGAGCGAAGGCGTTCAAAGCAACTACTGTAGCAATTATTCTGTTTACATGTAAGACTCTTCACAATCTTTCTCCGACTAGTCTAAATAGTGTTTTTTAAAGCTACATCCAGTGTTCACTCGCATAATCTAAGAAATTCAAAATACAACCTTTTCGTTCCTAGACCGAGTACTGAGGCAGGCAAACGAAGTTTTTAAAATCGCGGTTCTGTTCTCTCGAACAGCTTATCTTTGAGCGCTAAAGCCTGGTTTCCGTATAATCGCAACGATCGCAGCGATCGCAGAAAAAAGTGTTGTGCGACCCTTGCGATCATATGGAAACCAAAACGTTGCGATCCTTGCGATCGTTACGATCCTTGCGATTGCGATCGCAGAGATAGACAATTTTCTATCTCTGCGATCCTTGCGATCGAGAGGTTTTTATATGGAAACCACTCTTGCGATCCTTGCGATGCAAATTGTCCCAGAAAGCATTACACCCCAAAGCCTTGCATCCCATAATGCACTTAAAGTTTATCGGATCCAGGCCTACTCGACGTTTCCTTGCGATCGCTGCGATCATATGGAAACCTGAGGTTTCAGCGATCGCAAGGATCGCAGCGATCGTCGATCGTAACGATCGCTGCGATCGTTGCGATTATATGGAAACCAGGCTTTAGATACAGCCCACTCTTAGCTCCTTTTAAATCATGCATTTAATTTTTATCTAATTTAATGATAGTTAACAAAGAATAGTTTTTATCGTTTTTAATACAATTTTGTATAGATAATTAATTTAGTTAGATAATTTAAATTAGTTAAGTACTTTATCTATTGTTGTTAAAAACACGGCTCGATGGAAGAGCATGTATTATAAATTGACGCCGTGTATAAATAAAGTTTACCTACCTACCTACGAAAAACTGTACATTTTTAATTAAAGGCCCACCTTCACTCAAAATGCTGTGCGCGCCGTGATCACTTTCTGTGCTGAATTTTGTGTAACAAGAAATTCACGTTTGAGTGCGTGCAACCAATCAGATCACGCGTATGAACAATGGAGCATTTCAAAACAAAAACACACGACCGCAAAGTCGTTTGGGTGAAGGTGAGCCTTTAAAATCGATATAAAAAAAAACATTTAGTTATGAGACAAATTTTATTTGACTAATTTTTGCAGACTTCAAGAAATATGTTTTTAATTTACCCTTTTCCAGCAAGATATGAAGCAACATATAGTTCATTGTAATATGCTACGCTTTTTTTTTTAATTTTAGGGGAACAGCTGACTGTGTACGGCTATAATATTCAATATTTCGTCGGAAAATGGACCCGAATCCGGAAGGATAGGGGCGGGCCGGGAGGTGGAAAAAGACAAAGCGGAAGGCGCAGAGATGCAAAACGGGATGAACAAGATAATAAATGTGACGGCAAAAGCGCAGGGAGGCAAATTCAAGTCAAAAGAATAAAAGAGTACAGGTGATGGGAAGATTACCCCACCCCTAGCTAACTAAGCTATTTAATTATTGTATCGATTCCTGTATGTGGCCAAATCAATGGAAGCTTAGTAATGTAACACCAATTCATAAGAAAGATGAAAGGTCTGTCAAGACTAATTATCGCCCTGTTAGTACATGTGTTAGTGTCCTTTCAACAATTACTAAACTATTTGAAGAACTTAAGTATGATCAGTTATACAACAATATTTTTCGCCTATTTTTTTTTTTCGGAGAATATGTCAGGTTTCCTTCGCGGCCATTCTTGCTGCACGGCTTTACTTAAATTAACTGACGACTGGCGCATGGCTCTTGACAAGAAAAAGGACGTTGGTGTCGTTGCTATTGGCTTATCGAAAACATTTGATTCAATATACCACAACCTATGATTAACTAAGCTTGAAGCGTACGGCCTCCGTGACCCTGCTGTTCGGTTAATTCAATCATACTTATATGGCCGACTCCAGCTGGTCAAATGCAATGGGACCTTTTGCGACTGGCTATCGTTTGTTGTGGAGTGCAACAGGGGAGCTTGCTAGGACCACTCCTCTTTAATATATTTGTCAATGATGTCAACAATTCAACCTGCGCCTCCTCGCTTCGCCTATACGCAGATGACACGACTCTATATGCAGTTGACGAATGCCCTACCACCCTTGCAGCTATCTTGAATCGGGACATCACGAATCTAACTCATTGGTTTACCGGAAAACATCTACAAGTAAATGCAACTAAGACCCAAGCAAGCTATGACAATGGGGAAATAATTATAAGTATAATTATAACTTGTCTGTGGGCTGCAGTCTTCACAAGCATAATAATATTCATTTGTTTACTAAAATTTCTCATTTTTGGAACCAACTACCGACTGCCCGCCTTCGATCACTAATTAAGGGCGCCAAATTTAACAGCTGTCATTGTAGCAAATGCCCCTAAGAACTGGACTTCCTAATCTTCGCTAATTTTAGCTTTTTATTATTAACACAATACATTCAACATTCACTTTTTTATAACTTTTTTAATATAGCTATAGGTGTATTTTTTAAACATTCTGTCTTACGTTTTTGTATAGAATATTGAAGTACTAGTTAGATTAGTTAATTTTGTTTTGTTTTATAACTTAAATTGTATTTTAACTTAATTGTCGAGCGTTTTTTTACATGAGCCTCTGGCTCGGGAGATTGGGTAATCCCTAAGTTTATCGACTTTAAATAAATTATTACTTATTACTTACTTGACGGCGGCACAGGGAATGTATTTAACATACAAACTGAGGCAGTAATTATTCCAGGTAAGAACCCAGAAAAAAACTGGTGGTTGATTGGTTGATCAGTTTAGTTTCCGTGTGACGAATTTGCAACGGATTAACAATACACACGAGATATTTAAATTAATGCAAATAAAACAAACAAATAAAAAAACATAGAAGAACTAAAGGAGGAAAACAGCAGGGGAAAGGAACATCACTCTCTTTTCATTTGCAACACTACCACTTTGACTGACCTGCTGATTGACATACTGATTGATTGCGGTACTGATAGACCTATTGACTAAATTCCTGATTGACATCTCGTTTGACATCCTGATTGACATCCTGATTGACATCCTGATTGACATATTGATTGACATACTGAGTTACATACTGATTGACATACTAATTGATATACTGATTGACATACTGATTGACATACTGAGTGACATCCTGATTGACATATGATCGACATACTGATTGACATACCGAGTGACATACTGAGTGACATCATCATTGATATACTGATTTACATACTGATTGACATACTGATTGACATACTGATTGACATACTGAGTGACATACTGACATACTGTTTGCATACTGACTGACATACTACAGAGCCTGTGGTACAGTGTTGTATGCCCTTGCGTTGCCACATGGTAAAAAGTTAGATATGCTGAAGCATGCGCAGAGACCGATACAACGCAGATTTTTAGTTCTTTGTGTACTTTATTTTGGCTGGCCAAACCAGCCTTCTTCGGGTACAACGAGGAAAATTTACATATGCGTATACGTGATTATATGGAGAAATAGCTTGCGTAATGACGGAAATACGAAAAAAATTATGACATATAGATTGACAGTTCACTTCTAAAATAAAATAAATAGATATAAAATAAAACGATACGATACAAAAAGGAAACTAGATATCTAGATATAGAAGTCCAAGTTTCCAAGTAACAGTAAGTACACGCCGTATTCACTATTATCGTTTATTAAAAAAAGATCGCACCAAAGGAGAATTAAAATAGGTTTAAAATGTATATGCAACTTAAAATGACTATGTTACAAATATTTATTTTGGCCTTTCATAAAGAAACGTATCTTTATGAAAAACCAAAAGACAAATTTCTTTCAAAGGATACCTAAGGATACCTACCCCTAAGATAGAAATGGATTGCCTCTTGAAAAAAAAAAATGGCTATTTTTTTGCGCGTTTCTCTCTTATATTTTAGAACAATCATTTCAAAATTGGTTATGGTTTATTCTCCGTTCATGGAAATCGATATAATTCAATAATTTTCTCTCAATGTTCTAGAATCTTGCTGTTAATATACAAAGGAGCTTTGTCATCGTGACATTGCCCCTTTAAATGCTACGTGATCAACTTGAGGAGCAGGAGAGGAGGACCAGGAGGACCAACCTGAGGAGCAGGAGAGGTGATCCTTTTCGTGACGTCACGATTGTTGACTTAAGACTATCCATAGACTATTTCACTTACCTCCCCCCCCCCCTCCTCCCCCACCCGTTTCGCTTACCATGTTTGACAGTCTGCTATGTTCTATTTGTATCAGGCACGTTGCATTATGTGCGCGTCACTACTGGGACTGAATCTAAATCACGGACTAATGCCCGCGTTTTCTTAAAGCTGCTTGGTGAGAATGACCATAAAAATTAAAGCTATGGTGCCGATTACCATGCTATTTATGGAGGTGTTGGATTATTCAAATGAAATTTATCGAGTGTTATTTATTCAGTATTCAATCGCTTTACGATTGTCTTCATATGTCTTGTCGCCCTCGCTGACTGACCGGAAATCCATGGAAGTCATCGCAGGACAAGCGCTGTCAACACTAACAATATCGTCAGCTCTACTTGAAGAGGCTGGCCATTCCTGTGACTGCTCCAGAATGCTCTTGGCTGTAACATAGTGGACGCATCGCTTTAAATGAGTACCATGTATTGAGGTCGATGAATATACTGGATTGTTGCAATGCATATTTTCCAAAGAATAACCTCCATCTTTGGCTGATTTGCAGAATTTCTTATCTTTCTTCACATCTTTCGTTATTCCGTTTATATCTCTCAATTCCCTTTTTTTCATTTCTATGATTAAAGGGATCTTTTTTGACATTTTGGAATAGAATGCATCCACGAACTCTCTCATCTCTTTCACAAGGGACTCTTTATAAGCACAATGTGATGAAGAGGCTTTCGACTTTATACCTGTTACGAAAAAGAAATGTATCACAAGTATAACATTGCTCCTTGTACTGCAAACGGCAGGAACAAAAACAAAGAATATTCATAAAAATACGACATTTTGCTCTGTAAAATACCAAAAAACAAACAGTACCGCGAGAACCTGTTTCTGAAGATTCAAACACTCAAATGTAAGGACCACATTACACTTCTCAATTCGTTAACCCTTTAAGCCCTAATTGTATTCATCACCAAATTTCTCCTTGCAATTTAAATGCTCAGACAACCAGCCAGTGAGGTCATAAGAATTAACCCTCGGACGTACACGCACAGGGAGCAGAGGAGCCAAATTTGACCTAATACGCGTTCGATCTTTGAGCTTTATACGTCCGCTGTGTCTTGCGTTATTCGATCTGTTGTTTTCGAGTTTTTCCCCCAGCGGGACCCCAAGCGTAATCGGCGCTTTCCGGAAAGCGTAAGCTTTCCGAGCGAAGCACGAAGTGCCGAGAAGAAAAAGAGACAAGGGAAGAAACATAGTACCACGTGATTCGTTGGATGTGGACCGCAACATACTGGTGACGGAAGTAAAAACTCCGAAAGTGACATGCCGTCAATAAAACGGAAGTTACGCCAACCGTTCAAAATTCAAAACAACACGGCAGCTGATCGGAGCGGAGGGAGATTTAAAATGAAACGTGTTGCGAATGAGGAAAATCTTATAATGTCGTCTAGTGAAGCTCATTGCATGCGAAGAAACTCAGAACGTATACAGTGCTAGTCACAGGTATTATTTTTCTTAAGTGTCAACGCAAAGACGTGGCTCTGAATTCATCTATAGCTTAGCCTAAACAATCGTATGGGTTTTAACAGAAGTTTCAATCAGCTTGACATTAAAAGCTTAGACGGACCACAAGAGGCGTGAAAACTTCTCACCTTGCATCAGACATGCCTTGATTCCACAAGGATTCGAATTCCACCACGTCCTTACATTTTATCGAGCTTGCCTGTTCCTTCGCAGACCTTTACAATATTCACATCATTCAAAATATTCACCTAGCGGACAAAAACAATCACCGAATGGCAATGATCGAAGATATTCCGGAAAAGATGGCATGTTTTCGTAGAAAAGACGCTAACATGTTCAGATGAATAACTTATGCCAAAGGCTTCCGGTCATGCGCACACCTCTCGTTTGACGTATTTCCGTCACCAGTATGTTGCGGTCCACATCCTACGAAAGTCAACTTTGAACGCCATAAAGACCGATCACCGAAAGAACTGTTTAATGGATCACTTCATCGAAATTGTTGAAAAGCTGTCCAAAGACTGTCCATATAAAGCTACATGCCGAAAATCAGAACTTTTTATTGAATCAAAAGTGAGTAATCGGGGATCAAAAATTAGGCTCAAATCTGTTTCCTCCCTTGTCTCTCTTATTACTGCGTAACGATCTTGTGGCGCCCACAGTCAGCAATCTGCGGTTACCTAACGGAAAGCTCCGATTACGCTTGGGGTCCCGCTGGGGCGAAAAACAAACTCGTAAACAACAGATCGAAGATCGAACGCATAAAGGTCAAATTTGGCTCCTCTGCTCCCTGTGGTACACGCAACCCGTAATATCTCGTTACCATAACAACCGGCTGTCGCCAAACTTTACCAAAATCTGTCAAAAGGATAAAGGATCAGCTACTAAAGATGGCATGTGCCAACAATAAATGAAAAAATCCGAGAAAAACCTTAAGAGGGGTTGTCCCCCCCCCCCCCCACCCCCCTTGTACGTCTGAGGGTTAAGGACATCATCACCCAAAATGCTTTGACTCGGCTATTCCTTACAAAAAGAGACAATCCAGTCATCATAACTTTCCCGTGCATAGTGCAGATTTTTCAGTTCAGAAACGTAGACCACGTTTGGGCCATCTCCTCTCCCCAATGTTGCTCTTCCCTCTCCAATGTTGCGTTCGCAAATACTTTTTTTACTCTAGCATCGTGAACATCAATATCGAAGAAGCAAGAAGCGTAAAAAAACAGAAACCGTTCCAAAAATTGTAACCGATATTGTAGCTGTCCCTCCATGTAGGGGAGGTGCTTGTACACATTCGAGCACCTCATAAATAAGGAAACTAAAGGCACTGAAATATAATAAGCGCCATACCTTTCTTTATTCCGGGAACATAAGCCAGAAATTGATACAAAAGTCCGATTATGATGGCTACTCCCAAGAGACCAAGCAGAGAAGCAATGGCCATAATGAACATTTGCGATGTAGCGTCAAATAACCCCGTACTTTCGGATATCCCGCCATCAGACGCCTGTGGAAAACAATGAAGAACGAATCGATAGGTATCCAGTACTAGGCTAAATTAGAAATGAGACGAGAGAGAGAGAGAGATTTTTTTACCGGAACGGAAGTAGAGAGGGGTATCCACTGCTGACTATAATCAGCTGACTCATAGGCAAAATCATTTTGAATGCATAAGTTTGAGTTTTTCCAGTCATATTTTCTTCCCAAAATGTGTTGTTCAGGGCAATTCTCTGCAAATTTAATTGGACTTTGAACACATAAGGCACAGACCGCTGGGTCGTTTTTGTCGCCGAATGTAAGGATTTATTTTAGAAGTTTCATTCGATCCTTTTTCCTCCTGTAATTTAAAGAAGATTATAGGTATGAGATGTGGATGATACGTTGTGATAATGACATTCTTGACTTGGATATTTTGTCACAATTTTCAAAATTCCAGATCTACCACCTTGAGAATGCTGGCTTCCAAATGATGCAAGGGAACCGCTTGAATTGACTCATAGCCTTTGTTTTGTTTGGTGGTTATTGCTTGAATCCGTGAAGTGAGACATATTCAAGGTCAGTAAGGCTGATCGAGCTCCAGCAGTCTCAGTATCGTCAATTGTTCCCGATATTCTGTCAGTTTCCTATAGTTGCCTTGTTACTAGCTCATGTTACTAGCTCAACAAATCAATACTTGCTCATGTTACTAGAAAGCTAAGGAGAGGCACTACGAAGCCGGTGGTGCTTTAAAAGACACAACAGGGAGGAATATGGGCAAGAAACAGGAAAATGGGCTAAAAACATCAACAAAAGCTGAATTAACTGAGAAATTGTTCTTTATCATAAATTGCCATAGTATAGCGAATTCTGTCTTAGGAGAATCTATATTAAAGCCATCTGTAAAATAAAGAAAACTCTTACGTCAAGTGTCTTTGTCTTGTTTTCAATGACTTTATATATTTTGCTGATATGCAAGCTGATGTAATCTCGGCATCTTTGTTCGACATTTCTGGCCGTCCCTGAAAGAACCACTCCATAACCAAATGGATAATCAAGAATATCTTTGACGAACACCCTGTCGTCAAGAAGCGTTCCTTTGTTCTCTGCAGCCACGTAAGTGTCCAACAAAGCGCCATCTATTTCACCATCTTCTAACGCTGCTCGAATCTCATCCAAATTGGTATACTTATGTTCTGAAATCAATCAACAAATCAATCAATCTTTCAGTCAATGTGACAATCAATCAAGTGATATTTCAATCAATTAATCAATAAATTAATCAATCAATCAATCAATCGATTATTTAACCTATCAATTAATCTTTTAGTCAATCAGACAATCAATCAATTAATCAATCAACTAATCATACAATCAATCAATCAATCAAACAATCAATCAATCATTTAACTAATCAGGCAATCAATCATTCGAAGAATCAATCAATGTTTCAGTCAATCATACAATTAATCAATCAATCAGACAATCAATGCACCAATCAAGCAATCAACCAATCAATCAATGTTTCAGTCAGTCAGTCAATTACTCAATCAATCAACCAGACAATCAATGAAGGAATCAATCAATCAACCGATCGATCCATGTTTCAGTCAATCAGCAATGAATCAATGAATCAATGAATCAATCGATTATTCAACCAATCAATCAATATTTTAGTCAATCAGACAATCATTCAATCAATTGATCAATCAATGTTTCAGTCAAACAAATTTATTTGTTCTGTGGAACCAGAATATCACAGTTTGCCCAAGCAGTCGAGCATATTGATACAACTGAATTGTAATGCACTTCTCGTGTCGTCTTGGTAGCTCCTAGGAAAAATTATTTTGGATCCACAACCCCCAAAAAGGAACTGTCAACACTACTCCACGGGCATCTCAGTCATTTTTATATGGGTGACCTCACAAGCAGCAGAATTATTTTAACGCCGGTTTCTCTGAGAATAGTACTAGTACATCGTGACTTAGCGTCTCCTAATTCGATGTCACAAAAAATGGCAAACGTACCCAGGGGTATTGGCATAAAAATAATAATAATGATTATGATATTAATAAATACCTGTGTTAACTTTCGCATTCTTTAATATTCCAAGGCGATATTCCGAAGAGTTATGAATGGCTCCAACCTAAAATATATAGAAATTATAACTTCTCTTACTTGTCAGTTGTTGGTTTAATATTTATATAGCGTGGTTATAGTTTTTAAAGAAACTGTGGCTCTGCTTCAATGGGGCAGTGAAACACGAAAATGTGGTTTTATTTAACCATAAGGTAAATTGCTTGCATAAAAAGAGATTCAATTAAATCTCAAACGAAACCCCACGCCCTTAACCTGTTTTAGAAATTTGACAAAAAGTGGCATTCAATTTGGAAGGCTAAGGCTTATTTTTTCTTGGGACACAATTTGATGTTAAACTTTTTTCCTGCGATATATGATGTTTCCATGTTTTCATAGGTTAGTCCACGGAACGTTTGTGTTTTTCATTGTTAATTTCTGTCTTGTTTCTATTTTTTCTTTTCTAGTCTAATTTTGGCTCAATATGAATGTAAGTGCATTCTGGAAACACAAAATCCAACATGACGTCTCTAAAATTAAACTAAATGACCTCATACCGTGGACCATATTCTTAATGTGTAACCATTCCAATGAAAGCAATTTGTTAATTAAAGTGGCGATGTCTATGTTGTCGAATGTAAATGAAAACTTGCCACATTGATGTATTGATGACACATCAAATGCACATTTTGCGATGGAAGGTTAAATGGTGACTCTACCGCGTAACATGCCTGACATAAAATAATAGGAAAATTACATGTCGATCTGAACTCACTTTTGTGCCATAGAGAATGATGTCTTTTTGTACGTTTACAGATGTAAGTGAAGAGGCAATTGAACCAACAAGGATTCCAATGATAACGAGTCCAGTTAAGATCCACGCAATACTAAAAATACGGGCTGCAATGGACCTAGGCGAACGGTCACCATACCTGTTAAGAAGCAAACAAAGGGTCGACAAAAAGCTTTCTTATCATTTTATGGTAAATTGTTATCGGTGATTAAATGTCCCACTAAGCAAAGTGGTAGGAACACGAATCACTTATCGAATGTTTGCTTTGTGGTGGTATTAATTTGAATTTAATTTTATTTGGCTTTGTCAACATTGAAGCAGGCGTCTGTGACAATTGCTTATGTTCAAAATGCACTATTTATTAAAGGTAATGAATGACTTACGTGAATGTCTAGTGAACATGAGAGTAAATTTAGTACCGCTATGTTAATTTACTAACCCAACAGTTGTCATGGAGACGAAAGACCACCAGAATCCCTCACCGACGCCTTTCATAAAACTGGGTGGAAATTCATCTGGATTGGACTTGGAGTCCTACAATGAATAAATGAACATGAAGCAAAGTTGTAATCTACAATGTTTCCGTAAATTGGGATATCAGTTGTGAAAAAAAAAATTGAAAAGGAAAAGCTCGTAAAACAGAAGCAGCTATTAGAAACAACATTCGCATTTATTTATGCTTTTGATACTGGTTTGCTTTGTGGGAGGGGGGGGGGGGGGGGGGGGGGGGGGGGGGGGGGGGGGGGGGGGGGGGGGAGACCGGGAAACGGGTGGAATTAGGAAAAACAGACGAATCTGAATTAACTAATCTTTGACTAATTTTTGACTTATTTTTTACTAATCCGTAATTTATCTATGACTAATAATTCACTAATGTTAGACTAAAAAAAAAACTTATCAACAACGGTTTAGTAATGCAAAAAACAACCAAAAATGAACTATAAAAAACCAACGTTTCGTAGTCATAATAACACCAATGTATTAAACTTCAATATTTTGAGTAAGTTTTGACTTATCCTTGACACAATAGACAGTAGCTTAAGACGTGACTGTCTCTTGTACGCTTTTACTTACCAAAAACCAAATAATAAACCCAGATATAAAAGCAAAGCATGCCGACAACACCATCAAAGGAACGGTTCCCAATACTGCCATTATCATGTTCGTAGCAGCTTTACCGGGGGGCCTAGCAGTTGCAATAAAAGCTATCCCAGGGGACTCCACAAGGTTGATATAAGCATTGGTTCCCATGTATGTTGTAACGTACTGGTTGCCGTAGATCGGAAACATAATCTGTGGAACCTCATCGAAGTCTGCAAGGACCTCTAAGATGCCTTTCTTGGCTGCACGACCTCCTTTGCCGTTCTTTTTTATTTCGATTGTTGTATCACCGTATGCGGGACAATACCCGCAAGCTGTGTGTACCATGTCTGTGACGATCCCGCTAAAAAGTCCTTCGAGTTTATCGTCCTCCGTGACCTTAAGATATGGAAATGTTGACCAGTAGTTTGTGTACAGAATTTCGGGGCACCGGCAGCTCTCTGTTTGAAAAAAAAAAACAAAAAACGAAACAATGATGTTCTAGGCACAATTCAATTGATTATGAGTTAGGCTTTGAATACAAGTTTATATTCGTTATTCGTTATGATCGTTTTTTTTTTTCTTGGGGCTATACTTATTACTTATAAACGTTTGTTATGTATTTACATATTCTTTCATCCATTCATCTGAAAAGACCCAAGGGAATTTCAATGGTAATCCTAACCCAAGGCTTTCAGTAGCTGTTCAAATTTTTCCTCGGAAACATTTTGACGTTGCTATGGCAACCAAGTTGTGATAGGTGTCTCAATCAAAATATTTTTCTGACACAATTTTCTATTTTCTACATTTTCTTTGGCCTGTTTACTTTTCAAATCTATTTTAGCATCCATGTATCGATTTCAATTAATTTTGCATCAAAAGATCGAAGTGATTTGCTACAAATAAAAAAAAATTGAAGATGGAGGATCCAAGATGGTGACTCTATGCATTGATGATATCATTGATGACGTCATTATTGATAAGTCACCACCTTCATTTATAGAGTAAATGATAGGCTATGTATAAAATCAATCAATAAAATGAGGTTGATAGATCGCTACACAGACGAAAGGAAAATGAGGGCTCTATAAACAGCCCTGTTATATATACCACGGTTGGGGTATGGGTTTGTTTGTGACCACCTTAATTTGTAACGTAGATAATGGGCTATGTATTGAAAATAAAATGGGATTAATAGAACGCTACACAGAAGAAACCCAAATGACGTTTCCAAAAACCTCCCGCTGTACCACGGTGGGGGTATAAGTTTGTTTGTACGTCTAGTACATATTTCTTGGAACGTCTATCCCAGTAAAAATCCACATTGACAACGTACCAGCGTACACATATTCAGTATAAGGCCCCATTCCTGCCTGGGTAAATGCCGCCACTTTAATACTGTACGTTGAATAAGTTTGAACTGGAAGAAGAATAGAACGTTGGTTTGGATTAACAGTCATGGTTTCTTCCTCTGTGCGGTCAAACACTGATCTCTCAGCGGTTCGAATTCTTTGATACTTTATGGAATAACCCATCAAAAGCCCGTTTACATGACCATTAGGTACAGGACTCCATTGCACAGGTATGGTTGCTTCTGAGGTAAGATTATCAGCTGTAGGACGCTGTGGTGGCTTGTCAGGAACTAGAAAGAAAATATAGTAATTGTTAATTGTAAATTGTGGGGAGCGAATGATAGGACGAACGAAAATGAAATAATATTGCGAATGCTGACTCCTTTCGTTTTCCCTCGCATTCGCGCCAGTTGTTAGCTGCTCGCCGGCCCTACAATCGCAACGCCTGGAATAGGATAACAAAAAAATTACTTAAAATTACATTAAAGATGTATAATAATGTTTTCACACTAATACATAGTAGAACAAAACGCTACTGTGTATGGTAACTCATGTTGAATCGAACAGAACTTGGTAAAAGTTTATAACTTATCCTTATGATTACGTAGAGCGTTTACAAAAAGTAAATAAGCCTCGCCTACGTCTTACCATTCATTATAAAAACACATACATATCTACCGCTCATATTTTATCATCATTTTACCATCGCCCCACGTGTACGAAATGGCTGAAAATTCCTTGCCACACCCCTTGGAAGTCTTGGCACAAACTGCCACCTTGTACCGCGTGAAGTATTCCAGGTCACTTAAAGTTATTTTGTTAGTGTCAGGACCCAGGGTCTTAGTTTCCCAGACCAGTGGTGAGCCATCATCCTTAGCATATCTAACTTCATATCCCAGGAGTATTCCATGTACATAGGCCTGATCGATTGCTTCCCAGGACACATCGATTGTGCTGGAACTCGTTGACTGGACATTTGTGTTCGGTGGAGCTTGACTGGGGACTGTAGCAATAAAAATGTTAAGCGAAAGATACACGGTTCTCAAACTCATTAATAATTCATGACGAGAACACAAAGGAAATCGCTACCGTGAAGGAGGTTTGGATGTCCTGCCTTAATTTGCATAGATTTTGGCGATTTTATTCCTTCGTTTTCTCAGTTTTTGTTTTTGTTTTTAAGTTTTGCTCGAAAGAGTGTTTCATCAGGTATCCAAACACCTTAAAGTGGTTAAAAAAACCTCGGCTGGGCCTCGTTTTTCAACCCACTTCGCGGTGTTTGGATATCTGATGAAACACTAGTCTTTATGAAATGTGTTCAGTCAAAATGTGTGGTGGTTGCCACTCCCCTTAATGTTTTTCTCCCATATTTTCAAGACCATTTAAGATAAGCACATGCTGTTTTCAGTAGGTGTTCGTTTATCCATGAGACACATTTTGATAAAGTTTGGCGATAACCGGTTGCTATGGTAATGAGGTATGACGTCATAAGTAGCATGAGGTCAACCCATTTTTGAGTAAAAATGCGTCTTTTTCACCTTTTTTCAGTGAAAAAAAAAACAAATAAAATGTTACCAAAAGCATCAAAATGTTTAATTGTATGTTATTTTGCAACTCTAGCAAACAATATTTGCAATTTCCGCATTTTTCCAAAAATTTTGAATTTTTAGTAAAATCCAAGATGGGGGCCATCTTGGCGGCCATTTTGGATGACGTCACGGATCCCCAGCAGCGCCACAACCCATAATATTTACCTTATCCTGTAGAGCACATCGCGGGCTATCTATTAGATGTAAAATATTTCCGAAATATTGCAACATCGCAAAAACCCAACGGGGAAGAGGCCCCCCCTTGTACTACGGTGGGGGTATAAGTTTGCGTGTACGTCCGAGGGTTAATGGTCAGTTTGAGAAGATAAATCAAACCTAAGAACGAGTGTTCCACAAGAATATCGAATTTCCAAACAAAAAGAAAGGCCAA
Source organism: Dendrophyllia cribrosa (assembly GCA_024195265.1). Lineage (NCBI taxonomy): Eukaryota > Metazoa > Cnidaria > Anthozoa > Scleractinia > Dendrophylliidae > Dendrophyllia > Dendrophyllia cribrosa. The sequence continues at coordinate 16,698,083 of JAJLRJ010000012.1, read as the reverse complement.
ACAAAACAAAACAAAGAAAGCGGTCCGCTATGCGTCGTTTTATATAATATTTTCTCCGTGGTGGATATTCTGATAAAACAATACGCTCCGTCGCGTTTGATAATTATTACTAGAAGTCCCGATTAAATTTACTACGGCAGATTAACATAGCTATATAAAAACTCTGCCGGGTATGAACATTGTAAGCTTACCGTCTTCTTGAGTCGGTAAGGAGAATGACTGGCTTGAAACTCCGTTACCAAGTCTCGTAAAAGCAAACACGCGAATTGTATAATTTGTGAACTTCTTCAGATCCTCCAATGTTGCTTCTCGAGGTGTCGGTAGCACAGATTTAAGGAAACCTACTTGGAATTTTTCGTCTATTTTCTTGTACACGATACCATATCCTTTAAGGCTAGCTGAATTTAGCTGTGTGACCTCGGTCCATTTGATGTCGATTGTCGTTGACGTAGGACTTGTTGCTTCTAGTATCACTGGCGCTTCACTTGGTACTGCAAGAAAAAAAGTTAAAAAAGTTAAAACGATAAAAAAAAGTTATACGTTCATAATGGTAAACGAAAAATAATAACTAGACTATATTGAACAAAATAATTAATGAAAATTACTGCGAATCTCATTGTTGGTAGAACAATAGACAACTAACATGTTTTGAATATTTTGTTATGTCTGTACTGTGTTTAACTGAGGACAAATGCAACGTTTTGTGTTTTATATTGGCAATTCTCATGACCATCTTCACTATTGTCATTATCATCATCATCGTCATTATTATCATCATTATAATTATCATCATCATCACCATTATCATTACCAACATCATCATCATCATCATCACCGTCATCTTCATCATCGTCATCATCATCAGCATCTTAATTGTGATAATCACAGTCATTGTCATTACCGCCATCGTTATCGCCATCTTTGGATTCCGCTGAATCATCACCATCACCATCACCATCACCATCATCATCATCATCATCATCTTCATCATCATCAACATCAACGTCGCACGACATTGTTGAATTAATATATGTTTTATTTTGTCAGTTCTATTACTCCAAACTTACCAAAATTGCTTGAAATGTTTATTAATTCTACCGAATCGCCACCTAAAGTTCCTCCACTGTCAATTTGCTCTTGCAATGCTACGATCTGTAGCGAGTCTACTGCCATGTAAGTAACGTTAAAGCTGACAATAATGCTGCCTTCCCTAGGAAAACAAAGATGTAAGTAAACAACTAAACAAAATTCATTGAGTAGTATTTTACAGTGCAGACACTCACAGTAATGGTTCTTTCAGGACTTTGGTTAAAGCAGCTAGTCGCAGCCACGATTCTAGATAAGAGTTTGTGCTAATGATTGGCATTTTATGAAGCTGAAAATCGAAAAATAACAAGAAAGGATATTTGGGGATAAATATCAAAAATAATAAAATAGAAAACTGATTGAGAAAGTTCTCCTTGGAAGGTAATCCTTTCAGTTGGTAACAAAAGGTTGAGCACTGGCCGGGATAACACCCGCCTAATGTAAAGATTTCGACCAAACTATCTGAACATTACCACTCGAACCACAAATTCTACATATGCCTTAGAATAAGCACAAAAATGTGTCTTGTTTGTTGATTGACTAAAGTTTAAAAATGCAAGGCGGATCGATTGCTTTGAGAGACGTTTTTGATTACCAAAAAAAGAAATCGAATAAAGAGTACGAGTATTCCACGGTGCTAGGCATCCACGATGCAAAATCAAAGGCTCCTATAAACCAACTCGTGAATACGAAACACTCTTCAGACTCCCCCTCTCCTAGGCGTTTTGCTCTGACGACCCCCAAAACCCTACGAGCAAGTCCCCACCTTCTCCTCTCTCTAACGCCGTCCCCATGGGTAGGGCAGATAACCATTTTGCGGTCAAGGTCATGGGTAAGGCAAGGTCATGGGTAAATCAAGGTCAAGGATAACCATTATTATAATTCAACACATTGATACACTGCCCAAATACGGTCAAAATGTTATCGATATACGTTATGTCTACATGACGTATAACCGGCGATGGCGGTAAATTTCGCATTTTGAAGGAAAGTGAAAATGACTGCTGCCTGCAATTTCGTGTTTTTGGGCGAAAAAATGCGTGAACTATTAGTTAAAAAAGGGAAAAGAAAGAAAAAATGCGAAGAAAAGAGAAAAAATATTGATCACATGATTGAACAAAAAAGGCGCGAAATTTTCGCGTTGTCGCGGTCGTAGTGTTTGTTTTCTTGGCGAAGCTGAATGAAAGCTGGTTCAAAGTTAAACCGCTCGACAAGGAGTGAATGAAGGAGCACAATTTTCGGAAAATTCCTTTAGTTATCAACTCTGGAATATGATATAGACTTGATGCTTCCTCAGAAAAGTCGGTAAAGTTTCTATCTCGTAATTACGGATGTAGGAGCTAAAAAACGAGTACGTTTGTAAACAACATTGATCGACTCAGCTCGTACTTCGATGTTTGAAAATTTGGTGCTGATGGAAGGGACTAAAAAGCCAAATCAACTACAGGTATGATGTTTTAACTGTTTCTTGTATCCTTTAGCTGTGAATTGTTGTAAGACATACTGTCCACGATGAAGTTTTTTCTGACTTTTCGCCGCTATGTTTAGGAAGCCGTGTGTTTGCTCAATTTGTTTTGATTCTGAATTGAACTTTTTAAGATACGAAACACCTGTAACTTAGACATTTTATGCCATTTTACTGTGTTTTAATTCGTGTAGCACTACACTATCATGTTCTTTAAGTAGACGAATGCTCTTCGTAGAAACTCTCAACTGATTGTGTACGCTAAATTAATTTTTCCTTCGGCATTCGCTGCTTGTTGTTTAAGAAATGGCGCGAGGTAAAATATTGTTGTAAGCCTTTTTACTTAACAAAATGTTGTATATCTCAATGAATTCTTCCTAGAAACTTCGATTTGTTATCAATATGTTGAATTATAAAACAGTTATAGTGCTCAAGCTTGCGCAATATCGCCTGATTTTAGCCGACTCGGCCTACGGTCTCGTCGGCTAAGTATCCGGCGATATAGCGCTTCGCTTTCGCACTATAACTGTTAACTATACATTTTGCAGTCTCCACGTAAACAGCCGATCGACCGATCGAGTGATCGAGTGAAATTTTGCTCTACTATTATAACTTGTTCAACGCTTTTCGTATTTACGAGTTAACAGTGAGAAAAGTTACTCGTTCAACGCTTTCCGTATTTACGAGTTAAAAGTGGGATGAGTTGCTCGTTCAACCCTTTCCGTATTTACGAGTTGAAAGTGAGATGAGTTGCTCGTTCATCGCTTTCCGTATTTACAAGTTAAAAGCGAGAGAAGTTACTCGTACAATGTGGCTAAATGCAACTTATTTAAAGTCAAACTCGAGTCAATGCAGTTAGCGGTTTCCTTCGTGACAGTACATGTCCTGCGTGGCTTCCTATGGGTATTTTTGCTAGTCTTATTTGTGCCTTGCGTTACATTATGTACCGTATCGCATTCAAGCCGCTCCTTGCAGAACCATTACCTTGCTGTTAAGCGAATCATCGCGGAGTCTTGCCCTGCCTATACCACCCATTGTCGAAGCCTTGGTGGACTTGGGAAAGTATGAGGTTAGGCAAATATTTTTCCACTGATGTATCAGTGTGACGGTGCCCTGGTGGGGCTGCGCGCAGGGGTGGTTGCCGCTCTCAGGATTGCCATGGATACCTCCCTGCTTGCGTTGAAATCGCACAAGGCCCCCCACCAGCTTTCTAGGCACCAGCTTCCTAACTCATCTAATGCATGACGATGAGTATAACTTCGAAATTGAATTACCAAAAGTTAATAAAAAGTTAAAATTACCTAAACCATAACACTTTGCAAGCTACATCTTGAGATCTTGTGCTGTAAAAATTTGTCACCTGTAATTAAAATTAATAAAATATAAATAATTGATCAGTACGTAGCAGTCCTTAAAATGTCCGTGAACTGAGTACTGTTTAAGTTCATCAAACCACCACAATATTTAATATACTTCTATGGAAACAAAGTAGGTTATCCAGGTAAAAAATGAGGTCTGTGTTATCAAAATAGTATAGAGTACCAAAGTGTGGCGTCATAAAGACTTAAATTTCTGAAATTATGGGATTTTATGAAATATTCGGAAAGCGCAAGACAAAGAATGCCAGCTGGCCAAAAATTAGATTCTTATTGCAATTTGGGGGTGAGATATTGGTACCTTTATGCTCTGATGACTCCATACAAACCAGTCTAATTTTGCTTCCGTTCCACACGTTTGGAACTGAGGCATATATGTGGCAATATCTCGCCTCCAAATTGGTACGTAGTGTTTTTTAAAGTCAGACAAACGTAACATACATATTGGATAATTTTGTTCATTAAGGCTGTGAAACTTGAGCTTCCCCTGTCAACCAGGTCAGCAGACCAGGGTTTTGCTGTAAACTTGACATCATAATTTATGTCATCAGCTATAAGTAAAGAAAAAAAAAACAATGTTAAAAGGAGAACAAAGTGAATTCAGATTTTATACCTCACGTTCAGTTATTTGCTTACCATGCAGTCAAAGTAAAATATAATTCGTAAATCTTCTCCTTTGAGGGAAAGAGCAACAATTTGAAACCCACAAAGCAATGAAATAGTTCCAATAAACGACAAAAAACAAGGAAGCTTAGATAATGCTAATTTTCACGCTTACACCCCTTCTGGATCGAAAGCGTTTTGCAGCTTTTGGTGTGCAAGTTTGAAGCGCGAGCCACAGCATGCACTACATGCACAACATGCACTACGTGCATGCACTACTGACACAACATGCACTGCAATAGTGCATGTTGTGCTGGTGTCCGTGTCTCGAAAGTCCCATAACCTTTTGGGCCCGGGAAGCTATTTCATGAGGGCAATGTTTACATTAAAGATTTAAATTTTCTTAGTTTTGAAAGGTACACGTAAGTTGAGAGCTATACATCACCATTCTATAGATTCTGATTTTAAAATCTCAATCCGGGCCCGAAAAGTTTTATGGACTTTCAAGAAACGGGCCCCAGGATACTTTTGACTTCGTTTACAGCAAGGCGAAACACGCGCTTGACGTCTCTTCTCCAGCCATTAAAATCAATTATATAAATATGACGTCACGATAACATTTCTAAATCAATTTTTCTGTGCAATATCTTTTTAATTTTATTTGTTTTTCAAAATGTAATGTACGCACGTGGACATGGGTCAGGGTTACAGGGTTCGCTCTCGGTTGCTGGGCCTTCACAGTTTCTTCCGCCATTAGCTGGTTCAGGGTTATCACACAGTCGCTTCCTTGTCTTGGATCCTTGATTACACGGCTTGTTACAATTTGGCCACAACGACCATCTACTCCAGTTACCATGAACTACGAAGAAAAACAAAAAGTGGGCACGATGATGTCTGCATGCAATTAGTTCCCTGACTAGTGTTTCGTATTTACAAGCGATCAACAAAGTTATAAATATAGTTACCGAATTAATGTTATAACTGGGGAACAGTTTGGCCATTTAGACCAGTTTATTTGGTCATCCTAAACTTGTGAAGGGAAGAAGAAAGAAAAAAGAAAAGGAAAGACACATAAATATAATGTGCATTATCTAATGACACGCGTGTGAAAACTCCTCCATGTGATGATATGACATGTGAGTGATAAGACACCATCCCTAGAACAGCCGACTAATACAGTGGAACCCCGTTAATACGGTCACCAACGGGCCATGAAAATTTGGCCGTATTAACGAGGTGGCCGTATAAACGGGGTAGGGTCAAATTTCATGACTGGTCTATGTTTCTTTTTCATGACAGGAAAGCAAATTGCTGTTTGATTACGTTAACGACAGAGGTCAATGACATGACAAGTTACAGGCGTTGTGAATGAATACAGTATTGCTTCTCAAGTACTGTACAGTATTTGTTTTCTTGGTCAATAATTATGCGTATTTGGTTCGAGTGGCCTTATTAACGGGGTAAAATTATAAAGAATTATACAGGTTGGGATTTCAGAATGTGGCCGTTGGCCGTATTAACGGGGTGGCCGCATTAACGGGGTTTTATTATAAGAAAATGTATGGGCGTTTCGCCGGGACAAAAAAAAAGTGACCGTAATAACAAGGTGACCGTATTAACGAGGTGACCGTAAGGCGGCGTTCCACTGTAGCCTAGAACAGCTGTCTCTTATTGCGCAAATGCCTGGGATACTTGTAGCAGCATGCAGCGATGAGAGGTGACTATATTCGCACGCTAGAAATAGTTTTGTCGAGTTTAAAATAGGAAAGCAGCAAAAAAGATAAATGTATGTATAGAGTAATTACCTTGAGGACTGCTTGACACAGCTAGTTGGGAGGAGGCGGGAGAAGGTTGGGCTGTATGTGATGGTTGCAGGGTCATTAATGGTTTCCGTGGTGATTGTGTTGGCGGCAGTGTTGCTGAAGCTGCAGTATTTTGTTGAGATGGTTGCAGTGAAGGCGATGGCTGAACTATGGCCGAGGAAGATTCGGGAACTAGGTACAGATGGGTTCAAATCGATCCATGATTAATTAAAATAATTACAAGTTAAGGTGGCTGGTACCAGTTTTCAGCTTTTTGACGGTTTGTAACTTTGAAAGAATAGAACAAAAAGACAGATCAAGGCCACTGTAACACTTTTGTAGGTTTGAACTATATAATTTATAGTTGACCAAAAGTAAGTGTTATTTCGTCATTAGCGGTTTCCATGGCAACGTTTTCAAAGGATTATTCAGACCTACTTTTTAGCTTGTGGCACTAATAACTAGAAAATTAACCCGGTGACCCCCTGTTTTTTTTTTAGTAATAGCTTTTGGCACTTGAAAAGGAAAATGCACAATGATTTTAAAAAAATTCTACGGAGCGGAATTTTTGTAAATTTGGATAAAGACAATTTTCACGCAGTGCAAATTTCCTTCCGTAGAATTTTTTAATTTTTTTTCTGACGTTTCCTCTCAATAATTATATTACATTGGAACAATAAAAAGTGGGGGTCACCGGACTTGTTTTTATGTAAAAGCCTTCGTGAGTTAAGCTATTCCCACGCGCGTCTTCGCGCATTCAAAAAATCCGGATTCTATAAGATCAACAGTTGCTCATGATCTGTTCTGATTACCGCTGATTGTTGCGTGTGCTCGCGCGGGCAGCTATTGTTTCGAGAGTTTCGGAGGCAGTTTAGGATACAATGTACGCGATTTGCCGCCGATCTGGTGTTTTAAGTTGTTTACTGCTTAGAAGATCATTTAGTAGCCGTTAAAGACAGCTTCCTGGACTCACCTTTAAGGATTTTATCACAAGTTCTGGCTAGATAAGCCATGTTTTTGTCAAATAGCATCAAGCGAAAGTTTGAAATGGACCAAATTGCTTGCAGAACACATGTCGGTTGGTGCTTCAGAATGAAAAGATTGCGATACTTTTAAATTGTAAAATGACTAAAATATTGACCTTCTTCCTGTGAGATTTTCTGGGGATTTGACCTCATTCTTCGCGGTTGTTTTCGTCGAAGTGTTTAACGATGGCGGCCAATATCCTCTTCGTCCGTGTGACTCGCGGTGTCCTCGCTGATGAAGTTGTCGGTGGATTGGACAGGATGGCGACCAGTGCCCTTTTGCCAAATATTGTGTAAAGTTTGTGAAGGTCGTCGTAAGAGAGACCACTGTCGGCGATGTTTTGTGCCATTGATCTTTTAACTGGTCCGGTGTCGCTTGCGTTGAACAATTTGCCACTGAATGTGAGAAGAAGTTCATGGCGTCGATCAAGGTGGAGCATGTTTTCAACTGCGTGGGAAACACTGGTGACACTGGAATTCTCAACGATATTTTTTCTGGAAAGGCTCAACGATGATTCAAAAAGAATTTTTCTCAGTGCCCTGACATCTTCTAACGCATCGTGAGCGTCAAATTGTTCATTGAATAGATGGTTGAAGAGGCTGCCTTGGTTCGGCTTGCAGTATTCACCAGTATCGAGTTCAAGTGCTTTGTGTTTGTCTTCTATCAGTTTTTTCACTAGATGAAGGCTATCCGCAAAGTAGACGTTCATGTCAGTTATGCTATCCTTGAAGTTTTTATCACTATTTCGGAGGAGAATAGGGACATCGAACGTTGCAGAATTATGCCCAATTAAAACAGTTACATTATCGTTATGTTAATCAGAAGTCTTTACTTGTGTTATGAAAGTTAGGAAGTCACGAAGTGTTTTCTCTATGGTTACACTTTGGACAGGATTGTTTCCTTGGCATAATGTCCTTACTCCTTTGATGTTCTTGATCGTCATACCATTGACAAGGTAGGCACTATAACTTATGTTGCTTTGGGGGAGAATGAAAGTGGAAAATTCATGTCTTCCATTTTCACTTACAGCAGACAGTTGGCATATCTCAGCCAGCTTCCCTGTGCATGTTGTTTCTGTGTCAAAGATAATGAATTGATATTTTTGTGTAGAGTCATATGATAAGTTAACGATTTTCGGTCTTACTGTGTAGGGTGGTATTATTTCTTCATATCCTCTTAATTCGATTGGTGATATTTTGGCAGGCACATCAAATGCAATTTGTGACTCTGTTTTATCATTGGATGTATCCAAATTCAGACCTACTGATGACTCGTATGTGATTCCTTCCCTGGCTTCCCTTCTAAGTGTTTGTGAGTTTTTTTGTTGAGATAACTGGTTACGCCTTCTCTTGAATTCCCTTTTTTCTTTTCGTTGTTTGTCATAAATAACCTTTTTGTCCATTGCATCAGCGTGTTTGTTATAATAAGAACCAGGCTCAATATTTAGGACTTCAAATGTTTTTCCAATATAGTTGTAACCAATATTGGTTTGTGCCACCCCACATGCTACTCGGAAGTCACTGCTCTCGCTACCCCCATAAAAACGTGTTTTAGGGTTCTTAGAACCTATGGTGCTGTTTAGACTTTCATTTCTCTGTGAATTAGCACATGGGGTCAGTTTGTTCACCACAATGTCAGTCGAATACTCATCCAAAATATCACTTAAGGCCTTTTTGAGGGAGTCTCCAAAAAGATCTTTACCATTTGGCAAGTCGCTGTGTTTATAGGCTGCTGGATTTTGTTTGTAACCACACCACGAAATGTCACAACAAGTGTGCTCCCCAAATGCATGCGGAATAATGTTTTTGAGGCCTTGCTTTAAAGATTCAGAATCTCCAACATTTTGGTTGACACAATAACTGAAACACTTGGTCAGATAATTTATGACCTTTGGACTCAGAATAGAGCAATTTGATCCTTTGAAACGGTCTTTTAGGTTATATAGTCTAGTATTTAGGGATCTCTTGACATGAACAATATCGGACCATTTCTCAACACCATAGGGGACTTTCTTTTTTATATCTGCTAAGGTCGTTGAGTCATCATCCCCAACGTATACATATTCTACATGTCTTGCATCTGGTGGAGTAACTAACAACTTTGCCAGTAGCAAGCCCCATGGCAGCCCCATGACCGGTTGAAGAATTGTGCCCCCTTCCCCTTTTCTGCCAGCCCATATCGTAAGAGACTGCAATTCCAACAAGACCATCTCCGGATGGACCAGAAGATTGCTCAGCCATTTTTTTTTTCTAAATTCAAGTTAACTTTACAGCTATCCCTTGCAACATTCTCTAGAGCATTTCCAACTTCCCTTTCTCTTCTTTTAAACAGGTGATGATTCATGGTTGGCAGGTTCATTGTTGAGAGTAAATTATTTAGGTGTGTAGTCCCCATGCCAGCATGCAGGGATCCTAATACTGCCCTTGTGTTAATATCACTAGCAAGAGGACCACGGCTTCCAGCTCTGTGTTCTCCGGAGGATCTCACTTCATTTAGGTGACCGCAGAAGCTGCATTTAACACAAAAAATACTACCGAGACCACTTTGTTTTTCTTCAATAATGTTTACAAGGGATAGTGGACCTGTGGGAGCAATAAATGACCTAGTGACTAAATGACTTGTATCTCAGTCCATATGTGCATAAAAGCAAATAGTAAATTATATTATTTTTTGTCTCATGCTCAGTCAAGTACATGTACTTTACCAGTGGAAAAGAATGGACCTCAATGGCCTCATTATTTTGTTGCCACATTGTGGATCATATGATGATACTCAAGGTAGTTTACTGTTTCAAAATTGGTCATATCCATGGACATATCCTACATATCGCAGACATTTTATTTTCAACAAGTCAAATATCACATGATCTACAATGGGGCAACAAACAAAAATTGAATAAGGTTTTTAAAAAAAAAAAAATAAGAAGAATCCCATTTCCAGGTTTATATATTTACAAAATATTGTCATTATCTTGGAGAATTAAGGAAAGCAAAAACGTTTTTAAGAAAGTGGAAGTTCAAGATGGCAGCAGTCTAAATAATGTACTCTGCAATTTGATTGGCAAAGAAGAGTTGTATTTTAGCTAATTTTAAATACCTACATATAATAATTACAAACATTTTCTGGCATTATTATAAGCAAATGCTTATAGCATCAGCATGTTCTGTAGGTGATATTTGAAATAGATATCACTTGGAATATTTCAAAACATTTTTTTCACAATTTACTCGCCTTATGGTTTGGGAAATTATATAGTCATTTACACCACAATACCACAAGTAAAACTTTTGTAATACTTTTGTAAGACGTATTAATAAAATCATAATTTTAAAGATAATCGATCAGTTTTGTTTTGTGTGTCTACTTTGGGAGCAAAAAGGTTCTAAAGAAACTTACCTCCTTTACAGCTTGAACAAGATTTCAAGTCATTTCGAAGAACTTGAAGTTCAATCAGTCTTGTACCACAAATATCAACTTCATGTTTAGTTTGCTGTAATGATAATATTGTTGCTCAGTTATTTGCTTTCGGGTTTTTAAAACAAAAAGCGAAAAGATGAGAGGGAATCGTAATAGTCGATCTAACTGATTTGCAACAATTTTAGCGGTGTAACACACATTCAACATACCTGTTGTGACCTCGTTTTTATTTTTCTTGGAGGTTCGCAGTCTTCTTCAGGCTGATTTTCTTTGACTTTGGTTGTGCCTTTTTTTGCTGTCACGATATTTTTTACAGATTGAATTCGTCGTTTGGAGGCAAAGCAACCCTTATGTCGACGAGGCTCGTAGTCTTGTTTATCCTCGTCTCTCTCGCCTGCATACGCAGTGGCCGTTGAGCACACAACATACAAACCATAGAATGTGGCCAAGACCATCAAGCGAGATAATTTGTGGTATGTCATTTCTTCATTTTGCGAGTCCTTGCGCTCCCAATCCTCGTCACGATCGATCGCAGTTTTGCCTTTGAAACTTGAGTATTGAACTCCGGAAACAATTATTCTTGAATATAAGGAATTAACTAAGGTCGTACTAGTAGATACAGTCTCGGATATACGCGAATTTCGTTTAAAACAGGACAAAAGTAACCTAGCACGAAAAAAGCCGCGCGCCGCCATATTTGTTTTGATTTTTCGTCTTTTAAATCTCGCGCCTCTTAAGCGCGCGTCTCTCGCGCGTGACGCACGATAGTGACCTGCTCCCGCGCGAGGAAACTGGTACCAGCCACCTTAAGGCAAAACTAAAATAAAGTGAATAAAAATACTTTCGAATTACTTTTTACTAATTCTGTCTATTTGAATAGACACACGTTAGGATTTCATCCACATTTTAGGATTTCATCCAGAGAAATCCACAGAGACGCTGTCGTGACACTTCAGTAACGCTGTTTTACAGGAAGTGAGTAGCCGGAAGTCACTAAACAAGAAGTATAAATGTCAATGCTATGAACCGGAAGTGTACAATTTAAAATAGACGTGCATAAATTTGCATGCACAATTGTGAACCATAAAAAAAAGAAAAAAAAAACAGGGCCCAAACCTTACCTCATGCGCGCTGTGCGCATGAGTAATAACAAGCCAAGACGTAAAAAGATCTTTCAATATCACGTGGCTGTAAAAACAGGATGGTCAAGAACAATAACTTGTCACGAGAGAGTGTTGACAGTTAAATAGCAGGCAGAGTTGAGCCGTTTGTTGAATGCGTTTGTAAAATGAAAAAGTTTTAAGCTCGTGCAGGAGAAGAAATAAATTGAAAAGTAACGATAATCAGTTCCTGCAGGAACTGCCTGGTGACTGTGACGTTTTTGGTGCCATTAATGGTAAAACGCGTTTAATGCAAATCAATTTTTTGTGTTTAAACTCTCTGGCCTAGATTTACTAATTTTCTTTCATCTACACAAGAGGCTAGGGCTGGTGATAAAATGAAAATGAGTTTCTGATGACTGATATTACAGCGGAACGGCCGCCGTAGAAACATCCCGTTATTACGGTCCCTTTCTCGGCCGGACAAAGGGTCAATCATTTTCTTATTTCAAAATCCCGTTAATACGACAATCCTATTAATACGAGCAACGATCACTTTTCTGCGTCCCAAACCTTTATTTTCTTTATAAATTTACCCCGTTAATGCGACCACTCGATATGTACAACGAGATAAAATTGGCAAATGTTAAGAATTTGATTGAAAAATTTCGCAATACAGTCAAACCTAATTAAAGTTGAATAAATAAATAAATAAATAAGCGGTAACCCTCGGGGAATAGCCTAACTGACCGCTTAATAAGGGTGACCGCTTAAAAGAGGTGAAGTTTATTGGAAATGTGGGGAGCGATTTAATTCCGGGCATTTGTTAAGAGACCGCTTAATAGAGGGTGACCGCTTAATAGAGGTTTGACTGTACTACATATTAAGTAAAAAAAATAGCAATTTCCTAGCCGATTAGAATTGTTCAATTTACACAACCGGTTATTACAACCACCCCATTAATACCGCCAGATATCTACGAACAATCAGTGATCGTATTAACGAGATTCTACGGTATCTTTTATCTGAACGTTAATCACACCCTCTCAACCACACCCTCCCGTTTAGTAATGAGCTGTAATGTTTGCACTATGTTACTTGATGTCACTTTTCAGTTCGGGTATGTGTTCCTCTAAAAGTACGAATCTTATACAATGGCGCCTTTACTTGTCTGACAACTTACCAAAGGGGGTGTACATCTCCACTCTAAGGCAGCTCCAGCCATTCTGAGTAATAGGATGAAAGCGAACAAACTTTGCAGAGAATGGCACTGGAAGGCTTTGTTGGTCGATTGTGTTGCTGTCTCCAACTCTAGTAAACACCTTTCAAACCAGACAAAACATGTCGATCGTTCAGTCATGCTACCAATAAGAAATGGCTATTATCATGTTTCGATGCGGTACGGATTATAACAACCATAAAACCCATCACCTTGCTTTATTAGTCGGGCTACTTGGATGCAAGCCAAGTCTGCCCGAGTTATAAATTTGGCTGTGATTTTCCGTAAGAAAAGTGTGTTTCAAGTGCTCTTCAAGTGGTTTGTGGCCTGCGGCTGTGTTAGTGACGTCAAAGGGAAATTTAATATGCATTCGGCATGTAGAGGAAAAACCCGTATTACAAACGATCAACAAAGTTATAAATATAGTTACCGAATTAATGTTATACCTGGGGAACAGTTTGGCTATTTAGAACAGTTTATTTGGTCATCCTAAACTCGTGAAAAAAAGAAGAAAGAAGAAAAAAAAAAGGAAAGACATAAATATAATGTGCGTTATAAGAGCCTTTGATTTGTAGCTAGTGTTCTTTGTTAGCTTTCCATTGAATGAAAACTCGTCTTCAGGCCGCGATAGATCTTCACACCGGATGAGGATTATGTGTACATTCTCATTGCATGACTTAGTGTAGTGCAATGTTGCAGACGTGACCAGATCGGTTTACGTTCACAGTCTAGAAGTTGAATTGGTTTTTAGTGACCCTAAAGCCCGACTTTAATACTCGCAGAGTTCTTGTTAAAATACATTTCAGTAGTTAGGGACGTTGGGGGTTCGGGACCACAAAAAATAAGCCCCCAAATGCCCGAGTTACGGCCTCACACGAGTCATTGTCATTCCTCGTGTGAGGCCGTAACTCGGGCATTTGGGGGCTTATTTTTTGTGGTCCCGAACGCCCCAACGTCCCTAACTACTCACTGTGAATGCTGGTCCGGTACGAGATCACCACCCCAGGGCGGTATAGCCAATTGAAGAAAACCCACCCCTGCGCATACCAACCAACATGGCAATGGCACAGAGCCCCGGCACGAGATCACCAATTGAAGAAAATAAAACCCCTGTATATAACATGGCGGCTCAACGTCTTGACTTCAATCCAAGGAACCACGATTACTTCGGTAATTGGTTGCATGGTTATAAGATGAACGTCCCTGGTGATTACCCCATCAAGGACCTCAATTCATTCTTCATAACAAATCAGGCGGCTTTTCTCCAGAAAATTGCACGCGAAGTCACAGAGCTTGGCGGGGTGAAGGTCACTTTGTCATTCGATGTTCACTTTTCAATGGAAGGCGAGGACAATCGAAAAATTAATCACTTCTTTTGGAACGCTAATTCACTGCTTGTAACACATCTCTATCAGCTTCGAGAGGAGGGCACCCTGGAAGGCATTGTCAATGATTTTGAGGAAGAGATTGCCAGATGGCAGCAGTTGGGTTCTGGTTGGGTGATTGAGAACATCAAAACTGTTTACCTTGAGTTCGGAACATACCATCCTCTACGAGGTGGCACATTTATCCCAACCCCATCAAAACTCAGGCCAAAGCAGGCCATCATCAATGTGAAGAACAGAGATAACCAGTGTCTCCGCTGGGCACTGCGATCTGCATTGTTCCCTGCAAATGTTCACTCAGACAGGCCAGGCAGTTATCCCATTGATGATGGTCTAGACTTAACTGGAGTTGATTTTCCAACACCATTGAGTCAGATTTCCAAGGTTGAGCGTCAAAACAACCTTCCAATCAACATTTATGGCTGGAAGAACAACAAGGTGGTTGTAATTAGAGTCAGTGAGCTAGAGAATCCCAATCTGCGAAGGATTAATCTGATGCTGCTCACAAACACTCACACCTCACATTATTGTTTCATCAAGAGCATGAGCAGACTTCTACACAGTGATTTCAACGCAAGGCGCCGCATGCATCACTGTGACAGGTGTCTCCAAGCCTTTTCTTCAGAACGGGTTCTCACCGATCATCTATTCTATTGCAGAGGAGTTAAAGGCAGGCCGGCACGAGCTGAAATGCCAAAAGAAGGCGAAAACTTCCTTTACTTCAAGAACTTCCAGAACCAGATGAAGAAGCCTTGGGTCATCTATGCTGACTTTGAAAGCATTGTCGAAAAAGTCCACGGCTGCATACCAGATCCCCAACAGAGCAGCACCACTGCAACATCCGTACATAAACCCTGCGGGTTCTGCATGCTAGCTGTTCGCTCTGATGGAGAGACAAAGGGGCCTTATCTATACAGAGGAGAGGATGCGGTGCCAGTCTTTCTCGACAGCCTTCAACAGTTAGAAGGAGTGATCAGAGACGAGCTGCAACACAAGGCACCACTCACCACGAGAAGAGCTGACTGGGCAGAGTTCGACCATTCTACAGATTGCCACATCTGTGACAAGCCTCTCATCAAGGACAACTTCAGGGATGCTATTGCAATCTATTCTCCAGACACTGGAGAATACGAGGGCTTGGTTCATAGATTCACCAACGAATGCTACAAAGACTCATTCAAAGTCTTTTGCAACGGTCATGACAGTGAACCAGATTCGCACCAATTCATCGGGCCATGGAACCAAAGGAAGGCAATTCCAGAAGACCTACCAGAGCAGGTCGATTGCCTCTACTGCCATGAGCCCCTCATACAAGACTCTGTTCGAGACGCAGTCAAAGATCATTGCCACATCACAGGCAAGTATCGAGGCGCGGCTCACAGTTCTTGTAACATCAACTATTTCCGAACCAACTCGAAAACGGAAATAATCCCGGTTGTCTTTCACAACTTGAAGGGCTATGACGCACACCACATCATGAGTGGAATTGCGGATGTGCATTCTGATTTGAAATGCATCCCAAACAACATGGAGAAGTACATCTCTTTCTCCCTCGGCAAGCTGAGGTTCATTGACAGCTTGCAGTTCATGCAGTCAAGCCTCAGTGCCCTGGTTGATGCAAACAAGCCAGAGTCCTTCACAATCACGGCAAGCCATGAGAAGAACCAAGCCAGACGCGGCCTTCTCCTGCAAAAAGGGACTTACCCATACGAATACATGGACTCTTGGGCTCGATTCGATGAGGCCTCTCTCCCGCCGAAGGATGCCTTCTACAGCGAGCTAAAGAAGGAAGGCATCTCAGACAAAGAATACGCCCACGCGCAAAAAGTGTGGGAGGTATTTAGATGCAAGACGCTTGGGGATTACCACGACCTCTACCTTGAGACAGATGTGCTTCTTCTGGCTGATGTTTTCGAGAACTTCAGAAAGACATGTCTGCGGCACTACAAGCTTGACCCGGCACATTATTATACAAGCCCTGGTCTCTCGTGGGACGCTCTTCTCAGGTATACGAAAATCAACCTGGATTGTAACAGATGTCAACATGCACCTCTTTGTTGAAAGAGGCTTGCGAGGTGGCATATCCATGGAGAGCAGGCGGCACTGTAAGGCCAACAACCCCTATCTTCGTGGCTACAACCCTGACGAAGATTCAAGTTTCATCATGTATCTTGATGCGAACAATCTCTATGGATGGGCCATGAGCCAGCCTCTACCAGTTGGTAACTTCGCATGGTGCCCTGTCTTTCCAACACAACACCAGATCAGGAGGTGGAGGCCAAACAGAAAGATTGGTTACATTCTCGAGGTTGATCTTGAGTACCCCGAGGAGCTGCATGATGAGCACAACGCTTATCCTCTTGCCCCAGAAAGTCAGGTCGTTCCAAAGGAATGGATGTCGCCATACCAAAGGGCCTTGGCAGAGGGACAGCCAAAAGACAAGACGCAGAAGCTGCTCCTTACCCTGAACAACAAATCCCGGTACGTGCTGCATTATAGAAATCTCCAGCAGTACCTGGATCTTGGGATGAAGTTGGTGAAAATCCACAAAATGCTCAAGTTCGAGCAGAGGGCTTGGATGGAGCCATACATCTCCCTGAACACCGAGCTCAGGAAGAAGGCCACTTCCGACTTCGAGAAGAACTTCTTCAAGCTCATGAACAACTCCGTCTTCGGTAAGACAATGGAGAACCTCAGAAACCGAATCGACATGAAGCTTGTCCGGGCGCACGAGCAGGACAAGATGAGAAAGCTCATCGCAAGCCCGCTGTTTTCCAGAGCAACGATCTTTGGGCCCAAACTAGCGGCTATCCAGATGCACAAAGAGAAAATCAAATTCAACCGCCCAGTTTACACAGGCATGTGCATCCTTGATCTCTCCAAAACACTGATGTACGACTTCTATTACAAACATCTCAAGCTGAAATATGGCCAGTGTGTAGACCTACTCTACACAGACACAGACTCTCTGCTCCTCGAGATCAAGACGGATGATGTCTACAAAGACATGGAGAACCTTCTGGATGAACTCTACGGCACAAGTGATTATCCCAAGGACCATCCACTCCACACCAGAAGAACAAGAAGGTCATCGGCAAGATGAAGGACGAGTGTGAGGGTGTGCCCATCTCAGAGGTTGTGTGTCTTCGCTCGAAGATGTACAGCATCTTGAAAGACGACAGCAGGTGTGTTAAGAAGAAGGATAAGGATGGCAAAGAAATCAAAGCTAAGCTTGACATCAAGAAAGCAAAGGGCACCACCAAGGTTGTCACAAAGAAAGAGATCACCCACCAGAATTACAAGGACGCCCTCTTCGACCGGCGAACCTTCAAGCACGGGATGGACAGGCTCCGAAGCAAAGGCCACCAAATCTTCGGTGAGCACATCACCAAGACAACGCTCTCTCCCTTTGACTCCAAGCGCTGGATCAAGGATGATGGCATCCACACGCTGGAATATGGTCACACAGATATCGGTGGCAACTGAGTGCCCGGTGACACAACCATCAGCTCCTCACGAACAAACCCTCTCTTGGGGCCATCGTAGAGATAATATACGACAGGTGCATCTGGTTTGGTGACAACCTTCTCAATGTTGTGGACCTTCAAAGACCAGATCGGGTCGGTCGCACGCCTCCCACCCCCTTCCAGCTCACCGGGGTAATAAAGATATCTCACACTCACCCGTGGTGGGAGCTTTTTCTCCTTCTCCCCAACTGGCCTAGCATATGGAGTCGCAGGCTTGGAAGAAACGGCTTTCTCTTTGATTGCATCCTTTGGCTTCTTGCCAGTGAGTCTTGTCACTTCATTGTTCAAGGCCGAGACAACATCTGGCAGTCTTTTGACCCAAGCAGTCGACCGGCCAGAGGGCATATTCATCTCAACGGCATACTGATAACCAAACAACCTTTCAGCCAGGGTGCGATTGAATCTCTCCACAATTGCTTGGTCTCTGTGGATATCAACCCGCCCGCGACGAATGGTCGTTTTGTTGTTTTCCATGGTCTTAGTCACAGCACCCATAAACTCTTTCCCAGGGTCAACTTGCAAGAGTTGAGGCCATTTCAAAGGCCCACGTCTGTAAATCTTCTGAAATGCCCTTGAGACTTCTTCAGACTCTTTCGAAGTCAGAGGCTCTGCTGCTTTGTAACGGCTAGCCACATCCACAAGGGTTAATGCGTATTTGTAAACCTTTCTCCCGTGTGGAAGTTTGTCGTGGGGCAGGAAGAGAAGATCTGCTTGATGCACTGCATTGGGTGAAGAGACATCAAACTTGGGCCGAGGGATATGGCGTGGCGCTGGGAGGTAAACTTGCCAAAGGGCTTGTTTGACCAACCATTTCTTTGCGACATCATCAGAGACCTTGGCTGCTGCAGCTAGCTTTTTGACAGCGGCAAGACCTTTCCAATACCCTTTCGGACTGTAATATATCTTAGAGAGTTTAGTCTTCATAGGAATATATATGTTTGTTTAAAGAAAGCGATAAGCCGCATACCCACCCGCAAGCAGGGTGCCTCCAATGAACGCAAGTTCGCCATTCTGCTGTTGTGAACTGGGCTTATAGAAGTCAGAGAACTGGGGCTCTTTGTTGTCTTTGATTTGTTTATCTGGTTGTGTTTGGTGCATCTGGTTATACAAGACTAGGGCTTGGTCAGTGGTTTGGAAGTTTTTGCTAGCTTGGTGTTCCTTCCGATCGTTGGCTGCAATCCAGTCGAGGAGCTTGGTGCGGTCCTTCTGGTATTTGGCGTAAGCCGCTTGGTATTGTTCCAGGGCGTGGTCATGTCGGATTTTCTCATCCATTGCTGCCTTGCCATTATCACCAGATAGATATTTCGCGAGATAATTACCGCCAGTGAAAGCGGCCGCATTGAGAACAGCGTCTAGAGCCATTATTGCAATCGAGGCCATTGTGGGGGTGTGTATACATATGTTTTTTTACATGGTTGGCTCGATGCTGCCGGTTTTACAAGTTGTCTGGGAGGATTTTCTAGTCCTCGAGATATTTCTTCAGTGCGATGGTGCCAGCCATGGCGGCTGTGAACTTGACATAATTCATCAAGCTTGCACTGGGGTCAGCAGTTAAGTTCTCTTTGATGGTCTTTTTACCAATCCAACCAATACCAGCGACAAGGCCAGTGATTGTTGCGGCGTCGAGGATAGACTTCACAAGCTTGTTGTCAGACATGGTTTATGCCCAGTATACATATGATTTTTTTTATTGTTCTGACTCAGACTCAACCTCTGCCTCGACCTTGACCTCGGGTTCGGGCTCGGGGCTCCTCGACTCGGGCTTGTGGCTCCTTGAATATAATGAATCGGGGTTCCTCGGTCTCAGACTCAGACTCGGACTCAGACTCAGACTCGGGCTCGGGCCTGGGATCAGGCCTGTTGTGTCTATTCAAGGCTAAACCGCAAACTGTATCAAAGGCGACCGAAGTAAGTCCAAGCCAAAGAAGAACCACACCACTGATTGCAGCAGAATTCATCAAAGCTTGGAAAGGATTCATGGTGTCAGTATATATATGTTTTTTTTATTCCATATTTTTCATTCCTTGTCTTACAGGAATTCGAGATGGGGGTGTTGCTGGTGGTGTTGCAGCAGGGGTGTTTGCTGGTGGTGTGTTTGCTGGTGTGTTTGATTTGCGCCCAAGCCTTTGCATTATGGCTTCGCGCTGGTAAAAAACACCTGCAGCAGAGGCAATCAACCCACCAACCCCCAGAATATAAATGATTGAGTTGCTGTCACTTGTTGCGCCACTTGTTGTGTCACTTGTTGGAGAATTGTTTTCGCTTGTTGAGGGTGCAGGCTTTTGTGCTTGCGCCTTTTTCTTTGCTTCCCGGGCCAGGCGGTTGCGTTCTGCTAGCCTTTTACCAGAAGCATCACGGCCGGGGTTCTTTTCTGTTGCAGGCTTTGTTTTCGGAGCCTCAGAGGCAACACGGTCAGGTGTTGGAGTTGGAGTTGGAGTTGGAGTTTCTTCAGTGATCGTCTCGAGTGGTGTGGCCATCCTGTATATATGTGAGTTTTTTAAATTTATCTTGTGACCACGCGTGGTGCCAGGTTGCTGACAGGTTGCTGCCAGGTTGCTGCCAGGTTTCTTCAAGGTTGCTGCGAGGTCACCCCAGGTCCCAACCCAACTTCATCAAGTCCCTCAAGTGGATAGCCTTCACTGTCCCTGGTTGGATGTGTGGGTTGGGGCTGGGGTTCCAATTCTATCAAGTCAGTCTTGTGATCCGGCTCTCGTTCAAACTTGATGTGTTTTGTTGTGATGAGAGCAGCATTGGCAAGCGCCAGCAATCGCCTGCATCGCATGGCAATGTACCCAGCAAGATTTGACAGCTCCTGGTTGATGATGTAGTCGTTCTTGAGTTCTTTCTGAAACTCCGCCACATCCTCAACCGGGACCACCATGACAACGCCTTTGGACACGAGCGTGATGACAGAATCAACTAGGGTTTCGGTTGTCTTGTTGCCAACGTAGGCCTCGTACCGTTTGCAGTACTTGTCAACGTCCTTGTCTGACAACCGCTTGACATGATCGTGTGTGAGCTGCGCGCCGATAGCTTCTTTGGCCTTGCCAGTTGAAACAAGGATTGCCAGCTTCTCACGTTTGGCAGGAATGTCATTGTCACCAACTAACCCTGTTGGAGGTGCGGCACCAGGGGTGGCCTCCAGCATCTGCATTACTTCGTTCAAGGCGACCTGGTCTTCAGCTGCTTCAGCCATCAGGGGTATACATATGTGTTTTTAATTTTCAATAATTCTCTTGATGTCTGGCAAAAGGGTTTCAAGCTCTCGTATAAGCCCCGCCATGGTGTCTGGCATAGAATTCAACCGCAAGGGATATCTGTTGAGAAGCATGAGGCGCAGATCTTCCTCACCAGCGGCTTTGATAATTTTGTTTTGCGCCTCAAGTGTGTGTTTATGTAATTCATCCAAAAGCTGTGAAAGCACAGTGAGCTTGTGTAGACTTGTTGGCGCATTCATGGCCATGGTATATATGTGTGTTATATATTTGTGTAATGCATCATTTACGCGGTTGTGTGTGTGCCCGTGTTTAAACCTTGTACTCAATTCCATACGGGTGTCTCAGAGAGAAAACCAGGTGGGAGAACTTGCGGGATTTGAGCCTTGCAATAAACTCTTTGTACTCCTCGTGGGAGAGCTCGCCGGCATAATCTTCGAATATGGCTTTGGTTGTCTTGCTGGAGGGCGTGTAAAAGAGCACGATCGCTGCAATGTTATCACGATATGGCTTGGCAATGCTGGTAATCTGCTGGGTCAAGACCCACACGGATATGCCGTCATGCCTTGCGCTGAACCCTAGATTAACCAGCTGGCCCGTGCGGCCTTTGACATCTTGGGAGGCGGCGCAGTCATCGAGAATGAATAAAGTGTTGGTGCATGCGAAAAGGAAGCTCGCCAGCCTCAACCAGTCTTCGATCTCGTGCTGCTGGCAGACAATCACGAAGATGTGCGGATCGCGGTCCACGAAGGCGTCGTATGTCTTGTTCTTAACAAATGTGGGGCAGAATAAAACGATGTAATCAAAACAACCCCTAAAGGGGCCTCGCAGTTGGGAGAGAAGATACTGTGTCTTGCCAGAGTTAGTGGGGCCCACGATTAGTGACTTGAATGGCAGCTTTCTTGGGTCCATAACCAACCGCTATATTAGTTGGTTTGCAAACTGGCGGGGAGGGGGCTTTTGCCAGAAGTCTTTGTATTTCATTGTGTGATAATGGTCTGGTGGATGGCAGGGGAGCCGGCTTGGCATAGAAGTGGATCTTGTTTGTGGTTTGTTGTTTTGTGGTCATGGGGCTTGTGGGTATATATATGCGTGCGTTGTTCGTGTGATGGTGAAGATGTGGCAGAGTGCGTTTCCAGAGCCTGTGCCCTTTCGTTCGATCTCGAGTTGCACGCGATCTTGTGTGTTGACTAGTCGTTGACCGTTTCCATGCAGGGATGTGTCCCCCATGGACCGCAGGTCAATCCAGAGACCAAACTTGTTGCCTGTGAGATATTTGGTCAAGTTCATGTTGGGCCTGCCGTCCGTGTGTGGGATGAAATGCTGGGTTATCTCTCCCCACATGTCTGTGCCCCTGATGCCCTCGTTGTAAAGCCTGTTTGGAACACCGTTGACTGTGACCTCCACTTTGGTGATGTCGGGATTGAAATAGTTCTCGGAGTCCCTGGCACCAGCCGTGTAGGGGTTGATGAACAGCAAGAGGATGCCCTTGAGAGACCGGCGCTGTGGGTCAACCCGAAGATTCAGCCGAGTGTCACCACTTTTTGAGAAGGGATGCACCCGATCTCGCATTACCAGGTCATAAGCGAACTCCTTGCCACTGGTGTAAGTGCTTGTTGCTGCGTCGGCCAGAGTCTTACTTCTGATTGTCTTATACTCCAGCTGGATGTTTTCCAACTTGTACACGAGCTTGCTTGTGTCTGAGCCTCTGACAACTTGGTTTGCGGGGGCGAGGGTTAGTTCGAAGACCAGATCGTTATACAGTGCCCGAGGATATATGACTCCGTGATCACTTATGATTTGGTGATCGAGGTTGATGCGGTACTTGTTCTTGTATATTGTCTCTAACTTATTCTCCGCATCCACGCCGGATGTCTTCTTGTCGCCAGCACCAGAGCGGATCTTGCACAAATCGACACTCTGGATGCCCTCCATAAGCATATTTTCCCGCTCATCGGTTGAGAGGAATAGGTCTTCGAAGATCTTGTAGATGTCGTACCCCACCATGTCCTGGACAGTGGTGGCTGCAAACTTTACAACGAATGTGCCCACCAGGGCCCGAGAAACATTTTGTACGAGATAGTTGTTTGCATGGCCGCCGGCTAGGCTGATGTTAAACACCAGTGCAAGTGATCCGGACACAATGACATCGTCAGTGCCCAGCTTGGGCACCGAGACGTACAGTGTCTCACCGGGATTGGCCTCAGAGGGGTTGAATGTGATGCGCTTGACGGTTCGCTCTGCCTTCATGGCGCCCAGTGTCTTTTCACTGTGAGATGGAAGTAGATTCGGTTGCACAGCCATTGGTATATATTTGTGTTTTTAAAATTTATATTTATATACCCACGATGGCAGAAGATGGTGAAGTCGATGTACCCGATAATCCTTGGGTTGACACTGAAATTGACCACGATGATGACGATGATGACGAACAAGAAGTTGACACAACAACACCCTTTAAACCAGGCGGTACATCCACCCCATACCATGGCGGTGAACAGCATGAAATGCAAACGATGCCTCTCAGGTGGGATCAAATGACAGAAGAACAACAGCAAGAAGCCCGCCGATGGGTCCAGGACAAAGACACTGACCCAGGCGGTGAGCAGCATGAAATGCATACAATGCCTCGCGAAGAAAGTGGGCTGCCAGATGATTCTTTAACCCCCCCTCTGCTTGGAGACGTCTCAGAAGATTTTGTTGATAGAGCTAGAGACGATATCAAAAAACTATATCCAAACGCTGATTTTTCCAAAATGGACCCAATTGGCCTCGCTAAAAGAAGTGAAAATAAAAACAAAATTGTTTCTTTTGGCTCAAAAGGCGGCGAGACTGTAGTTTTTTATAAAGATCGTAGCAGCCTCCGTAAAGCTTTCACAAACAAGTTCGAAAAAGCTCTTGGCACAAGCGCCAAAGAGCTTCTCTCTAAAGCCAATGCATCAATAAGGGAAGAAAGACAAAGAGAGAAAGAGACACAAAAACAACGGAAGGAGAATGAAAGGGTTGCTGTGGAACTACAAAAAGCACAAAATGAGGAGCAAAACCTCAGAAACCGAATCGAGCAAGACCAAGCGAGGATTGACGCTCTGGAGCAGGAACACGGTTCAATCGTTGAAAATCAAGCCGAGATAGACCGCCTAAAACTACTTAAAAAGAATCGTCAACGAGATCTTGAAAACCAGAAAAAAGAAGTAGCGGCACTTCAAAAAATACATAAACAACGAGCCCAAGAGCAGGCAAAGGCGGACAAGGCGGACAAAGCAGCCAGAACACGCCGTGCTACAGAAGAGAAGAAAAGAAATGAACTTGAAGCAGGCCTAAACTCAACTAAACCCCTTGATGAGTTAAACGGAAGAGAAGCCGAGCTTGAACGGCAGAACGAGGAGGACAAGCGCGTGATAGAGGATGAGAACACGTCTCCCTCTGAAGGAGAAGCCGCGGAAGACCGGGTTACTGAACGAGAAGAAGAACTGGCAAGGCTCAGAGCACAGGTTCAAGAAAGGGAACAAGCCATGTCTTTGAGAGAGAGGGTCAGAGAAATCTTCAAGAAATACGGATGGACCCTGCAAGCGATTGTTCTGGCAGCTGGCATCACCATCAGCGCTGTGGTACTCGCCACCTTGAACGGCCTGGCAAAGGCCACCAAGGCTATTGACAATGGGCTTAAAGAGCTTGCCAAAAAAGCAGCCAGCGCCTTGCCTGGCCTCATTGGCACAATTGTTAGCTTCCTCTTCAAAGCGGCTGGGTCGGTCATCTCCTTTCTGGGTGAACACGCCTGGCTGCTCATCCTTGCCGTGGTGGCCTTCCTTGTTGAAAGGATCACCAAGCGTGCGAAGTCTTGAACACTTTTTGGTCGCTAAAAATTGTCAGGCTACATTGATTTTCGACTACCTCAACCAAACGAAAAGCCCTGCCAAAGCAATCGCACCCACACCAACGAATGCCTTGGAGACGTGATGCGGGTCGGGCTGTGGTGTGGGTGCGGGGGTTGGTGTTGGTGTGGGGGCTGGTTGTGGTGTGGGTGTGGGTGTGGGTTGTGGGGTGGGTTTGGCGATGCCCTGTGCCTGTGTGGCCTGGAGATGTATCGGGTTTGATGGGTGGCTGTTTGGTGGATTAATCTTTGTCGGGCCACCGTCCATGTGGCGGAGGGAGGCTTTTTTTGTGCCCAGATTAACACCACTGTTCACGCCCACCTTCATCCCTTGCGTTGCCTCCTGCAGATTGTTGTTATACCCGATCACGCTCTCTGTGTTGATAATCATTCGCGATGGCATGAGCCAGCTTCCGGGTGCTGTCGCAAAGTCCAGGCGCACTTTCGTTGCTTGGATAGCAAGCTGGTAACGCTGTACGCTTGTTGCGATGTCGTTCAGTATTATAGCCTCCTCTAGATGGGTGAGGAATACTTTCTGCGTTTCGAAAGCCCTGCCTCCTTTTCCAATGATGCTGCTGCGGGTTTTGGCCTGTGAACCAAGAATGCAGTACACAAAGGCCTCGATTGATTGGTTCATACGCGCGAGCCCTGGCTGTGTCAGTCCCTGTGCGTAATTTGGCACAAAGTGCTCGAACTGGGTGTCCGCCCCTTGGTCGTTGCGGACAAAAGTTATTCCATTGGCACGATAATTAGGGTCTTTTCTGTCAGTGACGCGCTCATCATCGAACAGAGCTAGATCAGAGTCTGGATAAGTGTAATCGGTAGAGCTGGGACCCTCTCCAGTTACCCAAATGTATACATTCCCAAGACCGTGGTTCTTACCGTATGTGTAACGGAAGTCAGAACTGGGGTCGATACCGAACTCGATGCAAAGCTTCTTGTACGCGTCGATGTTGTATTTGTTGTCTTTCTGGGAGAATGGAGGGTCGTCTGGCAAAGTACTCACGCTTTGTTCCCCGCTCATCTGGTAGAGTATTCGCCTTGTTGTGAAATAAACGTGAAACCGGTAAAGCGACCGGAGCTGAGGGGTTAGGGATAGACTGGAGTTCTTATCGAAGAGAATGTCACGCGAGATTCCACAGCCGGTTGTTGCACACCACAGGG
The DNA here is from genome assembly GCA_024195265.1 of Dendrophyllia cribrosa. NCBI lineage: Eukaryota > Metazoa > Cnidaria > Anthozoa > Scleractinia > Dendrophylliidae > Dendrophyllia > Dendrophyllia cribrosa. The sequence continues at coordinate 16,671,827 of JAJLRJ010000012.1, read as the reverse complement.
CGAAGGAGAGTTGTTGCGGCCAAAAGCTCATATGAGGACCACCCATCCACTTTCGGCCGTATTTCGCGGTTGTGAAGGATATCTGTGTGTCCCTGAAGATATTTCTGTATTTCGTTGTGAAATAATCAGTTGGCGTGACGTAAATCTTTTGTTCTTTGTCATTCAAGATTGCGCCAATCATCATGTCTTTGTCTATTGTGGTTGAGAAAGCAACAGCCGGGATTGACTTTTCTGGCTGCCCCAACAATAGCTGATAAGGGAAACCTCCGTCATAATGAAGGCCAAGAGCATCTCTTTCAGCGCCAGTCCAATCTTTGTGGGGCATTTCTGTGATAAGTCCCCATGAGCCGGGGGCCTTTTTGTAAAGAACTTCCCCTGTGGCGGTTTTGTGGTCGTCACCAAACTCTACTTGCACTTCAAAGTGTGACATATCAGCGTGCGGGAAACGCTTTTTGAAGTCTGAGAGCGCCTTGGCCTTGGCCGCGGCAGAGAGCTTTGCTGCCTCCAGCGAACTCAACCAAGCAATTTCTGGATCTGTGTGTGGCTTTGGCGCTACATGGGTATAGGCATTTGGTGGCGAATAAAAGGGGGGTGGGGGCCCGTAATTGTGGCCACCGATGTTTATACCAAGATTTGAATTAGGATTAAATCCACCAGGCCGTCTGCGAAACATGATTGTATACATTTATATTTTAAAATGTTTTCCTGTGTATATTTATGTTTTTCCAATAAACTTACATATACACACCATGGTTGTGCTTACAGTTACCACAACTTCGAACCCCTACACTCTGTACTTTGATCACGTGATCCAGAATGCACACTTCATCCGCCTCCTGTCTGCCTCGTTTTACAACTCGTGGCATAACTTGGCAGAAAAAGTGAAAATAGCCGCAGTCGTTTCTGGTGATAACCCAAAGACTACAACCATTGACATTGGCCCTGGGTTTGTTACTCCTAATAGCCTTGCAGACATGATAAATGGTAAATTTAAAGAAAAGGGTATTGCTCTGCAGGCAAAACCATATGAACTTGGCGTTCTTTCTATTTTAAACCCAGGACAAAAATACATAATATGGGTTTCCCCAAATCTCGCAAGATTGTTTCATCTAGACATAAAAACACATCCTAATTTTACCATAAAGGGTTTCAAACTTCCAGGCACATACTTTGTCTACTGCGATCTGCTTGACAAAGAACAGAACCTTCTCAATGGCAAACCTTCAAGCTTATTGGCTCGTTTTGATGTAACCGGAAAACCTTTTGAGAAGATCAATTACCAAGGGGCCCAACATGGCGTCTGGCATATTGTCGATGGCCTTGGTAAACATGTAAATGACATCACACTGTCGATCAGAGATGAAAAGGGCAACCTCGTTGACTTCAAAGGCATGCCCTGGGAATTTGAAATTGAAATAAAATAAAACTTATATATACTCGCATCTGTCATGGTTGTGTTGACATTTGTCACGACTTCGAACCCTCACACGATCTATTTCGACCACCCACTGCCGAAACCGAGTTATATCCGGCTCCTGTCTGCCTCTCTCACCAACTCGTGGTACAACTTGAAAGAAAGAGCAAAGATCTCAGCACCTAACAGTTCTGGAAGGGTTACTGAAGTATTCGTAATGCCGGGGTTTTACACAGTGGATAACATTTTGAAAGATTTCCTTGAGATAAAAACGAATAGACCAGTTATTGATCTAACAGTTGATACAATCACAGCAGAAGGAATAATGTTAATTAAAAGTCCCAATAATGTAACGTTTAGTAAAAATCTGATAGATTTTCTTGGTATAAGTGGTACCCCGTTTTGGAGTGCAACTGTCAAAGGGTTTACATCTCCAAGCACTTACTTTGTCCACTGCGACCTGGTTGACAAAGAACAGAACTTGCTCAATGGCAAACCTTCGAGTGTGTTGGCGCGCTTCGACATTCGTGGGAAATCATTTGAAAAGGTTCATTACCAACCAACACCATAGCATGTCTTGCGTGACGTCTCGTCTATTGATTATGTTAACTCTATCACGCTGTCAGTGAGGGATAAAGATGACAACCTCTTCAACTTCAATGGGGCGCCATTGGAATTTGAAGTTGAGATAAATTAAAAATCATATATATACCCCATGCCATGAGTTCTGCCAATGTGCTACCATCGGCCCCTGAATACAGCCATACACAAAAGATATACCCTGACCTTGGGATCACTCAAATCAATGCAGAAGACTTCCGGCTCAAAAAGATCTCTGATTTGCTGAAGGAGTTGTCTGACGAAGCCGAGCACTACAGGCAAGTCGCAAAAAAATACAAACGAACCCAAGCCTTAGTTCATTACTCGGCGGTTGGCCTTGGGTCGCTTTCTGTTGGGCTTTCATCAGGGGCCCTAGCCACTGCATTGACTGGGTTCGGAATTGTTGCAAGCCCAGCACTTGCCGGCGTTGCCACGCTTTGCGGGCTGTCATCAGTTGGCTTCACAGCTGCTAACAAGCGATTAGAGCGTAAAGTGACCAAACACGAGAATATCTACACACTGGCCCTGGCTAAACGCAACTCTGTCTATGAACTGGTATCAAAGGCTCTGGAAGACAAGAGGATCAGTGATGCAGAATTCACCATAATTACTCGTGAGGTGGAAAAATATCACGAACTCAAAACTGCAATCAGGGATGGTGTTAAGGCTAAAAAAATCGTTGGCACTCAAACACAAGCGCCAGACCTCGAGAAACTCAAAAACGAACTTCGCAAGGAAGTCAAACAAGAGTTTCAAAAAAAGATAAGTCTTCTCACCGCAGCATCCAAGTCCGATTTGAGATATTAAATTCGGGCTTTAACCTCTACATTTCTAAGGATAAATCATTTGCGCCCAATTGAATACATAACCCGGCTGTGTACAACCATGGAGAAGTTCTCTAAACAACTGGCTGATGTTCGGTTCTTGGACACTAAAGGCGAATACAAAGCCAAACTCGATGAGCTTGATAAAGAATACAAATTTATCCTCCTGCGCTCACTCGAAAGATACACCAAAGAAATACGGCGTTCAAACCTGTCAGAACGTCTTCATATCATCAAGGAGTATCTTTCTCCCGAGGCACAATACCCCCAACACTCACCTTTCACCCTTGTGAATGAAAGGACAAAAATTTGCCAAAACTGCAAAGGCAAATTAACCCTCAGGATGTTTTCATCAGAACTTTGCTGTGAGGACTGCGGTCTCTTAGAACCCCTGGATGGTGTGACATTCGATTACAACGGGCTCTATGGTGGTGATTACACAATTACCAAAAAGAGAATGGCCACCAAACACTACAACTTCAAAAGCTATCTCAACAAACATCTGAAAATTTGTGAACACCACCTCTGCTTGTCCAATGATGAAATACAACATGCAAATGATTCTTTCAAATTCATCGAAGAATATCTGCCGAAAAGAATCTCCATGCCCTTTGTGGCCCACAAAATCTTGGATGCGATAAAAGGGCCACAACGGCTTGTCAATTACTTCTGGCTGCAAGTCCCAGAAAAATCAATGTGGAAGCACGAACAAAACTGGAAGATCATGCTTGAAAAGATGGGTCACGTTGAGTGAGCACTGCCATAGAAACTTTCGTGAGCACTTGGGCCATCATAATCTTCCTCGTCATCACGTACTGTCGATGCCTGTAAACATCAATGCCCCCTGAAAAGCTCTATAAAGTGGCATGCCAGGACAAATGGCTCTGTGCCTGCCCATGTCCACTTCTGGCGAGAAGTGTTCTTGGCATTCCTCACATGTTTGTGAAGTTAATAAACGCAAATGACAAAGGTGTTGCCATTGATAATGATTTTTTATTGAAAATCATACAGATTTCATCCTGTGTTGATGAAGGCCCCTGGCGTCTAAGTCACGTTGAATAAACCTAAAAGCCAGTTCAAGGATGAAATCCTGGAGCATGTCTGGTAAGTATTCCAAATTGGATTCACCAAAGGTCTGCAACCATTTCTCGAAGTTGTCTAGATTCTTTGGTTTTATGTCAAGTCCTTGAGCCACCATTGCCATGTTGGTTTGGTATATACAGGGTTTACATTTCTTCAATTGACCATACCTCCCTGGGGTGGTGATCTCGTACCGGACCAGCATTCACAGTGAGTAGTTAGGGACGTTGGGGCGTTCGGGACCACAAAAATAAGCCCCCAAATGCCCGAGTTACGGCCTCACACGAGGAATGACAATGACTCGTGTGAGGCCGTAACTCGGGCATTTGGGGGCTTATTTTTTGTGGTCCCGAACCCCCAACGTCCCTAACTACTATTTCTTACGTTTATAGGGTTTGGCACCCTTCATGAACTAAATAGATAGATAAATAGATAGATAGATAGATAGATACCTTTATTTATACGGTAGGTAGATAACTTTATTTATACGGTACGGTAGGGATGGAGGCGTGGTTGGGGGGAGGGGAGGGGCTAAGTTGTGAGAAATCCTTTTGGAATATTTTTTTTTTAAGTTGTGATTTACGTGCAAAGTGTTCCTTTGTCTCGACTACATTTCTGCAAGCTGAGGTTAAAGCAAAAGAACGCATAATGGAACCTGTCTGTCAGTGAGACAATGCAGCAACCAGTCATTGTACCGGGAAGGTCAACGAGATAAAGAGCAGGACAAATCACAGGATACTGAGCTTGGGTCGCCTGTGTCCAAGTTGGCTTAAAGGGACAGTGACCCCGCTATCATGTTTTCATGATTATAGCCAGGAGCTTGCTTTAAGCTGGAACAAGAACTATTCGAGTAGTGAAGTCGGCCTTCAAGGGTCTTGTAAATGCCTCTAAGGTGCGAGAATGAATTCAATTGTTACGATTTGTTTTACAGTCGCTTTTCCGGTCATACAAGGTGATCCGTCACGCACGTTACTACGTTATTTGAAACCTTTAAACAGTCTTTCGCAATTACTCGTGCATGCAAGGTCAACTTTAACTTTAACTGTAACTTCAACTTTATTTCTTTCATTTATCTGTTGCTCGAGAGAAAGAAAAGGAAATCGTCATCGAATGGAATTCTCGCCAAATAAGGCAATAACGTAAGTTCCTTTTACTTGACATGTCTCGTTTCGTCATTAACCTTTTTCTTATATGGCAAATAAATCAAATTCATCCATGAGCTTAAAGTTGCTATGTCAACTGATATGACATCACTAACACTTCGCCGCAGGCTACAAACCACTTAAAAAGAACGAGAAGTACACAAACCAATTTATAAGTCGGGCTTGGCTTGTAGCCAAGCAGCCCGACTAAATAGGAAGAACAAATCGGCAAAAGTTATTGAAGCAAATAAATATTAACTAAAGAGATAAAATAACGGCTTAGCCCTCGGACGTACAAGAGGGGTGGTGGGTGGATGCCACCCTCCTTTAAGGTTTTTCACCGATCTTATCAAGACCGCTTAAGATTAACACATATCGTTTTCTGTAGCTGTTCGTTTATCCTTGTGACACATTTTTGTAAAGTTTGGCGATAACCGGTTGCTATGGTAACGAGAGATGACGTCATACGTAACGTGAGGTCAACCTATTTTTGAGTAAAAATGCGTGTTTTTCACCTTTTTTCAGTGAAAAAAAAAACATATAAAATGCTACCAAAAGCATCAAAATGTTCAATTGTATGTTATTTCGAAACTCTAGCAAACAATATTTGCAATTTCCTCATTTTCCGATAAATTTGAATTTTTAGCAAAATCCAAGATGGCGGCCATCTTGGCGGCCATTTTGGATGACGTTACGGACCCCCAGCAGCGCCGCAACCCATAATATTTACCTCCTCTTGCAGAGCACATCGCGGGCTATTTATTAGATGTGAAATATTTCCGAAATATTGCAAAAAGCCAAGGGGGGGGGGGTGGAGGTGCAACCCCCCCCCCTTGCACCCCAACCTAACCCCTCCCCCCCCTTGTACCACGGTGGGGGTATAAGTTTGCGTGTACGTCCGAGGGTTAAAGATTATTGATAAACTGTAATTCACTTACAATCTTGCAATCCTGCACGTTATCTCCAAACTACTGCTTCATTTTAACTTTTTATCCAATTTAGTTGTATATTTGGCGGCATTTGGCGATATAACATGGAAATAATTAAGCTACGCAAAATTTTGTTATTTTGATGAGACAGTGTCTCTTCAAGGACTATGTTACAAGTGGCCTGCATAACACTCCACCGCGGTCAAACGTCCGAGGCGTTTTTCGTTTTATTTAATGGGATTTTATAAATGGAAATATGGGCAAGGATGTATAAAAAAAATAGTTGACGTTATTAACTTTTAATTTCTCTCAAAATGATGCATGAGCTTTTTTCCGTTGAAAACTGACCAAAACTCTTTGCACCTGATCAAAATTATGTTGGCAGATGGCGCCAACAATTCTGCAATTCACAGTTTTTAAACGTTTAGAGCATTTTTAGTAAACTTTCAAGACGTTTGGTAAATTGACAGTGCATTAGCAATAATAAACTGCGAAAATGACAACCTTAACTTTTGCAAATTTCTCTCGTTTGACCGCGATAAGGCATAACACGCACTTTTGGAGTGCACGAGCACGATGGGGAAGCAATCAGCGTGGATCACGATATGCAGACTGTATTACAAGAAAGACTAAGCTAAATCTACAAAAAGAACTATTAATAATGTAATCTGAGAAACTAATTAATATTTTGATGCGAAGACTTTTTATGTATGGGAAGTATTGAAACCGAGAAATGTTTTGTTTGACAAAACGTTTTCCTATGAGACTTCTTAAACATAGTTTAAGTTATAGGATAGAGCGGTTTGTAATTGAGTATGGAAAGTAATTTTGCGATTGCTACCCTTCGAGATAGGCTAAAAAATCTCGCGCCACTTTCTCAACCAATTAGAAGTAAAACCAAAACCAATTGTGACTTGCTCGCGCGCTTTTTTTTCCGCTCTTGGAACCGGCTACCAGTATTTGCTTCGAGTTCTGATTGGTTCATTAGATTGTCTGCGTCTGTTATGTTTGGCCAGAGTAATTACTTAGGTTTTGGGTTTTCATCACTCAAGAGAAAACCGCTTTGTGGTAATTGGTATTGGTTTGCCTCTGCAACCGTGTGCTTGTAATCGATTGTGAGCGATAATTAACAATTATTGGATCCCCGTGTCTCATTTAATAATAACAATAATACTAATTTTTATACAGAAAATCTACCATGGAAGTAGGATAACTTGAAGTCTATCACATAATTATCACCAGACGCGCTACCTTGGGTAGCAACACCACATATTTCAGTTGTTTCCTGTAACTCAATTCTAAGCCAATCCTGATTGCCATTATTGCTCTGTGAACACCAGGCTTTGTTATTATTAAGTCGACCAAATTTAGGATTACTTCCACTCTTGGAGGAAGAAGCAGTTATCTCATTATTACTAACGATACTGGGATCTTCAACGCCAACAGCTTTGATGAAGCAAACTGGCGCTGCAATAAGTAGAAAAAACTGCGTAAATAGAAAGGATTAGCCGGGGAGGGGGGACTTCCACGTGAAAGGTACGGGAATGCTCGTCGTCTCGTTTAGGGGTGTAAATTACGGATTTTTATTTATTTACTTAGGGTGTTCAGGAAAGAGCGCCGATATTTTAGCCATCAAGGTATCGTTTAGAGGTGTAAACTACAGATTTTGATATCACTTAGGGTGTTCAGGAAGGAGCGCCGATATTTTAAACCATCAAGGTATCATTTAGAGGTGTAAATTACAGATTTTGGTATCACTTATACGGTGTGTTCAGGAAGGAGCGCCGATATTTTAAACCATCAAGGTATCATTTAGGTGTAAATTACGGATTTTGGTATCACTTATACGGTGTGTTCAGGAAGGAGCGCCGATATTTTAGCCATCAAGGTATCGTTTAGAGGTGTAAATTACAGATTTTGATATCACTTAAGTGTTCAGGAAGGAGCGTCGATATTTAGAGCCATCAAGGAATCGTTTAGAGGTGTAAACTACAGATTTTGATATCACTTAGGGTGTTCAGGAAGGAGCGCCGATATTTTAAACCATCAAGGTATCATTTAGGTGTAAATTACGGATTTTGGTATCACTTATACGGTGTGTTCAGGAAGGAGTGCCGACATTTTAGCCATCAAGATATCGTTTAGAGGTGTAAATTACAGATTTTAATATCACTTAGGGTGTTCAAGAAGGAGCGCTGGTATTTTGAACCATCAAGGAATCGTTTATAGGTGTAAATTACAGATTTTGATATCACTTAAGTGTTCAGGAAGGAGCGCCGATATTTTGAACATCAAGGTTTCGTTTAGAGGTGTAAATTACATATTTTGATATCACTTAGTGTGTTCAGGAAGGAACGCCGATATTTTCAACCATCAAGGTATCGTTTAGATGTGTAAATTACAGATTTTGGTATCACTTAGGTGTTCAGGAAGGAGCGCCGATATTTTGAACCATCAAGTTATCGTTTAGAGGTGTAAATTACAGATTTCGATATCACTTTGGGTGTTCAAGAAGGAGCGCCGATATTTTGAACCGTCAAGGTATCGTTTACAGGTGTAAATTACAGATTTTGATATCTTTTAGGTGTTAACGAAGGAGCGCCGATATTTTGAGCCATCAAGGTATCGTTTAGAGGTGTAAATTACAGATTTGGGTATCACGTAGGGTGTTCAGGAAGGAGCGCCGATATTTTGAGCCATCAAGGTATCGTTTAGAGGTGTAAATTACAGATTTTAATATCATTTAGGGTGTTCAGAAAGGTACGCCGATATTTTAGCCATCAATGTATCGTTTAATGGTGTAAATTACGTATTTGGTATCACTTAGGGTGTTCAGGAACGTCGATATTTTGAACCATCAAGGTATCGTTTATTGGTGTTAATTATGGATTATGATATCACTTAGGGTGTTCAGGGGATAGCGTCGACATTTCTAGCCATCAAAGTATCGTTTAGCGAAAATTTATGCCAACGCCTTTCTGAGAAGCATGCCTTTGAATAAGCTACATTAAGGGCATGATTATGTCCAGGAGCTTGCTTTAAGCTTGCTGTATTATGCCAACGCCTGTCTGAGTAGCATGCCTTTGAATGAGTTACATATGACATGATTATGTCCGGGAGCTTGCTTTAAGCTTGCTGTATTTTCTTGAAATAGCAAAAATATCGCTAAAAGTGATGACACCAAAGAAATTAAACAGGGGACAAAATAATGGCTGGATAGCTCAAAGATAAAACATAATGGTCATTTTGATTTGTAGACCCCATGTCACGAAATCAAACTTAATTAACTGTAATCAAGTTCCTTCCTTGTAATCCTGTTATCCCAAAACTACTTGACTGTTCTTTGTTGCTCTTTAGATTACATTTTAGTTGTATATTGGTGGCATTTGGCGATATAACATAGAAATTACACTGTATATTAATTTATTGGTGGCATTTGGCGATATAACATAGAAATTACACTGTATATTGGTGGCATTTGGCGATATATCACAGAAATTACATCCGCGAAATGTTGATAGTTCGGGGTACTGACTGTTAATTTCACTAACATTCAAAAAGTCATTAGTAATTCATAAGCGCATGAGCCTATCAGAGACGTCAAATTGATCACGTGCATGAATCTTTACACGTTTAAATCTCGTTGTAAAATGTATCAAAGAGGTAAAAATTAATATCAGCTGAGGCCCCGTTTACACGGGTCCGGACAAATTTTTGCACGGACGAATTTTGTTCCTAGACTACGTGTTTACATGGATCCGTGCAACTTCTGTTACAGATTGCAGTGGTGTTTACACGGAACTTGCACACTTAGCCGTTCAAAAATTCGTCCAGTTCCGCCGGTCCCGTGTAAACGCAAGGTGGGACCGTGCAAGTTTTTGTCCGTGCAAAAATTTGTCCGGACTCGTGTAAACGGGGCCTGAATGTAATTAAAAAGTTTAATAATTTGCAGTACTTCGTTTTCTAAAAGTCCATTTTTCCCTTCTTATTTATCAAAAACGTCTTTTTGAATGGTACGTGCTGTTGATGTGTGCGGAATCACCCAAGTGTAGCTCGCGTACTTGGAGTGTAAACGTTTTAATGACCGCACTTTTTAGTTTCTTTGTTGCCCAGGCGATATGCGTAAAACAAAAGGATCCAAGTGCACTTCAAAGTAAGGTCTACCCTTTACTTGGGAGCGCACTTGACCAATGACAGTACAGCCATGCAGCCGTGCAGATAAAACCACGTGGGCGCGCAACTTTGAATTCCACATGGAAAGAGCTCTCTGCGTTTTGGTTTCCAATTCTGGAGTCACGGGCAACTTAAAGGGGAAGTATCACGGGAATTTTGATGTTTTTTGGTCAAAGCCATTTTACAATACCTTTACTTATTTACAAAGAAATACTAAAACGCCAAGAGAGTGAAATCAACCAATTCTTGAAAGAGGAACAAATTATGGTCTGTTCTAGCCCATTTGAAGACGGAAATGTGGTAACTTGAAAAAGATTAGGCTAATTTTTTTCAAGTTGTAATTCATTGAGACCCAGTCCGTCTATGACCAGAGACACTAATCGACAGTTTTGATATATTTTTTGATAATTTATCACACCGTTGGAGTTTTATTTTTCGGTTTCTGATCATACAATAACATTTTTTTGCTTTTTAAAATGACACTAAATCCCCGTGATACTTCCCCTTTAAAAAACACTCTCAAGCAGGATCTCAAGTTTTACTTTAGCTGTTGTATTGGAAGGCGTATTTTAAGCCGACTTTGGGTAAAAAATTCTACGTTGAGAAAAAAGTGTGTTGACTAATTCTCAGGCCTAGCCAATCAAAAACACTACAGCCATGCGCGCATTTAATACTCATGAGATACAAAAACATGTTTTTAAGACGAGCACGAAAAATTTCCCAAAAATTAACAAAGAATGAGCATAGTATTACACCAGGCTCTGAGGCGATTTTTTGCTGAATTAAGTTCAAATAAAACTTGACTTGATAAGAAAAATTATTTTACTATTGACTTGGCGTTTTATGTATATCGTACATTAGTCCTTCAACTTTGTTTATCACGGCTAATCAACTGCATACCAACTTGCAAGTAATTTGCATCTAAATACACACGCTGTGCGTAGTCATGCCTGAAAATCTATTGTCTCGTCTTTCCTAAGTAGACCTCAAGTCTACTTGATTATCAAGTGCACTTTGGTCCCTAGTGGTCCCTAGTGTGAACCGGCCTAGTGTTTCACGGGTTAAGTAAAACCACTCTATTACGTAAAACAAAAGGAACAAAGAACGACAATAATACAAATGCAAAACAAGACCAAAAATACAATGCCTCACAAACAATAGAAGACAATGAGTGGTTCATGGGTACCGGTACATGCAGAAAGACCCGGTGGATAGCGCTATCCACCTTTTGAACAACCGGGACCAGTTGTATGCACTTATGAAAAGAGTATGCACGAAGTGCGACGGCTGATACCGAAAATGCGCGAAATATTCACGAACAGGCTCTGTAATATTTCTGCATCGATAATTGCACGTGCAAAGCGCTGTCTGGTAAAATACACTATTTTTCAACGCATTGTTCGTTCTGCATAAAGTGTTGACAATAGCCCGTAGATTAAAATTATATTAGCAATATTTACCATAAATTTTTATTTTTTGCATTCGTGTTTGCTCGGGAAGCCTTCGGAAGTGTAAAAACAAGCAATTTTGTGTCCAAGAATTCAGCGCGGATAGAGAATTTCAATTCATGAGTTGACACTACAGGGAAGTAAACTAGGTGCATTGTAGATTGTCATATCTGACTGAAAATTTTTAAATAGCCTTTTAAAGGGAAGATATGAGGCTTCAAATTTTAACATAGACAATTTTACTACGTAAACACCTAATAACTTTTAATTTAAGTTGAAATAAAAAAATCGGAGTCAGATTTGACACAATAGACGTTTTGACGTATCAGTGAGTGGTAAAATCAACTTGCTTTGTGTTCTTCTCGAGGAGCAAACTTGGACACAAAACCATGTTTACAAGGCGCGATCCTTTCAATAAAATACAATCCTTATGCATTTCTGTTATTCGCCAATATCTCTGTTACGCCACGTCGTACGTAATATATCAACAACGAGTGCGAGGGTTTCATCAGGGGTTCCAAACACCGAGAAACAGATGAAAGCACGAGGCCGCTTCGGCCGAGTGCTTTTATTGTTTCGAGGTGTTTGGAACCCCTGATGAAACCCTAAGCACGAGTTTTTGATATAGCTTCTCAATCGGCGCCTAATTGCAAACAAAATAGAAAAAGAAAAGAAAAGAACAAAAGAAAGCAAAAATCCCGAGTTTTTGACATGTCTTCTCAAATGAAACAATAGGAAATTATGCAGTGACATGTTTCTCAAAGCAAACAATGATAAATTATTCAGTGATAATTTTTTTGCGCTTTGCCGAAAAAACACGTTTATATGCATGAGGACTTGTTGTTGATCACAGTTGGCGTCCGACCATGTCTGAAGAAGGTGCGCCGAAAGCTGTAAGGTTTCGAGAGCCGAGAACGCCATGCGAAGAAGAAGACTTAGTGGAGAAAGCTGTCCCCCTATCAACGAAGTATAAGAACAAATGGGCCCTGTCGAGTTTTAGTGAATGGCAATTTGCTCGGACGATTAAAGCGCCCGTTTTAGATCCAGGAGGCCTTTTCAAGGATTATGACTTGCATAAAGTCTCGACGCTCTCTACAAGACTCGAAGAAATGGACGCGCTGAGCTTAAATTATTGGCTTAGTAAATTTGTTATGGAAGTGGCTAAGAAGACCGGTGAGAGATATCCCGCGAAAACTGTTTACGGAATGGTTTGTGGTATCCGACGTTATCTTGAAGAACGGAATGGCGCTGACGCATTAAATCCCCTTAATAATAGCGACCGAAGTGAAAATTTCAAAGGAGAAAGAATTGAGATCTAAAAGCGATGCTCATGATGTTGTAACTGCAGGAACACTAAATAGTTGTTCTTTTTCTAACTGCTCTGTTGAAATCAAGTTTAACTATCTTTAAGAATTTTGAGCGCATGTTTAACAATGTACGAGTTGTATTATGAATAAAAACCTCATTAAAATGCAAGTGTTTGATCTCAGATGAAAAACATGTTTGATCTCAGATGAAACACGGTGAGATCTTTATCTGGTGTTTCATTGGGTATCAAGATTCATCCACCTGACCAAAATATCCCTCATTGATTGGCTCTCCACTGCATGCATAATTAATGAGTTTGAGAAGCTTCTGTGAAACATTCCGCTAGCCATGACCATGAAAAATGACAGGCATGGTTCTATGATTATGGAGCTCCGCGAGCGGGCCTTCGGTCCGCGAGAGCTAGCTCCGCTATGAATTCATTTTTATATACATTGCAGTATCAGAAGCTCATAACAGAGAAGCGATTAACTCGTTTCCGATGCTGGGGATTTTTAGAAAATGTGGGGAGCCAATCAGAATTTACTTCCTAACATGGAGTGCTAAAAGAAGCCTACTTCTACGCACATCATTACCGGCAAAGCGAAAAAATTCCCATTTAGATTGCTTGCAATTGTTTAACTTAATACTCCACAGCGATTTGTGTCAACAGCAACATACCAGCAATTAAAATCAGTTAATGAATGAAATACGGTGAAATGATAAAAACACAGAGTTCAAAACTTTAGGACGCCTGCATCAAAGAAAGATGAAAATGAAATAAAGATGCACACAACATGTAGGGTTCTCCAAATCACTTTTATTTAAAAACAAAGACAAATAGACTCAAATACAATGTAGTTGAATGAATAAATACAGATCTTCAACAGCCAGTTTATCACAGTTAAAATTACTCATAACAAATCGTAACTCGAAACAGCTCATGATAGCTTCTGCTCGAAAACAATTAAGCTTAATGATACGAAAACTTAGAAATTCCTCAAGACAACTGCAATTTAGTTTTGTCGAGATGATGAAAACGTACTCCGTGAGTTCAGAACCTAAGCGATGCCACATTTACAAAACAAAAAATTAACACAACTCAGTTTTAAAAATACTACGTTAAATTATTTCTCAAGATACAAAAAATGATCAGAACTTTCTCGTACGAAATCATAAATTCGGAAAACAAGTAGGCTCGAGAGCTAATTTATAAACATGTTTGAAACTTACTGATTTGGTATGCTCATTTCCTTTCAAAAATCGCTTTGAAAAACAATTATAGTATATACAAAGAAAAACCATGGTAAGGATGGGTTGACAAAGTCGGTGAAAGTTTTAAAAAGTGTTGGCTGTTTAAAATACAGCGAACTGAATATTTATAAAGCTTAAACACCGCGCCGCCGTTGATATTTCAAAATCTATACAACAAATTTTATTCCAACCGATTTGGGAAGAAAAACCCTAAGCTCAAGTCAGACACGAAATATTGTATGTTTGAGCGATAAATTATAAGTGAAAAGGAGAGTAAAAACACCTTTGTTTTCAAAATAAAATAGAAAAACACATGGCATGCGTACTGAATCATGAGAATTTGCATCGATTCTTACGTACGCTTCAATCTCTTTGTGAAGTTAAAAACAATTCATATTTTGTTACTACCATAAAAACCTGACTTAAACAATCTTTTTAATTTGAAACCACATTTGAATAAGTAAAATACATTACCATATTGCACATGAAATTCTTTAAAGAGCCATGTTAGTGGTGATTTGGTAGAGATAAAACAAGGCTTGGAAAAACCTGAGTTGTCCAGATTTCGCGGTGTTGAGCTTTTTTTCGTTCCTTACTTCGTTGTCATCTTCTTAGAACTACTAAAATATTCAAATGAATACTTTTTCCTCTTCAGTTTTGAACCTCAAAATGTGATTTGGTAGCGACGAAAATAGCCGTGAAAGTAAGCTGTCCATATTTCACGAAGCGCTTGAAGTTTCCTCGAAGTTTTCTTGCTGATTTGAGCGGCCGCGCGTACGCGCGTGGAGCTGAAAACCTCCTTCCATATAAGGGCAAAAATTCAATCCGCGACTCTGATTGGTCGGTTGGGAATTCTAATAATCCCCAGCATAGTTCTGAACATATAGGGGGGAGTTGCACGCTTCTACGTGATAAGCTTCTGGCAGTATACAATTATCATATTCATAATTTCATGGGTATAATAGAACTCAAAATTGCGAAGCTCTTATCTCTTGTAGCTCAGTGGTGGAGCGTTTTCACCGGTATCGCAAAAGATATGTCATCGGTTGGAATCTCGTCGAAGCTTCAACTATTTTTTTCCAGGTTCTTATATGCAATTCCTTCAGTTACGTTGCAAAGAAGCGAGCGAAGGTTGCACAAATCCCCACTTAATCGTAAATTGCTTTACTTAACCAAGCCCCGTTTACTAGCAAAGTTTATCACCTTGATTGTTTGCTTCGGGTGTTTCACAGTGTTGTCCGGTGAATTCTGATAGACAACTGCAACTGTAACCGCCGGATCGTGATGAACACGTACCGCCATTTTGACAAGGGTTGGTCGAACATGCGTCTGAGGAAGGATCAATAAATAATTAAGTAGCGATTGCAATGAAATGTAAAATAAGAAGACCATGTGTTCTTATTTGTGACAGTCTATGGTATGGGTGTATTTCCGTGTAGGTTTTACGGCATGGCGACATCCAGTAAGCCTGTGATGAGACCTCGAAAGTGAAACGTGGAGTTTGTGAAAATATGCTGACGTGTGCGACTCGAAATTAAAGCTGGGTTTCAAGATTTTGTGTTGATGGAATTCAACACGTACCGTCATTTTAACATGGATTGTTCGAACATGTCACATCTAATACAGTTTGAGCTTTTCGGTTCTTTGAGCTTAATATTTCAACAGCAGAAAATTTTAGGGGAAATAAACTTACCCACCAAATTTACTTGATTCTTTCATCTTTTCGAAAATGCTAGCTGACTTTATTTCGTATCCAAAACGACTATGCATCCCTCCGAGAACAAACGACGTTAAATTTCCAGATGTTACGAAATATAGAGGCGACATCTTACTTAATAAACTCTAGTTTATAATCTAATTTATTGCTAAATTTTAGATGAATAAGGTTTTCCAAACAGCTTTCTGCCGATACCTTTGGTTGGTTTCCCTGTGCACGTGCCCTGTGGCGCTACACATTTTTAATTATACCGACGATTAAAACTAATTAACATTTTTTTTAATTTTCCTTTAAACCTTTCTTTACATAAGATAAAAATGGCTGGACACTAACTTGAAAACTTTGTGATAAATTTAAACCTCAGGCTCTAATACCAATCTATATTTTATAAGTCCTGTAGTTTTCTTGTTGTAGTGTATTGTTATTTCCAAAATCAGCTACTTCCTCATACCCCAAGTTCTCTATTGTGTTACATTTATTAGAGGCCCCAACACGATACTAGAGCCCATCCAAAGCAGTTTAATAATTTCTCGTAGTATTACTACTACTCAAAAGTAGTAAAAGTTAGCATTACACATTTTGTTTTATTTGCTTGATCGAATCCACATGGTGTTTTCGTCAGAAAATCAAACAAAGAAATTCGATATTGAGGGGTACAATACCACGCAAGAAGAGAGAGTGGGATTAGTCGTGTTTTGACGTCAATAAACGCTCGACAGTTTCGCGGGGTTTCTCGGTTCATGAGTATGTTTTGATTTGCCTCGAGGACGAATCATGGTTCTAAGGTGTGTTGTTCAACATGTACAACATGCACGACATACACAGCAGAACAAAGTCAGGAAGCGAGAAATTGCGAAATTCACGATCCTGAATTGACGCCACAGCCCGAATATCCCCACTTTTTTCCTTTCCTAAACTTCGTATGCTAATAAAACAAAATGTAAACAATGCCGTCAGCCGTCTATACGTGCAATCCTTACCACAATAGTAATTATAGCCATTATTATAGAGGATACACTGCTGGCCAGCTGGACAAGGACCATTAATACACGGACTCGGGTCTGCAACGTATGAAATCAAATCAAAATGAAAGTAAAAACCTGGTGGAAAGCTTGTTAAGCTTGTTAAGCCCGGGTTAAACTAGGCTAACCAGGCTGGTTTCCCTGTTTCAAATTCACACAAAACGCCTGATGAGGCTGATTTTCCCAGGCTTCCCTGGTAAGCCTGGTTGGAAATTATCTCCTGAAAAGCCTAGTAACCCTGGTTTGTATCAAAAAGGTATCCAGAAAACCAGGTTCAAGGCTGGTTTTCCCAGGCTTTCCTGGTAAGCCTGGTTTGTACAAAGAAAAAGGTACCAGAAAAGCTGAGTTCTGGGCTCCTATGAGTCAACTCGTGAATACGAAACAACCTTCGAACCCTCCCTTCTCCTGGTTGTTTTGATCCACTAACCCACCCACCCATTGCGTCCATCTCCCCACCATCCCCTCCCTTCTCCTAGGAGTTTTGTTCCGCTAACCCACCCACCCATTGCGTCCATCTCCCCACCATCCCCTTCCTTCTCCTGGTTGTTTTGCTCCACTAACCCACCCACCCATTGCGTCCATCTCCCCACCACCCCCTCCCTTCTCCTGGTTGTTTTGTTCCGCTAACCCACCCACCTATTGCGTCCATCTCCCCACCATCCCCTCCTTCCAACGTCGTTCCCATGGGTAAGACAGGTGACCATTTCATATAGCGGGCTCAATGTTTTGAAAATTTGCGTATTTTCCCCGTGTGCTACGTTGTGACGTCACGTTTCTAATGCTGACCACCTTTGGAACTTGGTGAACGTGGTCATAGCTAGAGCTGGTGACCACTTTATTCTATCCAAAACTCTCTGATTTCTATACCCTATCCCAGACTCAACTGTTTGAAAACCATACCTCTTTATAATAGCTTACCTTTGGAATTTGTACAGTAACGCCATGTGACATCGCAATTATCTTTTAATTTGGAGAGCTGATACAAGTAAAATGAGCCGCAGTTTGTTACGTTTATCCGCATCTGAAATCGGCATAGATTGAATGGCGCTCGTACACATGCTATTTTGCTAACCACACCGTCGCTTGGAACTGGATGGTGTTCTTTGAGGTAAATATTTCTCACGGCACCGCAGCGTCGTGCAGCAGGGGGAGTAACAGCTTGTAGAGCGTTACCCGCACTACCTGTCACTTTGTACCAATGTTGCCACTCAGAATCAATTTCAGAATCTGTATTGTCACACTTATCCGTTTCGTTTTGGTAATAGACGGAACGATCCCCAGCGCTCAGTTCTTTGATGTTGCTATCTTCACAAGGATTCCCTAACAGAAACAAAAAAGGTTAGCCACGTTTAAAACGTCTTGCTCACTGAGTTGGTGTAATCCCTTTCAAAACGTAAGGGTTCATAGCGGAGCACTCGCTGGGCCGAAGGCCCGGCTGCGCAGCCCCATACTCAGAACCTATGCCCATCATTTTTCATGGTCATGGCTAGCGGAATGGACACGGCTAGCTCACTGGCGCGTATGACGTCGCAAAACATGCGCGTGTGACGCCACACAACATCCGGGATCTTTGAGGCTTTGTTTTTTGCGCGGCTACACAGCCGTCAGCTCGGTAAACACTTTAGATGCAGGATTTTTTGCTGTTTTTAGCGGAGAATTAAAGTCGTTATTACTCAACATTTTTTTTTTGCGGTTTGCTACTCAAGACAGGATACTAATTAAGTGATACTCAGAAGCCGCTTTAGTGGAAAAAGAAGAGCTTTCAGGGATAAAATCTTGCTTCGAGGAACTATTGCGTTTTTAGCAATGCGGGGAGATGGGTTCGTTTTACGGATTTCAGCACCTAAGAGGCGGAGATTTAAAGAATTTCCAAGTACAGTAGTCGCCGGAGGGACTTAAAGGTAAAACAAGTTACATTTTTCGGTGAGAATTTATCTTGATATCAATCTGTGATTGACTTTTTGTTTGTGTTCTCGTTAGTTTTGGAGAATTGTTTATAAACGTGTAGCTTAAATTCGGTTGTATTAATTTTTTGAATTTCATCGAAGACACGGCTCGACCTCGATGCGCTATTAATGGTACTCGTTTTGCTTGTAAACATAAACTAATGGAGATTCGAATAAAATGTTTCGAAAGAAGATTGTGTTGTCCATTTTTATGTGTTTGTTCATTCATTATAAAGCTTACATAGATTGAAAAGCGATTTTATGTAAACAAAACAAGACTTAGATTTTTATACTCGCGTTGCCTTATGCAAATATTTTTGTGTATTTGATTTCCAAATCAGTTTCTCGGGCATTTTTTGACAAGCAACGACTGTATTTTATTCGGAAAGTAGTCGTAATAGTTATTCTAGACGGAGAAAAAGTTGTTTTTGTGAACTTTTGTACGGTCTAAATGTACTGTGCAGACTGTCGGGAAATAATGTTTTTGAGAATTGCTAAAATTGAAAAATAGCCCGGTAGTCAATCTTAATTCTTGTACTTCCGACCTTTCACCTAAGTTAAGTTTCACCTTAGTTAAGCTTGATCAGGGAGCGACGCTGTTAGGCTAGGCCTATCTATATATATTAGTGCAAAACTGTACAGATCAGATTATACAGGGTAGCCACTTCAGTTATATAACTGCTATCAATGTGGGTCCTGTTAGACAATTAATTCCACCACAGGCATTTGCAACTTTGCGTCTTCAGACTTTACAATATCAGAAGTTAGAGCCACCTTGTACAGCATAATAAACAGTACCATGGGAAAGTACTGCTCAATAGCATTCATTTGAATGGTCACACTTTAGGGTTAGTTTCTTCCACAGACTTAAACGTTAAAACCACCTTGTACAGCGTAATAAACAGTACCACAGGAAAGTACTGCTCAGAAGCTTTCATTTGAATGGTCACACTTAAGGACGTTATCCACAGACTCAAAATTTAGAACCGCCTTTTACAGCATGATAAACAGTACCACAGAAAGGTAGTGTTCAATAGCTTTCATTTGAATGGTGACACTTTAGGACTTCATCCACAGTCTCAAAAGAAGAACCCGACCTTGTACAGCATAATAAACAGCACCACAGAAAAGTACAGCTCAGAAGCTGTCATTTAAATGATCACACTTTAGGGTTTCTTCCACAGACTTAAACGTTAGAACCACCTTGTACAAATAATAAACAGTACCACAGGAAACTACACTGGAAAAGTTGAAAATTTACATTGTATGTAAATAATATGTAAAGATACTGTAAATGATAATTTACATGCTAATTCCCCTTTTACATGTTATTGTCGAACCTGTAAATAACATTTAAATATTTTGAGTGAAACATGTAAATACAAGAGAAGATCCTGTAAATAACATGTAAATCGAAAAACGGAGCCTGTAAGGAACCCTGTAAATAACATGTAAATCGAAAAGGGGGGCTATCATGTAAATAACATGTAAATCGAAAAAGGGGGGCTATCCTGTAAATAACATGTAAATCGAAAAAGGGGGGCTATCATGTAAATAACATGTAAATCGAAAAAGGAACCCTGTAAATAACATGTAAATCGACAAACGGAGCCTGTAAGGAACCCTGTAAATAACATGTAAATCGAAAAAGGGGGCTAACATGTTAATAACAATTTAAAGATAGCTAGCTACTGCTCAATAGCTATCATTTGTATGATCACACTTTAGGCTTTCTTCCACAGACTTAAACGTTAGAACCAGTTTGTACAGCATAATAAACAGCACCACAGGAAAGTACTGCTCAATAGCTTTCGATTTAATGGTGACACTTTAGGGCTTTATCCACAGACTCAAACCACCGCCGAGTGAACATTTTTAAAAGCGGCAATTTATCGTTTACAAAAGGATGACGTCACGAGGCAAGCTCTTTAGGAGGCTCGTAGCGATGTGCTTGTTTTTTAAGTCGTAAATACGACTTATTGCGGTTACTGGGGAAAAGTCACTCGCTCATCGTAAACTTTATATCAAATTTACATTAAATTGTTGATATGTTACACTTCGGTAATAGCATACATGGAGTATATGAGAGTAAATCAAGCCCGCCATTACGGTCGTTGTGTTTACGAATGCTCGATGAGCTGAAACGTCGGTTTGGGAAAACGTTGGGGTTCTTTACTTGTTATTATTGTTTGGCAAGGATATCTGACATTAATAATGAAGAAAAAGGTAAGTTTGTCCCGTAATTTTCATTTTCGTTAGTAAATACATTCCTTCGTGTGAGGCTGACAAACATTGCCGAGCTGAGATATCACAGTACGGACTGTAAATCATCTTTAAAGCATTGTTGAGAAAAATCACAGTGGATTTTACTTGCCACGTGTTTGCTATACGCTCTGGAGAATAACCCAGGACTCCCTCAGCTACCTACACACACGAAGGTTTTAGAGGTCCTTTTTCTGTTTGGTAAAAGATATTGGTACGTGGATCCGCAACATAACATGTGTAGGGTAGGAAAAGGTCGATGGTTGTTTCATATTCACGACTTGGCTCGCAAGGAGCCTTTGATTGAGACGGGAGGCAAAAATGGAAATCTTACGAAGAGCTTCAAAATAAATACACAGTCAAGGCTCGCCCCCATTTTTTCAACGGAATTATACATCGCTAAAGACACTTTGGAAAAGATTCAAGGAAAACATCAACTGTTCTGAACAAATAAGCTTTAAACCTATCAGAAAAAGTTTTCTTACAAACGAAAAACCCATATAGAAGCTCAATGCAAGTAAAAGTGTAAACTTAAGGGCTTCTCAGGAAAAATGGTGTAGAGAATGTGAATTGGAAGAAGGAGAAATTAATTAGGAAAAAGGTTTTCAAAATAGTTATAGCGTTAATTTTTGTAACTGTGCAACATCTCCACTGTAGCTGTAATAGGTCTGTTATGCCATCTTTGTGTTTTATTTGTTAGCCGTAATAAATAAGTAAATAAATAAACAAAAAATGAAATAAAATAAAAAAAACGGAAAGAAACTTCTCGAAACTTCTTCCTCTCAAACGAAAACGGATACGTGAGGATAGGCAAAAACGACTAAAATACACTACGCTACATATACGTTTTGAAATAAAAATGAAAAAGCGTTATGGGGAAAAAATATTTAGAAAATTAACGAACTTTATATGCGTCCGCTAGTTTGGTTTACCACTTCGGTACACCAACATGGCGGACGAATTTGCATAATTTTCTTTATGATTGCTTCTGTTCAGTTCAAAGATTCAAAAGACTTCTGGTTTGTATATATGCTTTATAAAATTCTACGAACCGAATGAAAAATAGTTTTTGTTTCGTACATGGAGACGCTCAGCTGCGCCCCAATAGATTTTTAAATGCTATATCTCCAAAGCAATGCAATGTATTGACATAGAACTTGGCACGACGATTACTTTTGCTGACATGTAGAACCTGTTAAAAGAAGGGCTGTGTAGAATAAGCTGTTTAGATTTAACCCTCTGACGTACACGACGCTCAGCTGCGCCCCCAATAGATAAATGTTTAAATGTTGTATCTTCAAAGCAATGTAATGCATTGACATGAAACTTGACACGACGATTACTATTGCTGAGATGAAAAACCTGTTAAACGGAAGGCCGTGCAGAATAAGCTGTTTAGATCTAAGAATTGTGATGACGTCAGGTGAAAACAAAGAATATAAGGAAAGGGGTCAAAACAACTGTCCCACATAGGGACCCACTTTTGGGGGGTGGGGTCCCTCCTGCTGCCTGCCACTCTCTAGAGGTGAGAGGGTTCTAATCCTGCCTGTTACCTCAAGTACATGGGGGAGGGGGCCCTTGCTGTCAGCAGTCATCTATGTAGATTAGGGGGGGGGGGGGGGGGGGGGGGGCTTGCTGTCAGCAGTCACCTATGCAGATGGGGAAGGGGGGACCTTGCTGTCAGTAGTCACTTATGTAGATGGGGGAAGGGGCCCTTGCTGTCAGCAGTCACCTATGTAGATGGGGGAGGGGGTCTTACTATCAGCTGTCACCTATGTAGATGGGGGAGGGGGTCCTTGCTGTCAGCAGTCACCTATGTAGATGGGGGAGGGGGAGCCTTGCTGTCAGCAGTCGCCTATGTAGATGGGGAAGGGGGCCCTCACTGTCAGCAGCCACCTATGCAGAGAGAGGAGAAACCCCTTACTGTCACCAGCCACGGAGGGGGTCAGAAAATTAAATTTTTGTAAGAGCTTTTCTTTTGAACGCTATGTTTAGAAATTTCCAAGCTTGTTTATATCGTAGAATCGCTATGTTTTCATGTTCTCAACACATCAAACATTTCTGGCAGGTAGCCGTACTACTGGGAGCAAAAATAATCACAGCGAGCGTTATAAGTGCCCACCATTGTTGCGCGTAATTTTTAACATCTTTTCTTTCACTAATATTTTAGTTGTGCCGATAAATAGTCTTCAGTTTTGAACTGCATATTTCACCTTCTCGCCGGTAAAAGTATTTAATACCACAACGTCAATACAACTGACTCTTCAGATCAGAGAAGCAACACATGCTTGACTGGTAGGGGGTCGAAAATCTGGTCATTTCTACACAGCGCCGTGTGTTGTCATAAATGACAATAACCCTAAATGATCTCAGTTAATAACATATTAAAATGAAATAAGGTATTATAAACCAGTGATATTTTGGTAAAAATCTGCTTTGAGAGTACAGCAGCTTTGTGTAATATTTAATATTTGTTTGAAGGCTGTTCCAGGGATTCAGTTTATGGGGAGTGTATTAAAAGCTAAAGATTGAGGCAGTAGAAATTTGTATCCAGAAAAAAATCTCATTCAGGTGACTTGACCCTAAAAAAAAATCCTGCTCAGGTTATTTGACGTAAAAAAATTAATCTAAGTTCTGAAACTATAAATTAATGTTTTTGGCTGCAGATGGCTCGGATGGAAATGAATTGCAATTTGTATGTAAAAATTGGCCAATTTGTTCAAGTTCTGAGCTGTGAGTTTTGGAAAAATCGCTTAAATCTGGGAATGCTTCAATTTTTCTTCCAGGAATCATCTGTGATTTTTATTTTCAATGCTCTAATAGCATTCGTGTAAGACCAAAGGCACAAGGCAATCGTTTAGTACTAAACATTACATTACCCCTTTAAGTACAATACCTCATTATAAAAAGCTGACTAACTGAGTTCAATGCATTCACTACTTGCCCTATTTGAAGAATTACTAAAAGGGAACGCTGTCTCCGCCATTTCCGAAGAAGGTAAAAAAAAATAAAAATTTGGGTCCTTGCCTAGCACCAATATGTCATTACAGTACAGCTGAGTTCAGCTTACACATAATGAAAACGGCAGTGGGAGTCCCAAATCACTGAGGCAAGGCATCTGGTTCTTCATCTTCCTCTTCGTCGTCTTCATCTCCCTATTCGTCGTCCTCATCTCTTCTTCGCCGTCCTCTTCTTCCTCTTCGCTTGTGTCTTCGCACTTGTCCTCCAAGGCATTAACTCTTCAGGATGCAGTACATAGTACACACTATTCCTTACTTCCAGCTAAAGATTGGTAAGCAGCCTGCTTCCCGCCGCATTGCTGAGGTAGTTTGCTCGCAGAAGTGAGCATCGAACGGTGCATCCCTTCTGAACAGCAGTGTTGCCACATCTTTCACGTTTATGCATATTTCAGGGATTTTCAAGGAAAGAGGATAAAAAAGACAATGGGGAAGGTCATTGGCAAAGGGGTTTGCGACGCAGATATGATACAAACGTCGGACGTTATCATCAAACTGTTTGCGCTTTCTGTCCTTTGATTTCCGACGTTTTTCTTTTCTTTTCTTGGATACGTATTTTCCTTGTAGGCCCTTGAAAGTCCATTCAAAGGTCTTTTTCTTTCCTTCAAGGGTTTCTATTTCGCGAGAAACCTTCAACAGCTTTGCTTCGACGCTTGCAATGCGCTCTACATTGAAATCGTGAGAGAATTTCTCGCAAAGCTTCAGGGTAATGCCATTGGCCTGAAAAAGCCTGGTGTCATGATCTTTTAAATTTTGCTGTATTTGCAGATAAGTTCATTGTCAAGTCGAAGTTTGTGATTGATTATATTCAGCATCTCGAGGTGATAGAGTTTAAAAAGAAGAAGAGAGCAGAGGAGAGTAGAGGAGAGGGCAAGGGAAAGCAGGATGGCAAGAGAAAAGTCATATGAGGATTATCTTTGGGCTGATCTATGTGAGGATGTAACCAAACTGAAAAAGCTTCGTGCGCCTGAGTGAAACAAATACTTAAAACATCATGGACTGAAGCAGCATCTAAAGAGCAGCAAGAATGAAAAACGAAAGGAAATCATCAGGCATTGTTTGCACCAGGTGAATCCTCTCACAACTGGTCAAATCGGAACGAGAGACGACATGGAATCGATTGAAAATGACAACAGTGGGGAAAGCAGCGACACGGATGAAAGTGACCTTGACAGCAATTAGTATGACAGTGATGCCGTAGACTTTGGGGAAGATGACTCAAATGATGTTATTCTTGAGTTCATCGCTGCAGACGAGGAAGAAGCTGACGAGAGGTCTGCCACAACACGCTCAGGACGAGCCATTACTTGGAGATCCGAAATTAAATTTTCATTCTTTTAATTTGTGAAAGGCAGCTTTCTATGCATTTTTAAATATTCATCTCATAACAAGCACATTTAAAAAAAATATTTAATTGTAATCATGTTCATTGGCAGTTAAAAATGATACCAAGATAACGCTATAAACGTACTTGTTTAAAACACGAGCTGTGTGCTTTTTCTTTTCCTTTGTTTTTTTCTTTGGGGGGGGGGGGGGGGGGGTCATCCAAAAAAGTTACCCTTATGAGAGGGGTCATGTGAAAAAACTGGAAAGCTGAGGGGGGGGGGGGGGGGTTCTTTCAATTTCCAAATAATACTCCTTGAAATCCCACCAGCCCCCCCCCGCCACCTCACCTCAAAAAAAAAATGAACGGTCCCTAAGGTTTGATTTGTTTTCTTTCTTTTCTGTTACCTTGATTGTTAATTTGTTCTTTCTATGTCAATGTAAATGTAAAAGCTTGTAATTGTTTAATAAAAAAGTTGTTTGAATGAAATGGTGTAAACGACTAGTATATGAAAGGAGAAAAAGCTTCGCGAGGTTCTGCGAGACACGTATTTCTACTAAAATACAGGACAATAACCAGACGACAAGTCCAACAACAACTCTCAGCGTGTGGGTGATATATTGATACAGGTCTTTACAGTTTTCAAGGTCTTATTTTTCGAGATCTTAGTTTTCGAAGTCTTAGTTTCCAGGTCTTTATTATAGGCCTTAATTTTCGAGACACCCTACATATTCCTGGGACAATAACGAACTTTACTGTGTCAAGAAATTTTCATATTTAGACTGACACGATTTTGTTGATTGATCCGTTGTGCTATTTCGTTCTTGCCGCGCCATTCGATACCCGATGAATTCAATTAAACAACTATCGGTCGTTTGACAGCTTGCTTATGGACTCCTAGCCGTTCGTAATTTAGCCTTCTAATGATTTATAGTTTGTCGTATTACTCTTGAAACCGGTGCGTGTGCAACCGTTTTTAACAGTGATCAAACTGTCAAAATGATGTTGATGTTGATGTTTAACATCTTTTTGACAGTTTGTCGATTTTTTGGCCAATCAGTAGGCAGGCAATCACAAGACGCGTCACAGACGAGGGGATTCCGACAACCACACGGCTCATTCTAGTTTAATTTCTCTTAGAAAAAACTCTCATTGACTACGTGTTTTTATTACGAAAGCTCCAGTGATAGCAAAATGTTAACATCGTGAATCCAGTGATAACAATATCTAATTGGTTGTAAACGAATATAAACAGCAATAAGCTTAAAGATGTTTCGCATTTGGAGTCTTTAACCCAGTTTCCTCCCAAAGTCGCATACAGCTATTTCAATTAACGTTGTCGGTTGAAAAAGGCGAAAAGCCAAGACCGTAAGGTAGTATGGGATTTTTATTCAATGGCTTTTAACCCTAACCCATACTACCTTGCGGTCTTGGCATTAAGCTTTCATCCGACAACGTTTATTGAAATAGCTGTATGTGTGACGATAAATAAAGCTAACCGACTAGACTCACCGGTGCGGCCATAAGCCTCCACTCTTAGACAGTTCCATTTTTGTCGTTTAGTTGGGTGGAAGCGGAAGAATCTTGCAATTACTTCCACTGGTAACTTGTGTTGGTCAACTGTGTTGCTGTCGCCCGCCCTATGAAATTCCTATAAAATCCAACAGCAGTAATAAATTGATGACTTAGAGTGGTTTTCAATTGAGCGTGTAAAGTAATTTCTCGATTGCTTTGGTTTTAAATTACTAAGCTTTGTTTGCTAAAAAAAAATTTCGCACCACTTTCTCATCAATCAGAAGCAAAAACCAAAACCAATCGTTACTTGCCTGCACGCGTTTTCCCGCGCTAAATGGCAACGGCCACATGCCGGCATTTGCTTGTAGTTCTGATTGCTGGATCATTGGATTTTCTTGTCTATGATTGGTCTGAATTATGACTTTAGTTTTGGTTTCACAACACTCAATTAAAAACCATTCTATAAGTAAATTGTCATAGGTTTCCTTTGTTATAAATGCCTTGACTTTTCATAATGATACTTAAATTGGTCACAACGCTTCCTTAATTAAGCCTCATCAAACAGAAAAACATCAAGCAACGCATTACATGCAGTGTGATGTTATCTTGTTAGAAAAAAAATCAACCACGTTTAAAAAGATACCTTAGAGAGTCCTTTAATTTTTTTGGTATACATGTATGTAAACGATATCATACCACTTCCGCGCCATTTTCATCCGTGTATGTTTTCCAAGTGTTCCCGTCAGATGAATACGACACCTTGAAGTCTGTCACCCATTCATTGCCATTTCTGTCTCCCTGTGTAGCAACACCACAAACTAGAACTGTTTTCCCAAGATCAACCTGCAACCAGTCATCAGTCCTGTTAGATTCTTTTGCACACCAGCCATCACCTCTGTCACCGTTGAGTCGACCATATGCTGCCTGATAACCGCTACCGTACTGCGTAGAAGCTGTTAGTTGATTATCAGGAATTTTTGATAGGTCTGATATTCCTACAGGGTACATGTAGCAAACATCTGCGGATCCTGAAAGTTAACACGACTTAGTTTAAAGGTATATCATGGGGATTAACCCTTTTCGTCCCAAAGTCGCATATGTGTGACGACAAATAAAGCTAACCGCTCTTAACTATCTTTTTGTTATTGTTTGATAGTTTTCTGGACAAGTGCTGGACTACCCAGCTTTTGTCAACGACGAACTTCAACTAAAAAAAATTTCTTAAAAATGAACTTTTGGGATCATGTGAGTAATTTGCATTTGACTTTGCTAGTTTGCTATGTAGCTAAGTCTCTAAACTTTAAAATGAGCCATTACATTTGAAAATTGATTAAATGAAGCCGAAGTTACAACCAGTTGTTTAATATTATGTGCTATTTTTTTTTGTGAAATTTTTTTAGAATCCCGCAGGAAGGAAAAGGGTTAATGCAACATTAAAATCGATCTAAAAGAATTTTGCAACAGAGACACGCAACAGAGACATTTTGCAACAGAGACACGCGTTTTGAAATATAGTCATTAATTAAGTATGTGTTCCTCGGTGGTCAAGTCCAGCTCGGGGCTTTCATTTCTTTTTTTCCTCTTTTTTCTTTCTTCTTCGGATTGGACATTATGAAAGTGATGTACTGTTTTTTTTTTTTTGCGTTCGTCAAAAATCCTTACATTTAATTTTATATCGAACCGTGTCAGTGAAGATTTCATATTCACGGGTTGGCCTTTGATTATTTACGTTTATGAAAAATTGAATTAAATATTAACAAAGCACACCAATATCCAACTTTGATTTACCTTCCCCCGAATAAACTTGTCGAATATTAAGCGTTAGATTACTTTAATTCTTTTTGTGCAATCTCAGAAATATGAGAGCTATTTATTCAGCATTGTTTCGCCGAAAAACGTGAATTAATGTAGGATTTTAATTTACAAAATGAAGTGTACTGAGGTTCGAAGCACGTTGCAAGTATTCAGTAAAAAAGTCAAATAATTCATACTGTCTTAAAAGTAAATATATGAAAATATCATGTATGGTATAACTGTGGTAAACAGTATCGTTCATCAACTTTGCCCTCCTTTAAAATTTTTAATAATTATTTAGCTAAGTGGTGAGAAGAAAAATGTCAAAGGGAAAGATATAACGAACTTAGATATCTTGGTCTTGAAAAACAAGATAATAAAATAGCGTTCAAGTACAGATCAATACCTTTAACACTCCAAGTGGAAAAAAGGCTCAGCAAAGCCAAGGCAAACTGTTGAGAGAAGTTAGTAAAATGTTAGTAGATTTACAGGGAATTTCTAAGGAAATTTCAAAGGATTACCTGAAAGGCGATCATATTTGTTTTAGTTCATTTTAACACGTCATGTTGAAACGAAACCAGTTAACGTTTTAATATTTAACACTATTCTTATTCATTATTCATTATTGTATTTCCCTCGGGTGGTTAACAATTGATTGCTAGAACTCGCTCACTATAACAACGATACCAGCAATATTTGATCGCTTTTATTGCAGGAATAATTATTTCATTTCGTCCTTGTAAAGGTCTGTATTTAAGACCGATTTTATTCTGAAAACATAACGTTTTCATCGTTTTCTAAATCAGGTAGTATTCTTCATTCTACGTATCCAATTTAACAATACGAAAAGCGATCTTCGTAAACACGGATTGAATTTCCAAACATTATGATTATGTTTGTAATTGTCTTTTATACAGGAAAAATTGTATCAGCACGATAAAAATACGCTTACAAGGGAGAATGAAAATTCGCAGCTTTCTTTGCAAATATTGAAAAATAAACAACGCCACAAGAAATCACTGCTCAATATAGCCACCCTGGGAGCACGAATCTAAATGTTTCGTGCTGAACTTTTTAACTCCCAAGAGTGCCGAAAATCAAAATTGCAGAAAAATCCCAAATTTCGTTTTGTAAAATATTGACAGACAAATTGCACCATGCAAAAGTGCTTCTCAAGAGGTCTCATTTGAATGGTCACGCGATAGGATTTCGTCGACAGACTAAAAAGTTAAAACTGAACTACATGCCTCCATAATTTACTCTGGGAATGCATTTTAAGGCGAGTTTTGCGTTTCAAAATGGAAAGGAAGAGTTTAAACGAGAAGCTAAGTTTCAGTGTTTATATATTTATCCAGATATATACGTTTTGTTTACTCCACTCGGGCTTTATTAATGTTTCACCCCAAGAGGCGTCAATGTTTAAATAAAAAATGGTGATGTTTATAAGTTGTAAACAAATGCACTCAATTCAAAACAGCAACAAAAGTAAGAATGGTTCAATGCTTATGTATATTCCTTCTTTAGACGTTTGTCCACAGACTCAAAAACTTAGAATCAACCTGTTCTAGTAAAATAGACAGTATCAAAAGCGTTCATTTGAATGGTCACAATTTATTAGCATTTCATCCACCGACTCAAACGATAGAAATGCCTTGCATAGCACAAAAATCAGAATAATTAAACAGCACCACATGAAAATACTGGTCAGTAACTTTATTTTGAACGGTCACATTTTGAGATTTTATCCACAGACTCGTACGATACATCAACTTTGTCCAGCGTAATGAACAGTACCACAGAAAAATACTGCTACATCGCTTTTATTTGAATGATCAAACTTTTGTATGCTAAGGCCCAAATCGCACTTGCAGACAACTTTTGAATTGTCCGCGACAATTTGGACAAAAATTGGCATACAAAATTGTCCGAGACAACTTGTCAATTTCGGAGCTAAAATTTGCAAGACAATACGAAAATTGCACATTACGGTATGGAAACAATTTTAAAGGTGTGGAGTACTTCGACTTTCAATCTGAGCATCAAGCCTTTTCAAAGCGCACGTGGCTTTAAATCTCATTAGTATGTATTTTAAGCAGTATGAAACTGGCTTGTCATTGAACACCGTCATTGAACACCGCTAAACATGATTCGATTAAAAAATAACGCAAAGTATTTTTTTTATTTCTATTTTTCTACTTTTAGTGATTAAATTGTTTTTGCACATTGCCATTTGCCGTGATAAATTTGAATAAAAAGAAACGTGCTGCATATTGATTTGTTTTTCTCAAGGAAGAGGACAATGGTTAATCAAGAAGGCATTGTTATCTGGATTCGCGGGTGCGTTGGAATGTATCGGACAAGCGTGTTGTCCTGCCAGGACGCAGGACTTCGGCTCCTTTGAAAATTCGGCTGTTTTGTCGGAACGTTTTCGACTTGGCAAAAGTAGGTCGCACTTGTCTTTGCGTTGATTTTCCGTTATAATGACGAACGAATTGCACGTGCAACGTGAACCAATCAGCGGGCGGCGGTGTTTTTAAAGTTTTATTTATCTGCCCAGTTCGTTTCTCTGAAAAGTGTAGGTCGCACTTGTCTTTGCCAAGTCAGACACTTAAATAAATTGAAATTCGATAAAAATGTACAAAATTGTCCCAAGTGCGATTTGGGCCTAATTCACTGATTAACTGTGTTTATCTATGTATGAATAATGAACTGTTTTCTTGTTATTCCAGTGTCTTACAGTGTCCCCTTGGATGAAAATAACCAAATCTTGCACCTGGCGTGCATGCCCTGATAGAGAATGCTTTACCTAGGTTATCAATGTTTTCAAAGAACAAAGGTAGAAAGTTTACTTTAATGTTCGAATTATATTAACCCTGATGTTTTATAATGGGGTGTATGGTCATGGATGTCAAAAAAGAGGAACTACTGGCAAAGGAGATGGGCTTGGTATCTGGCACTGCCAACAATGTCGTCCAGCCGTATCCATGGGAAAGATACTTTGAACAGAAACGAATGAGCCCAGGAGAACCAGCACTCCCTTATTTTTAGTCGGAGCCCTTTTCTCTTAAGCATGTCTGGATACAAGAGTATCCCCCTCAACATACTTTACTCTACTTTACACCTATCTACAACATGCAAGATTACTTAATTTCAGACCAAAAGGATGTTAAAAATTCCTGATGTCCGAATAAGTTGAACAACCATGCTCCTTTGGGCCACATATTCCTATGTCGCTTATAAAGGGAAGTACCTACCACTCACAAAGTAGGGCCTGTAGTGCGCTCTTTGACATGATTGATGATTTTGTGTATATTTTAATTCTTCCTTTTACAATACACATACTTAATTTTAGCTATAGCAATGTAAACGGGGAAAATGTCATGGACAAAGGCAATGACTGTGTACCGAGGGTCAGGTGACCATCCAACAGCTATGTCCCTTATGTGGATTTGGACTACATTTTGAAAATGGCGCCCTGACCGTGAACCCAACTGATCTTAGTAGCCTGGTAAAGTACGAAATGAGGGTGGTAACTTGGGTAAAAATCGAAAGTTTGAATCAGTATGCGACTGGAGGTGAATGGGAAACATAGTTCTCCAAAAGGGTATATCCGCTGAACTTAAAAGCGGCACAGGGCATGCATTGAACATACAAACTGAGGCAGTAATTACTACAGGTAAGAACCCAGATAGGGTAGTTAGTTTTTGTGTTATGAATTTTCACGGGTTTACAATACGCACAAGAGATTAATTTAATGCAAATAACAACAAACAACCAAATAAATCTAGAAGTAAAGGAAGCTAGAAAACAGCAGAGGAAAGGAACATCACTCTCTTTTTATTCGCCACACTACCATTTTGACTGATATACTTTGATTGACATTCTAATTAACATACTGATTGCCATAATGACTGCCATACTGATTGACATATTGACTTTCACACTGATTGACATACTGATTGTCATACAGGTGACGTCAAAATGTGGTGAGAACAAAACGTGGCACACGAGCCTCAGGCGAGTGTGTCACTGATTGACATACTGATTGACATTCTGATAGACATACTGATTGCCATAATGACTGCCACACTGATTGACATATTGACTTACAAGATGTATGCACAACGAACTTAATGTCCTCCAGCACTTTGAGAACTTCTGGCCGTGTTAAACGAATAATGGGTTCGACAGCCATTCTGTCTTTATTCCTAACACATTCAAGTGAAAGCAGCTTTCGAAGCTTCTTTTCGATAAACGCCTCCGCATTGTCACGTAAGCTTCGAAGCAACACGAGATTGCTAAATTCACCGTCTAAGTTGATAAACCAGTTCGACAAGCTGCACTTACAGCTTTTTCCAACGTGAACGACATCTGGCAAGGGAACTACCAATTCTAATTCCGGTGGCAGTTCCTTGTTATCTGCCATGTCACTTAAGCGAACAAGTGCCTTCTTGTTGCACTCCTCGCAGTCGGTTGCTACTGCCATGACAACTAACTTTTGGCACGTCACGTTTCTTTCTAAGCAGGAATCACATGCCCTTAAAGATGGGTGATAAGAAACTTGTCCCTTGTTCTTGCAGCTTGCACAGACCGATTTTGCTTTTAGGCACTCTTCGCATTTGCTCATTACTACACATTTTGAGGCCTCACTCATCACTGACCTTTCAAGCAATTTTCACAGGTTTGTACGGTTCTAATACTATCTTTCATGCAAGAAAATATTTCTTCTCCAGTCACAGATTTGGGTCGGAAATGAATCGCCACGGGCATTGCAGCACCGTTATCAAGCGATGTCGCAATTGTTACGTCTGTGCTGGTGATTAGATTGGTCTTTATCTTTTGGCGTGCGCATAGCACAGTTTGATGTAAACAAACTGTTCAAACAAACGAAAAGATATTTAAAACCCATCTCATCGTTAATTTTCAATAGAAAGGATCGTTTCATTGAATACAGTGTTGTTTTATCTACCAAACTTGACAAAGTAATTAACATTTTAGCCGTTACTTTGAAGATAATTAGAAGCTTTTCTTTTCTAGGGAAGGAACCCATTAAATTGCCGCGGGAATTTTTCAACCAATCACAGGCTGACTTTTGAGACGTCAATACGACTTTATATTGACGTCTCAAAAGCAAAAGCAAGTATCTGAGAATCATGACACAACAGCAGGGCGTCTCGTCGGCTCGCTTACGAGCCGCTGTTCTAGAAATGAGCCCGCCGCTGCTCTCCGAAAAGGAGAATCCCGGGGCTTTAAAGTAATTTGAAGACAGGAAATTCTATAATTTTGAAATTTGGAATTTGGAAAATTGGTTACATCTGGTGAAATAGAGCCCACCAAAGGATCTGGACATTTCCTGCGCGCTAAAAATAAATTCAAAATGCTCTTCGTTCTGAATACAAACATCCCTTTAACGTCGGACCATGTCGGTTGTCGGTTAGAATTTATTTGTCGCTAGTCGTTTTGTCGGTAGTCAGTAATATTTTTCGCCCTTTGTCTCTAGTCGGTTAACCTCATTCACACCCTCTATCAAGCAATGCGACTAAAACTACTCAACGCTAAAATGATCAGTGCCCTGCCTAATGTCTGTAATATATCAAACACGAGGAAGAGTGTTTCATCAGGATATCCAAACACCGGTAAGTGGGTTGAAAAACGAAGCGCAGCCGAGTTTTGTTTTACCCCTTGCGAAGTGTTTGGGTACCTGATATAACTCTCTTTCGGGTGTTTGATTTGGCTTCTCAAACTGATCATTAAAAGCAGAGAAAACGAAGGAATAAAATTGCCAAAATCTACTGAAATTAAAACCGGGTTTTCAAACCTCTAAAATGGTACCGTAGTGATTGATGAGTTTTAGAACAATCCGTCAATCAGTCAATCAATTATTTTAATTATCTAGCCACATAACGCCTAGGAGTTAAAACTCGTTAGAATGCGCATGCGTAAATAAATCTATCTAACAATTACAAATAATGTATAAAAATGAACATAACTAGGCACAAAATATATCTATAATAATATATACTCTGTGGTTGTCGTCACTGTGATAGAGAGTACAGCTCCATACATCTAGAGAGGCATTTGTAAAAATTAGAATTGCGCACGGACAACCGAGGGCGCTTTCCATTCAACCAAAAATTCCGGAAATTCCGGGTTGGGAAGCTAATGGAACGTAAATTTCCCGGAATAAAATTCCGGAAAATCGGAACAACCGGAAAATACCGTTCCATTCGACCATTCCTGCTCGGCCCAGTTTCTCCGAGCCGGAATCAAGATGGCGTCTCAATATCAGTGCACGGCGTGTTTGTTTTTCACCGAATGCTTACAGCTCTTACTCGAGCATGATTGCTCACGTAATACGACTGATTTACGATCTAATACACTACACAGACAAGCTAAATAAAAAAGGCATTGCTATTTTCTTGGACTTTAAAAAAGCTTTCGATTCCATTGAATGGAACTATCTTCAAGAAACACTCCAGCTGTTTAACTTCGGCCTTGACATCCAAAACTGGATAAAAATATTCTATAACAATGTTACAAGTTGTGTCGTGAACAACGGCCACGCCTCTGTCTTTTTCTCCTTACAGCGGGGAGTCAGACAAGGTTGTCCTTTGTCTGGCGTCCTTTTTGTCCTCGGCATAGAACTTCTCTCTAGAGCTATAAGAAGCGAGCCGGCTATAAAAGGTATCCAAGTAAACAACCACGAACTAAAAGTAACTCAATATGCCGACGACACAACAGTATTTGTACGTGACCTTGACTCCGTTACAAGTCTATTAAAGCTATTAAACGATTTTAAAGAATGTTCCGGCCTAGAAATTAATACTACCAAAACCGAAGCAATGTGGTTAGGAGAATGGAAACACAACACAGATGAACCTTTTGGTTTGAAATGGCCAAAAGAACCTATTAACGCACTCGGTGTCTTCTTTTCTTACAATCAAATAAACGCTGACAGACTCAATTTTGGCGAAAAAATACTTTACCTGGAGAAATTGTTGAACACTTGGAAACGAAGAAATTTAACTCTTTATGGAAAAATTAACATTGTCAAGACTCTTGGGATTTCTAAATTAGTTTATTCTGCTTCTGCACTGCTTGTTCCAGATCACTATATCCAAGAAATCAACAAATTAATCTTCAACTTTATTTGGTCCGGAAAGCCCCCTAAAATCAAAAGAAATACCTTAATCGGAGAAAAAAAAAGATGGCGGCTTGAAAATGTGTGATTTCAAAATCACAGAAAAGGCACTGAAGCTAGCTTGGATAAGCAGAATTCAGGATGATTCACAAGCTTCCTGGAAAATAATCCCTAATCATCTTTTGCACAAACACGGAAATCTTGTCTTTTTAACAAAATGCAGCTTCCCAGCAAATATACTTGACAATGACAACAAACTCCCCACTTTTTATAAAATAATGCTAAAATATTGGTACGAGTTCAAAATCGCAACGGAAACCGATTGCGGAACGCATCCTAGAAACGAATCATTGTGGAACAACAGAAAAATCCTGATAGAAAACAAACCTGTTTTTTACAACAATTGGTACAACGCTGGCATTACCAAAATAAGCGACATATTAAACCAAAACAGTGAGTTTTTGAATTTGCACGAGTTCGCCCTAAAATTCAATCTTAATGTCCCTTTTACGACATACTATGGTCTGGTTAAAGCAATTCCAAATGTGTGGAAAGCCAATTTTAAAAGCCCAACTCCGAATTTTGAACACAATACACCAGTCAACACCCAGACAACTAGATATATTTACTCCTCTCTTTTAAAAGCTTTTTTCGTTCCTCCCACCGCTGAAACCAAAATTCTTCGCCACGGGTTCACAAAAAAGACCATCCAGAAAGTTTATCTCATGCCATTCGCCGTCACAAACGAAGTAAAAATAATCATGTTTCAACACAAAGTAATTCAAAACATACTCCCAACCCGCGTCTCACTCCATCGAGACGGCCTCCTAGAAAACCCTATATGCAACTTATGCAATGCCGAGAAACAAACTCTAGATCACCTGCTAATAAACTGCGCTCTCACAATCGATTTTTGGACCCTGTTTCAAAACTGGTGGTACCAAAAAACATGTGAAATAATAACGTTAACTACAAGCCATATACTTTACGGCTGGCATGATAGAACAAAGCATTGGCAAACACTAAACTATTGTCTATTAATTGCCAAATATTGTATCTTTTGCACAAGCCTTCGCGGAAACGTCTTAGATTTCGAATGTTTTATACTGAGTGTTCAAGAAAAACTTAAAATTCTTAAAGAAATAGCGACTACAAAAAAAGCACTTCCGAAGTATTATCGCACCTGGGCTCCACTTCTCTAGTTTTTTACTTTACTTTTGTACATTTTTTTTTTTCTCGTATGTGTAAACTACGTAACTGCTACTGACACTGTAATAGTTAAATATCTTTGTAATAGCAAAATATCTGTGTATATTTCTGTTAAAAAAAAAAAAAAATGATTGCTCACGTAACATAGCTAGTACAACAGCAGAAAATATGGCCACAGCTAGGACTGGTAAGTAGCACAGAAATGCTTATAAGCTTATGTATTAAACGAATGTAATAAGTCACGAGAAAGTAGTCGCCGACTTGATTTTTAAAAGTCCTTCGCATGATTAACAGCTAGCTGCACTGAAAAAAATAATATCATCGTTCTCGCTTAAAATATCGTTCGTTTTAACTTCAGAGTCGTCGAACAACTCCAAAGCAAGTAAAAAAGGGCAACGAGTCCGCCATTTGTCAGATTTGTTTTGACTGTTTTGCTTTGGTTTATTTTGTATTTTCGCGCGAAACTTGAAACGTGATGGTTTGGAACAACCAACCGGAAAATACTGTTCCATTCGCCACACGGAATACCCGGAATTTGAAACCGGAATTTTTGGTCGAATGGAAAGCGCCCCGAGTTTAAACCTAAAGATTTGCCGTATATGATTGCCAGGCTGTTGTAAAAAGATGGAAAAAGTAGTCTTTAACTTGAACACAAGGCGTTTGGAGAAAACTTTTTTTATTTCAGCCACTTTCCTTTATCGTGGTTTGCCTTGCACAGGTGATCATCAGGTCAAAACAAACGAGCCTCACTTAGCCAAGAGACTTCTAACTATACAAACTATACAAATGTGTTTCTTTTATTTAGTTCGTAATTCATCTGAAAATAAAATCCACTTAAGGCATTTTAATATACTATAGTGGATATCATGAGTCCGTTCAATGAAGATGCCATGCCAGTTAATTAAGAACGGCTGTCTGTAAATATCGAGAACTCGCCGTCAAAACTGAATTTTCGGATTTCTTCATATTTGGTCAGGAGAAACCCTTTGGTGACCTATTAACGAAAATTACATTCAAACTTTCCAAAGACTTTTCGTTTTCCAGAAATTCGCCAAAAACTAAAATGCCTTGGGTAGCTTGGGTAGTTGAAAAGCCACCCGTTGAGAGAAGTAAACGCACAGGCAATTTTCACGAATTGTCTTCAAAAGTTGAGACAGTGAGTCACGCAAGCACAAGTAAACACATTTCAAATAAATTTAGCTTATGCGTATACCCTTTTCTTGCTGTGTGGCAAACAAAAGTTATTGTTCGGAAACAAAATCTAGTGTTCGAATGAGCTTTTGTTGCTCTATATACTGATAAAAATCAATTCTTGAGTAGGCTAACTGATCGCAAACGAAAAGGTCGTGTTGTGTTGACCTTTTTCTCATTGCGCCGATGTCAACAACATGAAATGACTGAATTTTACTATCTCAAGCGAAACTTGTTGCCCAAAGTACATCTTAAACATAGTAGCTTGGAATGCCTTATTACAGGCGATATTTTCTTAGATTTTAAAGTCCCTTTTGGTAAGTGAAGTTGTACAAAGCAACCAAATTTCATAGCCACTGTCAATGTGTCAACAACATGCATGCGGCTGTTTGATTTGGTTTCTAAATTACAACAATAACTATCCGCGGCGCTGATCGGAAATCGAATTCCAGTTTGGCAAAAATTCGAGCAAAAATATTCATCTGTACTAAATATGATCCATTCCGCTATTTTATAGGGTAGGGTGTATTCAAAATACGTTTAAAATTCGTGCTTTAAATATAGTTTTTAAGTAGTTTTTGACTTATTTTAACGATGTTTAAACCTGATTAAAACACTATTGTAACGTATTTTGAAAGAGTGGAAAATTAGCATCAAAACAGTTTACAAATTTCAGTAAAAAAACAATTGTTATAAATTTAAACTATTTGCAAACTGTTTGGAAAGCTATTTTGAATGTATTTGTATTCAAAATACGTTTAAGATTCGTGCTTAGAATATAGTTTTTAAGTAGTTTTTGACTTATTTTAACGATGTTTAAACCTGTTTAAAACACTATTGTAATATATTTTGAAACGCCTCTATATTTCATGAATGGAGAAAATGGGTGATGTTTCAAAATATATTATAAATAGTATTTGAATCGTGTTTAAGAGCCTTTCAAACTACCATTGAACATACATGTACACTGAAAATAGATTTTAAAAGATTTTAAAAACAACATGGAGTCACATTTGCAATAAATGGTTTATTCATAATTATGTCTGTCAAAATACAATAAAAATACAGGTGTATATTTGAAATCTAAATTCCTTACAAATAATTTTAAAACATGGTTCAAACCCTATAATAATACAATTCGAATTTACTAATTCTTTCTTAATATAAAAAAAAATTCAATAAAACAGATGACAACTGCATGCATGTAATTTGCTGACCCCTAAAAGGGTCAAAATTTAAGTATAAAATATTATTTTGGTCCTTTGAAAATTCATATAATGATAATTTTTTTTATATACTGTTATAATTTACTGTGCTGCTACTGTTACCGGGGCCATCTAAACTAAACTAACCAATCAGATTACGGGAAACCAACAATACATTCCAACCAGAATCGTTTGAGCCAATCAATGTTCAGAACAAAAAAATCAACAAGAGATAACTTGTCAAAAGACTACGCGAAGGAAATCTATGAATGAATACCAGCTGTATTCAAGGTTTCTTCCTGCTGTTTTTTATGGCTGTGCAAGGGTTGAAAGGGATACATATTCGAAGCCAGGGAGAAGAAAATAGTGAACAATGCGAAAAGCAGTTGTTGGGCAGTCGCGCCGCAAACTCCTAGCCTAGCCGTTCAAAAACTTTATTCAGCCGTTCGAACGGCTTGGGTTATCCGTTCGGATAAAATATTCAGCTGTTCAAACGGCTAGTGCTATCCCTTCGAAAAAATATCCAGCCGTTCGAACGGCTAATGTTAGTATCCGTTTAGACAAACAATTAAAAAGATTTTCAGCCATTTCAATGGCTATCGAAAGAGCTCTAGTCTTTTGTTTTTGTTCACTCGCCACACCATTTGCATATGTCAAAAGTTATTTGAAACCTTTTGGATATAAACATCTCGCTATTCACAGAATTATAAACACGCATTCAAATTAAAGAGAATCGCCTCCAGAGTATGTAGTCATTCTATTGCCGAAACGATACTTGGAAATGAAAGCAGGGAGTTTCGAAAAGCTACAGCAAAACTACAAAGAAAACAGAATTGTTAGAAGCAGACAGTCAAAAAGTGTGTTGCGTTACCAACACTGTCCCGTATGCAAATTTTAGCAAAATGCAGAGTTACGCTTTGGTTAGTACATACAGTGCTCGAACAGTATAAATCTAATGGTTTCATCGTCCTTAATAAAGGGCTCGGTAAATGTAAACATTAAGCGTGCAATTTACTTGAAGAGATTTGATTTTAAGACCGAAAAAGACTCGGGTTTTGATTTTAATTGTTCCTTCGTGTCTTTGATTGTTCGCTCAAAATTTTTCGATATCCATTTTAGCTGTTTACAGTCAGCTGTTCGAAATTTTTCTTCTGCCGTTCAGCCGTTCAACTTCATCCGTTGAAAATTTTTCTTCTGTCGTTCAGCCGTTCAATTTCATCCGTTCGAAATTTTTCTTCTGCCGTTCAACTTCATCCATTCATTTTTTATCCGTTCACTAGCCGAGCGTTTTGCCGTTCGAACAGATAGCCGTTAGTAGTGGGTAGAGAGGCAGTCAAATACCCTTTTTAAGCGGCCCTCACGCGTTCGGACCGCTTATTTAGGGGTTTGAAAAAAGGGTATTTGACGTTCCTCTCTACCCACTACTCTGGATACCCCTCCCTCAAACCCCGTAAGAGGGGGTCAAATGCGTTTTTTCCCGAGCCCGCCCGCAACGGCAAGCGAGACATAACCAATTGGAGAAATCCCTACCCTTGGTATATACGCAATGGCGCAACCCCGGCAACGAAGACGGCGTGATGCCAATCAACGCGAGCTGATTGCCTGGCTGGACGAACAGGCACGAAATGTCGAGCGGATCGAGCCTGCCGACGACAATAATGCTGAGGTCGAGCCTCAAAACAATCCGCAGGAGCTAGATTTTGAACAACTTGT
This sequence comes from Dendrophyllia cribrosa, assembly GCA_024195265.1. NCBI lineage: Eukaryota > Metazoa > Cnidaria > Anthozoa > Scleractinia > Dendrophylliidae > Dendrophyllia > Dendrophyllia cribrosa. The sequence goes on along the minus strand of JAJLRJ010000012.1, from coordinate 16,630,602 downwards.
TCAAATCTATGATCGGGTTGACCAATGGGTTGAACACGGCAGACGAATAATCCGGTTCCGCTTTGTAAACAATCTCGAAAACTCTCTTGTCGGCAGAATTTTGAACAAAATCAAGCAAAATGTTCACACACGACACGCAATCAATTTACGCTTCACATTCGAGTTACGAAACACTGAAACCGAGGAGTTGAGAATGTTTTATCAAAGCAACCACAACAGTCGTTGGCTATCCACTCTTTCCGAGACAAGACGGTGGCTGCAAGCCCATGAAGAGCTTCGTCTTCAAAACGCAAGACTCAACAGGCCTGACACCAAATGGGTTTACGAACGCACTGCCCTGCTTGATGTCAAAGTCATGCTGGATCGACAACCCTTGCAAATAGGCCTCGGGCGTCTTCCTGATTGGATTCGCAACAAAAGAGAAGTCATTGCCCTTGACAATTTCAACGACAATCTTTGTCTCTTTCGTTGCTTGGCTGTCCATCGAGAAGTTCGTATAGATCGTTCTACTCGCAGAACCAGGGAACTCGCAGAAAGCTTCTTCGCAGTTTATCCGGGGCTTCGAGGCCAGCTAAATTTGCGGCACTTCTCCAAAATCGAAATGCATTTCAAGCAAGGAATTGCCGCATATCTTGTTCTCCCCAATGGTGACTTCATTTTATCTCACACCCCTGCGAATTACGACAAGGTGGGCGCTTCAACCATGACTGTCGGTATTCATGAGGGCCACTCCTTGATCACCAATATCAATAAAGTCACAAACAATTACACTTGTGGCGAGTGTGGTGGGAGGTTCTCACGGGCTGATAACTTGAAGCGCCACTCCAAGACGTGTACGCGAGGCCAAACCAAAATCGACTGCCCCGGGAAACGTGTCCTCCCTCCGGAGGCAGCTTTTGAGAAAGCCTTTTACCCAGAAGGCGGTTTCGGTGTCAAGGCAGTGTGCTGGCTGGAGTGGGAGGTGAAGCAGCGTGACATTCACATCCACAATCACAGATGCGGCCATGGCGGTGAGAGCTATATTTGTGGGGCTCCAGTCGACGGCTATCACCCAGAAAGCAAAACAGTTTTCCAGTTCCACGGTTGTTTCTGGCACGGTTGCGAGGAATGTTACCCCGAGGGAACGAGGGACGAAGGTGTCTATACTGACCGAAGGGGCAATACAATCACAAGGATGGTTGCTTACCAAAAGACTCTGCAACGAACTCAGTTGCTTCGAGACGCTGGGTACAACGTGGTGGAAAGGTGGGAACACGAACAGCCTTCCCCCTGGTGGAATGACCGTTGCCCACAGAAAAGAAACAAAACATATCCCAACGCGATCGTCTACGACTTCGAAGCGTACCAGGACAAGACCAAGGCAGCTCGTCCGACACGCGATCTCTCTTATGAAAGCGAGCATGTGCCCATCTCAGTCTCCATTGCCGACACGTTGAACCCTGAGCTTGAGTACATTTGCTCCAAAGATCCTGACGAGCTTATCGGGCTGTTTTATGCCTCCCTGGAGCGGCGAAGCGCAGCCATCCGAGAGGATGTGGCTGGCCAATATATGCCCCCAGACCTTGAGAATCTTCCTGAGAAGCAACTCAAGCTCATCGACAAATGGTGCAACCAAGTGCCTGTGGTCGGCTTCAACTCAGGCCATTACGATCTCAAGCTTATCCGAAAGTACTTTGTTTCTCATTTCGCTCAAGAGAACGGGGTCTTCGCCGCGGAGAAAGAGGGTCGCATCATGTTCATCAACACTCCCAGCTACAAGTTCTTGGACATTATGAATTATTTGGCCCCAGGCATCACGTACGACAAGTGGATCAAGACGTATGGAGCGACACAGACCAAGTCCTGGCTCCCATACGAGTGGTTTGACAGCGCTGACAAGCTGGATTACCCTGATCTCCCCCATACGAGTGCTGGTACTCACAACTCAAAAACGCCTTTGTTCTTTCTCCAAAGGAGCACGAAGAATGCAATCGCCTCTTCCACGAGGAAGGCATGAAGACATTCGGAGACTGGCTGGAGTATTACAACAATCTAGACGTGTCTCCCTTCCTCGAAACTCTCCAAACGATGAAGGGCTTTTACACGGGCCTCGGGGTTGACATCTTCAAAGACGCGGTCTCCTTGCCAGGAGTATCAATGCAATACGTCTTGCGAGGCTCATTTAGAGGGGGGCGCAATGCTCCAGAACTATACGCCCCCGGCCCAGAAGCGTACGCCATGCTGAAGGGGGCTGTGGTTGGCGGGCCAAGCATGGTCTTCACCCGCAAACACGTGCGCGGCGAAACCCGCATCCGTTCTCACAAATACGACTTAGCCCGCATCACGAAACGGATTGTGGGGTTCGATGCTAACTCCCTTTATCCAAGCACGATGCTGCAGGAGATGCCCTGTGGTAAAGAGAAGGTTGTGCATTACAACGCCCCGGAGCAGGCAGCGAGAGTTCTTGAAATGAATCTGAATACAGGCAGGTGGTTCGGGTTTGCGGAAGTGGACATCGAAGTCCCTCGAGAGTTGTGGGAGAAGTTCGAAGAGTTTCCACCGCTCTTCATCAACCAAGCAGTGCCTAACGAATGCGTTCCACAGCATATGCACGATTACCTCCAAGAAAGTGGCCGAACCCGCCTTCCCGACCAGAAAAAGCTTCTGGGTGTACTGTCAGCGAAAAAGATGTTGATCTACGCACCCCTCTTGAAATGGTATCTCAACAGCGGGCTCAAGATCACGGCAGTCTACCGCACGATCGATTACAACCCTAAAAAGCTCTTTGACTGGTTCGTTCGCGAGGTCGCCGACAACCGAAGGAAAGGCGACGCTGACAAGGATAAGGCACTGCTTGCTGAAGTGTTCAAGCTCCTTGGCAACAGTGCTTACGGCAAGTTCATTGAAGCTGTGGAGCGCCAGACAAGAACGTTGTACACAACTGACGAGGACGAGGTCGACAAGAATCTCCGCTCACCCTTGTTCGATGATCTCGAAGAGATCGGAGATGCTTACAAGATCGAGCTGCGCAAGCCAAAGGTCACAATCGACCGCCCTTTTCAAGTGGGCATTGTTGTGTACCAACTTGCCAAGCTCCGCATGCTGGAGTTCTATTACGACTTCCTATATTACTTCATCGACAGGCGCGACTTCGAGCTCATCCAGATGGACACGGACAGCATGTACTTCGCTCTTGCTCACGACTCTCTGGAAGAGGCCGTTCGCCCGGAACTTCGTGACCAGTTCGAGGCGGAGAAGAAGAATTGGTTGGCGTGGGACAAGTGGAGCGGCAGAGAGCCGGGTTTGTTCAAGCTTGAGAAGGAAGGCACACGGGCCATCGCCCTGTGCAGCAAGTGCTATTACGTAGAAAACAAGGCTAGCGGAGAGGCCAAGATGTCCTCCAAGGGCGTCAACAAGAAGCAGAACGAGCTTCGCTGGGAAAGGTACGAAAGTGCCCTGCAGGGGGGCAGGGACATGGCCACCAACAGGGGCTTTCGAATGCACAACGAGGCCATGTTCACATACGAGCAGCACAAGCTGGGCCTTTCCGCCTATTACGACAAGCGTTGGGTGCTGCCAGACGGCATCCACACAGTACCAATCGAGTTTCACAACCCAGCTGGTGGTAACTGAGTGCCCGGTGGCACAACCATCAACTCCTCACGAACAAACCCTCTCTTGGGTCCATCGTAAAGGTAATACACGACAGGCGCATCTGGCTTGGTGACAACCTTCTCGATGTTGTAGACCTTCAAAGACCAGATCGGATCGGTCGCACGCCTACCACCGCCCTCAAGCTCACCGGGATAATACAAATATCTCACACTCACCCGGGGTGGGAGCTTCTTCTCATTCACCCCAACAGGCCTAGCATATGGAGTCGCGGGCTTTGAAGATATTGCTTTCTCTTTGATTGCATCCTTTGGTTTCTTGCCAGTGAGTCTTGTTACTTCATTGTTCAAGGCCGAGACAACATCTGGCAGCCTTTTCACCCAAGCAGTCGAACGGCCAGAGGGCATATTCATTTCAACGGCATACTGATAACCAAACAACCTTTCAGCCAGGGTGTGATTGAATCTCTCAACTATCGCTTGGTCTCTGTGGATATCAACCCGCCCGCGACGAATGGTCGTTTTGTTATCCTCCATTGTCTTAGTCACAGCCCCCATAAACTCTTTCCCAGGGTCAACTTGCAAGAGTTGAGGCCATTTCAAAGGCTCACGTCTGTAAATCTTCTGAAATGCCCTTGAGACTTCTTCAGACTCTTTCGAAGTCAAGGGCTCTGCTTCTTTGAAACGGCTAGCCACATCAACAAGGGTTAATGCGTATTTGTAAACCTTTCTCCCATGAGGAAGTTTGTCGTGGGGCAGGAAGAGAAGATCTGCTTGATGCACTGCATTGGGTGATGAGACATCAAACTTGGGCCGAGGGATATGGCGTGGCGCTGGGAGGTAAACTTGCCAAAGGGCTTGTTTGACCAGCCATTTCTTTGCGACATCATCAGAGACCTTGGCCGCTGCAGCTAGCTTTTTTACAGCGGCAAGACCTTTCCAATACCCTTTCGGACTGTAATAGATATTTGAGAGTTTCGCCTCCATTATGCGTATATGTGACCCTCCCCAGGATTTCATGTACTAAGGTGATGACACGCACACGGTACGTTAGCACGCTGTGACACAACACGCTAATCGTGTCAAGAGTTCTGATATGCGCATATTTAAAAGGAAAAACAAAAGTTACCGTGTTCCGTGTGAGTCACTATTGTTCTTACCTGCTTAACACGCAAAAGCTTTGTTTTCTTAACACGGTAAAGCTTTGTTTTCTTGACACGGTAAAGCTTTGTTATCTTGACACGGTAAAAGTTTGTTTTCTTGACACGATAAAGTTTTCTTACCTTGAGATAGTAAAGCTCTGACACGGTACACTGCTTTGGCTTCCCCGGCATGCTAAATAATTTTTCTCGTAGTAATATCACGATAATTGCTGGCAGCCGATATGACAGAAGTGAAATTCAGTTTGACGACGTGTTGATTTTCTAACAAAAACTACAGTCAACCAGTGAGCATAATGAAGATCAGTGGTCTGATTGAAACATACTCTTGAAGTCTTCAGAGTCCTAGGCTGTAATTCTTTCGAACTGTGTTGTTTGAGAGTTCGAGAGAGTCGAGTCGGACATGTTCGTTTTGGCTATTCGTACGGCACCCGTACGCGGACTTCGATTTGCTATTCGTACGGGAGTCCAAAACTTTCGACAATTTTCGATGTTATTCTTCACTTTTGTTGGTCCACAATATTATATGTTCGTTTAGCTTTACGAAGCGCTTCTGGCAAGCGATGTTGATTTGGCTCAGACTAATTTACTGAGTCTCTGTATACTACACGAGCGACTCATTTCGTGACACAGAAATTTTTCGCGTCAAAGAACACTCCCGTACGGCCAACTTCGATTTGTTTTCGTACGGAAGTCCAAAATTTTCGACAATTTTCGATTTTATTTTTCACTTTTGTTGGTCCACAATATTAAATGTTCGTTTAGTTTTACGAAGCGCGTCTGGCAAGCGATGTTGATTTGGCTCAGACTATTAATTTACTGAGTGTCTGTATACTACGCGAGCGACTCATTTCGTGACAGAAATTTTTCGCGTCAAAGAATACTCCCGTACGGCCAACTTCGATTTGTTATTCGTACGAAAGTCCAAAACTTTCGACAATTTTCGATATTATTCTTCACTTTTGTTGCAGACAAGCTAGATGTTTTATGAAATTAGCTGAAATTGTTGCGTTGCGGCGCGTTGTCGACCCGAAAGGTTCAAATTACAGAAAGCTCAAATTACGTTTGACGTATGCAAATTAAATAATGCGTGATGTTCACCTGTTCAATAGCCTCTGTTTTCTACGCAAAGAAACCTGCTTTCAAAGTGTGCGACGGCAAACGGCAGACAACAAGCTTGTATTTGTTTTAGTTTCATTCAAGATTTATTTTAGAAACTACAGGCCGAACGTCCGTCGAAAGTTTCGATCACAAAAGCGCGACTATTTCACACAGGACTCAGGGCCGCTTGTTTACGTGAATTAAACTACCTTTACACGTGGTTGTTTTTTCCACAGTTATTGGATTTTAACGGTGGCTTCGGCGATTGTAAACAGTAAGTAAGGAAAGGTTACTGAAAAATATTATTGAAAAGCGACAATAAGGATCACTTTCTACAGCCGCAAACAGCTTCAAACTCGATCACTATGAAGCCGTTATCTTCGGTCAAGAAAAATACTAGGAAGAACCGTCCAAAATGTCCAACCTCGGGGAACTCTGAGTGCAGGCAACACTTGGTAATCACACTCCAACCTTCTCTCTGAAACTTAAAAAAAAAATCCTTTGCACGCAGAGTGCATTCACGCACGGTAAGTTTGTTTTGCACGGTAAGTGTGCGTTCGCACGGTAAGCGTGTGTTGTTCGCACGGTAGTTTTTGTTGTCGAATGCTGACACGGTTCATTATTTAGCTCTTGTTTCTTTTGTGTTGCGTAAAACAAAAGAAAATTTTAATGAGGCTGAAGTGCACGGCACGGTTATCGTGTTAAATTTCTATCTTTTGTTTTACCGTGCTAACGTACCGTGTGCGTGTCATCACCTTAGTACATGGAATCCTGTGGGGGGTCACATATATAGAGTTTATGAATCGGCGACCAGTCCATGGCCATACTGTGTAAGGGTAATGCGCGCCTCTTCAAGAGCTCTGTTAGCAGTTTCTTCGTCCTCATGAATTTGTTTTACAAGGGCGGGAATGTTTGAATAAAGTTCATATATTTTCTGAAATGCTCGGTCCATTTTCTCAGATTCTTGAGGCGTGAGGATTGTTATGAATGCGTGGATTAATTCATGATATTCTTCCGGCATGGATGCGGGCATTTCTTCAGCAAGTTTCTGAAGTCCTTGCACTATTTCCTCAGTTTGTGTATCCAAGGAGTCTGCTGGAAAAAAGCTCAACTCTTTCACAACTGCGTCACGTTCTTCTTTAGAAAGGGATGTATCCATGGTATATATATGGGGTTTAAATTTTTTAAAAAATTACAGAAAGCGATAAGCCGCATACCCACCCGCAAGCAAGGTGCCTCCAATGAACACAAGTTCACCATTCTGCTGTTGTGGGCTGGGCTTGTAGAAGTCCGAGAACTGAGGCTCTTTGTAGTCTTTGATTTGTTTATCTGGTTGTGTTTGGTGCATCTGGTTATACAAGACCAGGGCTTGGTCGGTGGTTTGAAAGTTTTTGCTAGCTTGGTGTTTAATCCGATCGTTGGCTGCAATTCAGTCGAGGAGCTTGGTGCGGTCCTTCTGGTATTTGGCGTAAGCCACTTGGTATTGTTCAAGGGCTTTGTCGTGACGGATTTTCTCATCCATTGCTGCCTTTCCGTTATCACCAGACAGATATTTCGCGAGATAATTGCCGCCTGTGAAAGCGGCCGCATTGAGAACAGCGCCAAGGGCCATTATTGCAATCGAAGCCATTGTGGCCGTGTGTATACATATGGTTTTTACATGTTGTCTGGGAGGATTTTCTGGTCCTCGAGATATTTCTTCAGCGCGATGCTGCCAGCCATGACGGCTGTGAATTTGACGTAGTTCATTAAGCTTGCACTGGGGTCGGCAGTTAAGTTTTCTTTGATGGTCTTTTTCCCAATAAAACCAATACCGGCGACAAGGCCAGTGATTGTCATGGCGCCGAGGATAGACTTCACAAGCTTGTTGTCAGACATGATTTGTGTGCAGTATACATATGATTTTGTTTTTTATTCCATTTTTTTAATTCCTTGTCTTACCGGAATTCGAGATGGGGGTGTTGCTGGTGGTGTGTTTGCTGGTGTTGCTGGTGTGTTAGATTTACGTCCAAGCCTTTGCATTATGGCTTCGCGTTGGTAATACACACCCGCAACAGAGACAGCCAACCCTCCAAACCCCAGAATATAAAAGATTGAGTTGTTGTTGCTGTCACTTGTTGTGTCACTTGTTGCACCACTTGTTGTGTCACTTGTTGTGCCACTTGTTGAGGGTGCAGCCTTTTTCTTTGCTTCACGGGCCAGGCGGTTGCGTTCTGCTAGCCTTTTGCCAGAAGCAACACGGCAGGGGTTCTTTTCTGTTGCAGGCTTTGTTTTCGGGACCTCAGAGGTAACACGCGCAGGTGTTGGAGTTGGAGTTTGAGTTTCTTCAGGGATCGTCTCGAGTGGTGTGGCCATAGTGGGTATATATATGATTTTTATATTTACAAGATGTGATAAGTGTGCTGACAAGTGTGCTGACAGGTTGCTGTCAGGTTCCAGCCAGGTTCCTTCAAGGTTCCTGCGAGGTCACCCCAGGTCCCAGCCCAACTTCATCAAAGCCCTCAAGTCTCTGGTTGGATGTGTGGGTTGGGGCTCAGGCTCTCGTTCAAACTTGATGTGTTTTGTTGTGATGAGAGCAGCATTGGCAAGCGCCAGCAATCGTCCGCATCGCATGGAAAGAGCCCCAGCAAGATTTGACAGCTCCTGGTTGATGATGTAGTCGTTCTTGAGTTCTTGCTGCAACTCCTTGATATCATCAACCGGGATCACCAGGCCAACGCCTTTGGACGCGAGCATGATGGCGGAATCAACTAGGGATTCGGTTGTCTTGTTGCCTATGTAGGCCTCGTACCTTTTGCAGTACTTCTCAACGTCCTTGTCTGACAACCGCTTGACATGATCGTGTGTGAGCTGCACGCCGATAGCTTCTTTGGTCTTGCCAGTTGAAACAAGGATTGCCAGCTTCTCACGTTTGGCAGGAATGCCATTGTCACCAACTATCCCTGTGGGAGGTGTGGTTTCAGGGGTGGCCTCCAGCATCTGCATTACTTCGTCAAAAACGGCCTGGTCTTCAGCTGCTTGTGCCATCATCAGGGGTATATATGTGTTTTTCTATTTTTCAATAATTCTCTTGATGTCTGGCAAAAGAGTTTCAAACTCTCGTATAAGCCCCGCCATGGTGTCTGGCATAGACTTCAACCGCAATGGATATCTGTTGAGAAGCATGAGGCGCAGATTTTCCTCACCAGCGGCTTTGATAATTTTGTTTTGCGCATCAAGTGTGTGTTTGTGTAATTCATCCAAAGCTGTGAAAGCACAGTGAGCTTGTGTAGACTGGTTGGCGCATTCATGGCATGTATATATATGTGTTTAAACCTTGTACTCAATTCCATACGGGTGCCTCAGAGAGAAAACCAGGTGGGAGAACTTGCGGGATTTGAGCCTTGCGATAAGCTCTTTGTACTCCTCATGGGAGAGCTCGCCGGCATAGTCTTCGAAGATGGCCTTAGTTGTCTTGCTGGAGGGCGTGTAAAAGAGCACGATCGCTGCGACATTTTCACGATATGGCTTGGCAATGCTGGTGATCTGCTGGGTCAAGACCCACACGGATATGTCATCATGCCTTGCGCTGAACCCCAGATTGACCAGCTGGCTCGTGCGGCCTTTGACATCTTTGGAGGCGGCGCAGTCATCGAGAATGAATAAAGTGTTGGTGCATGTGAAAAAGAAGCTCGCCAGCTTCAACCAGTCTTCGATTTCATGCTGTTGGCAGACAATCACGAAGATGTGCGGATCGCGGTCCACGAACCCACCGTATGTCTTGTTCTTGACAAATTTGGGGCAGAATAAAACGATGTAGTCAAAACAACCCCTAAAGGGGCCTCGCAGTTGGTTTAGAAGATACTGTGTCTTGCCAGAGTTAGTGGAGCCCACGATTAGTGCGTTGAATGGCAGCTTTCTTGGGTCCATAACCAACACCTATATTAGTTGGTTTGCAAACAATTGGTTCATGTGTTGGTGGGGAGGGTGCCTTTGCCAGAAGTCTTTGTATTTTATTGTGTGATAATGGTCCGGTGGATGGCAGGGGAGCCGGCTTAGCATGGAAGTTGATCTTGTTTGTGGCCATGGGGCTTGTGGTATATGTATGTCTAGAAGTCTACAGGATGCAGCTGTCTGCTCATGATGTTCATCTGTGAGTCTGAGACGGTGAAGATGTGGCAGTTTGAATTTCCCGAGCCCGTGCCGTTTCGTTCGATCTCGAGTTGCACGCCATCCTGTGTGTTGACGAGACGTTGGCCGCTGCCGTGCAGGGATGTGTCAGCCATGGACCGCAGGTCAATCCAGAGCCCAAACTTGTTGCCTGTGAGATATTTGGTTAAGTTCATGTTGGGCCTGCCGCGCGTGTGTGGCTTGAAGTATCGGAAGATTTCATTCCACATGTCAGTACCACTGATGCCCTCGTTGTAGATCCTGTTTGGAACACCGTTGACTGTGACCTTCACTTTGGTGATGTCGGGATTGAAATAGTTCTCAGAATCCCTGGCACCCGCTACATAGGGATTGTTGAACAGCAAGAGGATGCCCTTGAGAGACCGGCACTGTGGGTTAACCCGAAGATTCAGCCGAGTGTCACCACCTTTTGAGAAGGAATGCACCCGATCTCGCATTACGAGGTCATAGGCGAACTCCTTGCCACCAGTGTAAGCGCTTGTTGCTTCGTCGGCCAGCTCCTTACTTCTGATCGTCTCATACTCCAGCTGGATGTTTTCCAACTTGTACACGAGCTTGCTTGTGTCTGAGCCTCGGACAACTTGGAATGCGGGGGCGAGGGTTAGTTCGAAGACCAGATCGTTATATAACGCTTGAGGATTCCGTGATCAGTTAAGATTTGGTGATCCAGTTTGATGCGATACTTATTCTTGTATATTGTCTCCAGCTTGGTTTCCGCATCCACCCCGGATGACTTCTTTTCACCAGAACCAGAGCGGATCTTACACAAATCCACACTCTGGATGCCCTCCATAAGCATATTTTCCCGCTCATCCACTGATTTGAATAGGTCTTCGAAGATCTTGTAGATGTCGTACCCAACCGTGTCCTGGACAGTGGTGGCGGCAAACTTTACAACAAAACTGTCCACCAGGGCCCGAGAAACATTTTGCACGAGATAGTTGTTAGCGTGCCCCCCGGCTAGGTTGATGTTAAACACCAGTGCAAGTGAGCCGGACACAATGACATCGTGCCCGCCCAGCTTTGGCACCGAGACGTACAGTGTCTCACCGGGATTGGCCTCAGAAGGGTTGAATGTGATGCGCTTAACGGTTCGCTCTGCCTTCATGGCGCCCAGTGTCTTTTCACTGTGAGATGGAAGTAAATTCGGTTGCACAGCCATGGTATATATTTGTGTTTTTAAAATTTATATTTATATATCACCATGAATGAAGGCGAAGACTTTGATTCAGCTAAGACAACTGATACAGACCCTCTCATCCCATACACAGGGGATGACGATAATGACGATGACAACCCATGGGGTGATCCTGATTTAGACAAAGGGTGGAAACAAATGTCAAAAGAAGCCCAACGGCGATGGACCCAGGACCAAGACACAGGCCCCAACACCACGCAACCCTTTAAACCAAGGGGTTCTTCCACCCCGGCTAGCGAACAAGTGCCTTTGGCCACAAGAACAAGACTCCCCCCAGAACAACAAGGCTCCCGCACTGAAGAAACCTCTTTCATTGAAGGCCCTACTCAAGGCCAGCGGGTGATAACCCAGGAAGACATGTCATTAAACGAAGCCGCGGCATGGACTGAGGTTGGAGATGAATACCCAGATGCAGATGTATCGAAAGTTAAGATTAGGGTCGTGAGGGCACCCAGATCAGGAGGCGCTGTTATCGAGGTGAATATGAGGGCTAAAGATAAATGGTATAGACTTTCAACACAAAACTCTGGGGATTTTGAAAAGACTTTCAACACTAATCTTACCAAAGAGATCAAAGCTGCTCTCGGAAAGTCTGTGGATGAAGAGTTCAATGACACAAATGCTGCACTTCAAGCAAATCAAAAAGAACTTGAAGCCAAACAAAAGCAAAACCAACAAAAAGAACAAATTGCTGCTGATGCACAAAAAAATCGCCGCGACATGGATGCCATCAGAAATAGAATCAAAGAGCTTGAAGACCGGATGAAAGAGCTGGAAGATGCAGATGGGCCACTGGATAAGGAGGCAATACAAAGACTGAAAATGAAGAGAGAGATCTTGAAAAGGATCACAAAGCCAAACGAGAAGAACTGGACAAGATGCAAAAAGCTGCTAAACAAGCAGACAAACTACAAAAAGAAATAGACAAACTAAAACTTGACGAAAGGGGTTTAGCAGGCCGCTTAGAGGAACTTAGAGCAAAAAAGGACGCCATAAACCCACTGGACGAACTGAAACAGAACAAAGAAGAGCTTGAACGACAGAACGCTGAAGACAGACAAGTGATAGAGGCTGAGAACACTTGCTCCTCTGACAGAGCAGCCGCGGAAGCCAGGGTTGCGGAACGTGAAGAAGAGCTGGCAAGGCTCAATACAGAAATTGAGGTGCGGGAAAGGAGCATGTCTTTGAGAGAGAGGGTTAGAGAAATCTTCAAGAAATTCGGATGGACCCTGCAAGCGATTGTTCTGGCAGCTGGCATCACCATCAGCGCTGTGGTACTCGCCACCTTGAATGGCCTGGCAAAGGCCACCTAGGCTATTGGCAATGGGCTTAAAGAGCTTGGCAAAAAGGCAGCCAACGCCCTGCCTGGCCTCATTGGCTCAATTGTGAGCTTCATCTTCAAAACTGCTGGGTCGGTCATCTCCTTTCTGGGTGAACACGCCTGGTTGCTCATCCTTGCCGTTGTGGCCTTCCTTGTTGAAAGGATCACTAAGCGTGCGAAGTCTTGAACTTCTTATCTCGACCAAACGAAAAGGCCTGCCAAAGCAAGCGCACCCACAGCAATGAGTGCCTTGTTTACGTAATGTGAGTCGGGCTGTGGTGTGGGTGCGTGTGTGGGTGTGGGCTGTGGGGTTGGTGTGGGGGCTGGTTGTAGTGTGGGTGTTGGTTTGGGTGCGATGCCCTGTGCCTGTGTGGCTTGTTTATGTATCGGGTTTGATGGGTGACTGTTTGGTGGATTAATCTTTGTTGGGCCACCGTCCATGAGGCGAAGTAAGGCTTTTTTTGTGCCCAGATTAACATCATTGTTAACACCCAGCTTCATCCCTTGCGTTGCCTCCTGTAGATTGTTGTTATACCCGATCACGCTCTCTGTGTTGATAATCATGCGCGATGGCATGAGCCAGCTTCCGGGTGCTGTCGCAAAGGCTAAGCGCACTTTCGTTGCTTGGATGGCAAGCTGGTAACGCTGTACGCTTGTTGCGATGTCATTCAGTATTATGGCCTCCTCTAGATGGGTGAGGAATACTCTCTGCGTTTCGAACGCCCGGCCTCCTCTTCCAATGATGCTGCTGCGGGTTTTGGCTTGTGAACCAAGAATGCAGTACACAAAGGCCTCGATTGATTGGTTCATACGCGCGAGCCCTGGCTGTGTTAGCCCCTGTGCGTAATTTGGCACAAAGTGCTCGAACTGGGTGTCCGCCCCTTGATCGTTGCGAATGAAAGATATTCCATTGGCGCGAAAGTTGGGGTCCTTTCTGTCAGTCACGCGCTCATCATTGAACAGAGCTAGATCGGGGGTCTGGATAGGTGTAATCGGTAGAAATGTTGCGCTCTCCATAAGCCCAAATGTAGACATTCCCAAGACCGTGGTTCTTGCCGTATGTGAAACGGAAGTCAGAACTGGGGTCGATACCGAACTCTATGCAAATCTTCTTGTACGCGTCGATGTTGTACTTGTTGTCTTTCTGGTTGAATGGGGGGTCGTCTGGCAAAGCACTCACGCTTTGTTCCCCACCCATCGTGTAGAGTATTCGCCTTGTTGCGAAATAAACGTGAAACCGGTAAAACGACCGGAGCTGGGGGGTTAGGGATAGACTGGAGTTCTTATCGAAGAGAATGTCACGCGAGATTCCACAGCCGGTTGTTGCACACCACAGGGCGAAGGAAAGTTGTTGTGGCCAAAAACTCATATGTGGGCCGCCCATCCACTTTCGACCGTATTTCGCGGTTGTGAATGAAATCTGTGTGTCCCTGAAGATATTTCTGTATTTCGTTGTGAAATAATCAGTTGGCGTGACGTAAATCTTTTGCGCTTCGTCGTTCAAGATTGCGCCAATCATCATATCCTTGTCTATTGTGGTGGAGAAATCAACAGCTGGGATTGACTTTTCTGGTTGCCCCAACGATAACTGATAGGGAAAACCCTCGTCTTGATAGAGACCAAGAGCGTCTCTCATGGCTTGAGTCCAATCTTTGTGGGGCATTCTTGTAACGAGCGCTAATGAGCCTTGACCCTCTTTGTAAAGCACTTCCCCTGTGGCGGTTTTGCGGTCGTCGCCAAACTCTACTTGCACTTCAAAGTGTGACATATCAGCGCGCGGGAAACGCTTTTTGAAGTCTGATATCGCCTTGGCCTTGGCCGCGGCAGATAGCTTTGCTGCCTCCGGTGTTTCCATCCAGGCTAATGGATCTGGGGGTGGCTTTCACTTTACATGGGTATAGGCGTTTGGGGTTGAATAAAAAGCGGGTGGGGGTCCGTAATTGTGACCGCCGATATTTATACCAAGATTTGAATTAGGATTAAATCCACCGGGCCGTCTGCCAAACATGATTGTATATATTTATATTTAAAAAAGTAATTATATATACCATCATGGTTGTGTTAACAATTGTCACACCTTCGAATCCTCACACGATCTACTTCGATCACCCGCTTCCGAAACCGAGTTATATCCGTCTTGTCTCTTGCTCAATTTTCAACTCGTGGCATAATTTGAAAGAAGAAGCAGCTATTTCACCAACAAACCCTCCCCCTAATGGTTCATCACGTGGCGCAACCTTACTTCCAGGCCATCACACTATTGAGAGTTTAGCGAAAGACTTTGAAAGCCTAAAAACCCATAACAGCCGTTTAAATCTAACAATTGAAACAAACAGGCCATACGGAGCCATGGTCATTCAGAATAACAGCAGCAGTGTGACGTTTAGTAACAATCTGGCAGAATTGCTTGGCATAAGCCCTGTATTGCTTCTAATTACTTTCGTCAAGCGTTTAAGGGCACCAAGCACTTACTTCATCCACTGTGATCTGGTTGATAAAGAACAAAACCTCCTCAATGGTAAGCCTTCGACAGTTTTGGCTCGGTTTGATATTCGTGGAAAAGCTTTTGAGAAAATTCTATACGAGACAACACAACAGAACGTCTTGCGTGACGTCTCGTCTAGTGATTATGTAAACAGCATAACACTGTCAGTGAGGGATGAGAACAATGACCTCTTCAACTTCAATGACGCGCCTTTGGAATTTAAAGTTGAGATAAATTAAAAAATCATATATATACCCACGACATGAGTTCTGCGAACGTGCTTCCATCGGCTCCTGAATACAGCGAGACACAACAGCTCTACCCTATGCGTGAGATCACTCAAATCAATGCAGAAGATTTCCGGCTCAAAAAGATCTCTGACTTGCTTAAGAAGCTGTCTGACGAAGCCCGAGCATTACCGTCAGGTCGCAAAGAAATATAAACGAACCCAATCCTTAGTTCATTACTCGGCGGTTGGACTGGGGTCACTTTCTGTTGGGCTGTCATCAGGGGCCCTTGCCACTGCATTGACTGGGTTCGGAATTGTTGCAAGTCCAGCACTTGCAGGCGTTGCCACGCTTTGTGGGCTGTCCTCAGTTGGTTTTACAGCCGCCAACAAACGGTTAGAGCGGAAAGTGACTAAGCATGAGAATATCTACACACTGGCCCTGGCTAAACGCAACTCTGTCAATGAACTGGTCTCAAAAGCTCTGGAAGACAAGAGGATCAGTGATACAGAATTCGCCATAATTACTCGTGAGGTGGAAAAATATCACGAACTCAAAGCTGCAATCAGGGATGGTGTTAAGGCAAAAAAAGACGTTGGCACTCAAACACAAGCTCCAGACCTCGAGAAACTCAAAAACGAACTTCGCAAGGAAGTCAAACAAGAGTTTCAAAAAAAGATAAGTCTTCTCACTGCAGCATCCAAGTCCGATTTGAGAAACTAAATTCTGGATTTAACCTACAAATCTTGAGGGATAAATCCTTTGCGTCCAATTGAATACACAACACGGTGTATATCCATGGAGAAGTTCGCTAAACAACTGGCTGAAGTTCGGTCCTTGGACACTAAAGGCGAATACAAAGCCAAACTCGATGAGCTTGATAATGAATACAAATTTATCCTCCTGCGCTCACTCGACAACTACACCAAGGAAATACGGCGTTCAAACCTACCAGAACGCCTTCATCTCATCAAGGAGTGTCTTTCTCCCGAGGCACAATACCCCCCACACTCACCTTTCACCCTTTGGAATGAAAGGATAAAAGCTTGCCAAAACTGCAAACGCAAATTAAACCTCAGGATGTTTTCATCAGAACTTTGCTGTGAGGACTGCGAGCTCTTAGAGCCTCTGGATGGTGTGACCTTCGATTATAACGAGCTCTATGGTGGTGATTACAAAATTACCAAAAAAAGAATGCCCACCAAACGCTACAACTTCAAAATCTATCTCAACAAACATCTGAAAATTTGTGAACCCTACGTCTGCTTGTCCTCCGAAGAAATACAACATGCAAATGATTCCTTCAAATTAATCGAAGAACATCTACCAGAAAGAATCTCTATGCCATTTGTAGCCCACAAAATCTTGGATGCAATTGTACAAAAATATCCACAACGGGATATTGTCAATTACTTCCGGCTACAAGTCCCAGAAAAATCACTTTGGAGACACGAACAAAGCTGGAAGATCATGCTTGAAAAGATGGGTCACGTTGAGGGAAACTTTCGTGAGCACTTGGACCGTCCTAGTCTTCCTCGTCATCACTGCCGATGTCTGTATGCATTAATGCCCACTGTATGCATCTATAAGGCGGCATGCCAGGACAAATGGCTCGGTGTCTGCCCATGTCCACTTCTGGTGAGAAGAGTTCTTGACATTTATCACATGTTTGTGAAGTGAATATAGGGAAATAGCAATCGTTTTGCCAGTGATAATGATTTTTTATTGAACGGCATACAGATTTCATCCTGCATTGATGAAGGGGCCTTGCAGCCAATTCAAGGATGTAATCTAGAATCATGTCTGGCAAATAATCCCAATGAGATTCACCAAAAGACAGTTGCTCCATTGGCTCAGTTGAGGTATAGACTGGGGTATGTTTTTTCAATTGACTCCATTTTTGAGTTTAAGAAGGGTTCCAACACTGCACTGTTATCACCCAAATTGTTTGGAACTGTTTTGACAGGAGCGGTTTGTTGGATGCTTTTCTCTTCAGAGTATTCTGTTATCCTTTTTCGAAGGCTTGCCAAGCTGTTATGAAAACGCTCGACTGACGTTTGAATATTGCTCAAAAAGTTTGGTTGCTTTGGCGCCCAAATCTCAGTTATATCCAGGAGCTTCCAGGCGAACATAGCCACTGGTTTAGGGCCTTCTGAACCCTCTGAAAACACTTTTTGCATATGGGCGTAACGCAAAAACTCCTCATCTTCGTCCTGTTTTTTAAACGACATCCTGACAGCACCATAACAACACCAAATGTCCTTCTCAGCAATGGAAGACATAATTCTCTCAAATGATTGTTTTGATTCGAGTGAACCGACATCGATGATTGCCTTTTGATTTCTTGTTATCGTCCGTTTGCTAAATAAATAACAAACTCCCCACGCAAGTGTTGTGTCACACTTCGTTTTGAACTTGTTTCCTCCGTTTAGAAACTGGTTGTGTGTCAGACTTGGTTCAAGCTGGTTTAAAGAGCACAATCTGAAATAGCCGTCAACAAACAAGCCTTTGTTTACCATATCACCACTCAAAGCAAGACCTGTTTGTATCTGATTTCGCTATAATAGCCAGGAATTCTGTTCATGGCTATTTTCCGCTTGAACTGACATTTAAACTCTAACAAGCTTAAGCTGTTATCTTTGTCTAGAAAATATCCGTCTGGACTGCAAGTGACCTTTCGATAAAGTGGATGATCTCTTGCTAGATTAAGAGAGATGCTGTGACCAAAAACGGAAACATAATGTTTTTGCTCAAAATACTTGCGTATAATCGGCTCGAACAGATTGCCCCAGCAGGTACAAGCCGCATTGTTGAGCATATGTGTTGGCTGTATTTTCTTCATGAGCAAACTTTGCCGTGATTCAAACGGCGACGATCCTGTCAAGGCAGAGATCTCTGATGCACCGATGGAGTTTTGTCTGGCTCTCACCCAGTCGACGCTCTGTTGTTTCAGACCAGTGTTTCTCGATTTGAGAAAGTTCACGAACATTTGTGTTGTCGCCATCATTGGTATGTAAAAGGTAAAGTTTTTTTCAATTGGTAATAACCACACAACTCTGTTTGAAAAGCTGCGAGTGGTGTCTTGCCTTCGATGAAATCCGAAACAAAGCTCGAATCTCGGATCCTGGGTAAGGGGTCGAGAGCCTCCAGGCTTCTGTTTGTCAGATGTTCTTGTTCTTGCTCGTCAAGCCAGGCATTCAGATCGTGCTGGCTAAGGTTTGCAAAAACATCTCAAACAACCTCACGCTGTATAAAAACTCGAGGGTTTCTTTTCGCGGGAGGGCAACCATTTCTTAAGTGTCTGGAAACCGTTTGTCTACACAATCTTCGATTGCAGCCGAGACAAAGCTCTTTCGGTCGTATTTCTGTTCGCAGATTCTTACAAGCGTATTTTTGATGCTCAACAAGAGAATGACCTTGTATGAAGTTTAAACCACAATGTCTGCAAGGGTTGTATTCGAACGTCCCTTTGTTCTTTGCATATAAGTCATCACCTTCTTTCAACTCAATTCCCCTCATTTTCAAAAACGCAACGGCAGTCGTTGGTTCGTTGACGAGGGGCATTGTCACCTTTATATAGGGTGTAGGGATTTCTCCAATTGGTTATGTCTCGCTTGCCGTTGCGGGCGGGCTCGGGAAAAAACGCATTTGACCCCCTCTTACGGGGTTTGAGGGAGGGGTATCCAGAGTAGTGGGTAGAGAGGAACGTCAAATACCCTTTTTTCAAACCCCTAAATAAGCGGTCTGAACGCGGGAGGGCCGCTTATTTAGGGGTTTGAAAAAAGGGTATTTGACTGCCTCTCTACCCACTACTCCGTTCAACAGTATCATTGTCGCGTGAAAGGTAACATTTTGTGCTTCGGGTCGTTGTTTTCTCCGTGCTGTTGATTGGCTTAAACTATTTTCAGTTGGAATGTTTTGTTCGTTTTCAGTAGTAGGATAGGCACCTGTTAGTACTTTTTTTTGTGGGGGAATCTGATTAACGTGTGGGGGAATACATTAACGTGGGTGACGTCATAGACTATTGTCTTTATGTCATGAATAAAATGCGGAGGTTTCTCATTAACGTGCGGAGGATTACATTAACGACCGTTATTGCTGTGGTATTCTGAAACAATAGACCTGCCCAAACTTGCCCGCTTTATACCAAATCACTTCAAAACAAAACACAACTGACACAGATATACTGTACTTTACAGACAGAGCAAAACAACATGCTTTGACCAGGACTCGAACCTGGGTTACTGCGGCCACAACGCAGTGTCTTAACCATTAGACCATCAAAGCTGTGGATATTATAGCTGAATAAAACTAATTAGAGGTTTCCGAAACATTCAAGTTTAGAAGCAATAAAATTACGCAGTATAAAAAACCGCTTCTTATTCTTATTTAATGCAACATTCTTATTGCCGCCTCATTGCTAGACTCTATATCGATTTCAGTTTCCCACCCATCACCTTCAAGTTTTAATTTTTTAAACCGTAGCTTTAAAGTTCAAACTTTTAATTATGCGAACTTACACTGAACCAAATTTGCATGAAAAATTAGCACCTCGGAAAGATTAACAAAGCAACCAATAACATGCGCGTGCTAAAACAATAAACCCACACTTTGTTTAAGGTCAAACTATATTTATTGATAACAAACAATTTCATAATTATACAGACAATTTAAAAGCTTAGATGGAAAGGAACAGACAGAGTTGATTTATTCTTTTTCATCGGGTTTATACAAAGTGCTCTTTGATTCCCTTGGTTTTCTGTGTCTCACCGCACTGCAATCATCGCAACGAGCAAGGGTTTCTTTCACGTGTTTAATTTTGTCCAAAGGAATCTTGTGCTCGCATATGGGGCAAATCTTTTTATTATCATGCCAAAAGCATTTGGGACATTTCACGACTCCGGTTACATGTACATTTGAACTCTCGCAATGATGACATGGAATTTGACTTTTTGCCTGAATTATTTTCCTGCTTTCCTCCTCTTCGTTGTCGGTTGAATTTCCTTCATCCTCTTCATCACTTTTAATTTCTTGGTCGCTCTCTTCAGACTCATCGGCAGGACTGTTCTCAGAAGCGCTTTCCTCCCCTTCGTTGTCGGTTGAATCTCCTTCATAAGTCTCGTTCGGATTCTTTTTGTTCTTGATAGATCTTTTCTTTCTCTAAAAGATCGCTTAACAGTTTTTTATTGTTGATTAAACGCTTATCAATTCCCAACTCTGCGAGGCCATCTAAAAAGGTATTTAGCGCACGGGGTCGGGCTACATCATCGTTATGGGGAAGTAGCACATACTCAACCAGCTCTGCGATGTTTGTCACGGGTATTATGCGTTGATTTCGGAGTAATTGGCCTCTAGGTGCCCAAAACAGGATATCTTTGGAAGCGGCCATGCTATGCAACAAATCAGAAGCACGTTCTTTTGACACCGCTTTGGAAAGATTGCTTAAAACATCTTTAATTCTTGGCTCCTCGTTGTCTTCCTCGTCATCGTTGTCCTCATCGGAGGTTATAGTGTCTTCCATTCCGCTCTCCATTTCTTCTTCATCCCAGTCTACTTTTCTCTTCATATCATTCCGTACTCGTAAAAGACAAGCTTCAAATGATCAGTGCAACGATGCATAGTTTCTTTTATAGCATCAAAATGCCCAAGCTTGTAACAACGGGGGCCAATAAGTCTTGTATAAAGCCACCACCCTCTTGTACAAGTATTTGCTTCTTTGTCTTGAAGGGAACGTTTTGATTGGCCAGATTAATAAGAGCATCCTTGTGTCGGAGCAAAACACGCTTATTTGTTTCAGGACAAAGAATGTTTTCCTTAAGAACATTATAAAGAATATGTAACAAGGCGTGAACCTGTTGTGGAGAAGCTGTCCTTAAGAGAAATTGGCGCTGATGATCGGGACCATTAGCTAAGAGCTGTAGAAAACCCCGGTTGTTCTTTACTACTTGAGACATACATGTAACTGTAGAATGAGCTAAGAATAGTGAGTTACTGTCTTATATCGTGGAATAAAAGGAAAAAACAATAGAATTGTGGTGGTGGTGGTGGTGAAAACAATAGAATTGTGGTGGTGGTGGTGGTGGTGGTGGTGGTGGAGAATTGTGGTGGTGGTGAAAACAACAGAATTGTGGTGGTGGTGGTGGAGAATTGTGGTGGTGGTGGTAGTGAAAACAATAGAATTGTGGTGGTGGTGGTGGTGAAAACAATAGAATTGTGGTGGTGGTGGTGGTGGAGAATTGTGGTGGTGGTGGTGGTGAAAACAATAGAATTGTGGTGGTGGTGGTGGTGGGAGTGGTGGTGGTGGTGGTGGCGATGGTAGTGGTGGTGGTGGAATAGAATTGTGGTGGTGGTGGTGAAAACAATAGAATTGTGGAAGTGGTGGTGGCGGTGGTGGTGAAAACAATAGAATTGTGGTGGTGGTGGTGAAAACAATAGAATTGAGGAGGAACTAGACAAGTCTATATAAGTGAGTAACATTCGCCTCTTTCTCAGTTCACATTGAGCTTTCATTGAGTTGACATGAATTTATCCTGTCCCGTTTGTGAGAAGACATTTAGCAGGAAAGATAGTATGCAAAGACACATGACCAACAAACACACCAGTCCTACTTTCACTCCATTTAAAGCAATGCCGATGTCTACACAAAAGTGTCAGCGGTTTCACTTCGAGCACCCTTTTACTTGTATCGTTGCAGGGATGATCGGTTCGGGGAAAACGTTTTGGGTTCAATCACTGTTACAACAGGCCTCAAACGTGATAAACCCACCACCCGAGAGGATTGTCTGGTGTTATTCACAATGGCAGCCCGCGTACATACAAATGCTAGTCACAATACCACAAATTGAATTTGTCAAAGGTATTCCTCCCGCGTTGGAACACGATTTCTATTTCGATGTCAACAAACGGAACTTAATCGTCTTTGACGATCAGATGATTGACGCCGGAAAAGACAAACGAATAGTAAACCTTTTTACACAAGGTTCTCATCACCGCAACCTGAGTGTCATTTATATCGTACAGAATCTATTTCATCAGGGAAAGGAAAGCCGAAGCATCAGTTTAAACAGTCACTACTTGGTCCTTTTCAAGAATCCCAGAGACAAACTGCAAATTTTGACTCTAGCGAAGCAAATGTATCCTGGGCAAACGGCTTTCTTTATAAACCAGTACGAAGAGGCTGTACGAAGACCCTATGGTTATCTCCTGGTGGATTTAAAAACAACTACACAAGATAATTGTAGACTGCGAACGAATGTACTACCCGGTGAAGAACAGTTTAATCAAACAGGGGTACAAGATAATATTTCTCAGGAGCTACTTAAGTATCTCAGACAACAGAACCTTTCGACATCTCCAGTTGTTTCAGCCATGCAGGGACTACAGGACAGAATGGACAACCTTCTCTCTCGTATAGACCTTGGGGAAAATGACAAAGCCAAACAGTACCTTGAACTACAAAACAGATATCTGACGTTTAAACATCAATTGAATGGAAGACGTCAACAGTCTGATGAAATGAAAAGAAGTTTTGCAAGTCATCCGGAAGCTAATTTACCCACTATTATACAAGAACCCACAGCAGTAACAGCGGTGACAACCTCTACACCCTTAAATCCATTTATCACGACACCCTCTCCAGCGCCCACCATACAAGAAACTTCCGCAGTAATGCCACTACCTTTAAATGCAGCCGTCTTGACCCCTCCCCCCACAGTACAAACACCCTCGCCAGCACCGAAGCGCAAACGACCTCGAATCCAATTAGTAAATTACTTAGATGTTGGTGATGATAAACCTAAAAAGCGATCGCGGCGTTACAGAAATAGAGCTGAACCTTACAAGCATTCTAAGAATCAAGAGGATTAATTTCATCCGAAACGATGATTGCAGTGCGGTGAGACACAGAAAACCAAGGGAATCAAAGAGCACTTTGTATAAACCCGATGAAAAAGAATAAATCAACTCTGTCTGTTCCTTTCCATCTAAGCTTTTAAATTGTCTGTATAATTATGAAATTGTTTGTTATCAATAAATATAGTTTGACCTTAAACAAAGTGTGGGTTTATTGTTTTAGCACGCGCATGTTATTGGTTGCTTTGTTAATCTTTCCGAGGTGCTAATTTTTCATGCAAATTTGGTTCAGTGTAAGTTCGCATAATTAAAAGTTTGAACTTTGAAGCTACGGTTAATGAAATTAAAACTTGAAGGTGATGGGTGGGAAACTGAAATCGATATAGAGTCTAGCAATGAGGCGGCAATAAGAATGTTGCATTAAATAAGAATAAGAAGCGGTTTTTTATACTGCGTAATTTTATTGCTTCTAAACTTGAATGTTTCGGAAACCTCTAATTAGTTTTATTCAGCTATAATATCCACAGCTTTGATGGTCTAATGGTTAAGACACTGCGTTGTGGCCGCAGTAACCCAGGTTCGAGTCCTGGTCAAAGCATGTTGTTTTGCTCTGTCTGTAAAGTACAGTATATCTGTGTCAGTTGTGTTTTGTTTTGAAGTGATTTGGTATAAAGCGGGCAAGTTTGGGCAGGTCTATTGTTTCAGAATACCACAGCAATAACGGTCGTTAATGTAATCCTCCGCACGTTAATGAGAAACCTCCGCATTTTATTCTTGACATAAAGACAATAGTCTATGACGTCATCTACGTTAATGTAATCCACAGCAAGTTAATGAGATACCACAGCATTTTATTCATGACATAAAGACAATAGTCTATGACGTCACCCACGTTAATGTACATGTATTCCCCCACACGTTAATGAGATTCCCCCACAAAAAAAAGGACTAACAGGTGCCTATCCTACTACTGTTTTCTGTAATCCGATTGGTTAGTTTAAGTGGCACCGGTAACAGTAGCAGCACAGTAATTGATATACTGATAATTTATATCAACATGAAAACCAAATCCGTGAACTTATTACTGGTCTAAATTCTTGATTATGCAATCATTCACAATCATGACCATTCAATTTGATTCACTAATCCTATTCCTTGATTCTAGATTTCGATTTTTGTTTAATATGAAAATTACGATGCTTGAAGATGTTTTTGGCATCTTGATAAATATGCTTTGTGTCCAATTTTTAAGCAGTCAAGTATTAAAATGATATACACATCTTGACATCTTGTATTTTTTGGGGGAAATGAAAGTTACTGTGCACCTCCCAGATGAAATTCAAGCATCAAAGGAAAACCGAGCACATACTCAGCATCACAACCTACAGTACACTCGCGAATCCTCATGTACATGTATCATTCAGATACATGTATTTTGTGTGGTAAGAAGTAAGGAACATTTGCATAATCAAATCAAAATATTTGAATTTGTAATGCAATAATTTAGGGCACGTTCAATTCACCATTTTCCAGAATACAGTAAGTGTAAACAGAATAGTCTCTGAGAATTGGTTGTTCAGGCACACTTGCTTTGCAAATCTGTTAAAACATGTTTATGATACGACAATGGCAGAAGTTAAGTGTTCTAGTGGTTCCCAAATCTTGAAGAATGTGATATTTTGAGACCATTCCGTATATTCCTACTCCGGAATCAGTCAATCGGACGTACATGTACCCTTATCCTTGTGAATCAGCCCTGTTATGCATCCTGTGCCTGCTGAGCCTTTTTTCCCCTTCGACAACAATAAACAATATTGTGGGTTACAGTATTTTTAACCTGGTACACAACACTGACACAAGGTCACTTGAAGTAGTTTTGCCTCAAACTACATGTATACCAACAGTTTCTATGCTTCTTGCTTTTGAAGGGTAATGTCAGTACTTGCAAAGCTCATCAATTCTCCCTTACAATGTAGCTTTGTGTTACCCGAAAGAATCGAATAAGGCCCTGTTTACATGGAGGCATGGTGCCTCGGGTAACCAGGCTACCCGGCTAGGAGAGTTAAAACATAACCCGCCTTTACATGCAGCTCACCTAAGCGGGATAGTCAGTGGGCTATCTTTTGAGCGGCCGGTAAGCAAAACAAACAAGATGACGGACAAAAGAAACGTTTTGGCAGCAAGTTTAATTTTTTTATCATTCGTTCTGCTGGCGGCTGCTTTTCAATGTCTGGGGCTATTATTTTTGTACTAATTCATTCTGTTCAGCAGATATCACTCGTAAGTGAAAATGATGAAACAATTCATCAGGATGGTAATTTTGTGCCGCCATTTTTTCGCAGTCTTCTCACCTCGGCTAGCTGGGTAATCCGGCATGAACTGTTTACATGGCAAAAAGATAGCCCTCCCAGAAGGGTGCCTCGGGAAGGCGGGTTACCCTTTCTAACATGAAAACTCTTCAATGCATTTTCTAAAGAAATGTATGAAAAGTTGGCTTTCCCAGGGTAGCTCGGTTACCCAGGGCACCCTCCCTCCATGTAAACAGGCCAAGTGTTTAGGCACTTACTTGTATTCCAATTTGGAAGCTCAAGAACTAGGTTGCTTACTTAATTTTTTGAGATGGGATTTTTATGTTATACACTTACGATCATGTGGAGGAGCATAAACATTAGTTGGTTGCATTTTTAAGACTTAGATCTAAGATGCCCTTTATCTGTGATGGACAACACTTTCTCACAAGTCTTGCAAACCAGACTTTAGACATTAAATCACGACCTGAGAAATTTAACGATCCTAGCACTTCCAAAGCGATAACAAACTTTAGCTGATAAGTAAATATTGTGCAACAAAAGTGAGCCAAAGAAACCGCAATGTATGCCAATAGAGCTAGCACCGAACCACAGCATAAAGAAAGTAAATAATTCTAACGACTCTGGACAGCATGAAATCCTCCTATCAATTTGGAAGATAATCTGCCAAGATCAAAAGGTCAACATCATCAAAGAGAACAAATTCATAACTGTGATCTAAAGATGCAATTCTCTCTGAAATTTACCGGGAAAGCTTTATGCTTTAGGCTTTTTAAATACATTTTTGGTACCGAGTGGGAGTCATGTTCAGCCTGTCTATTTTTATACTATTACATATGTATCTTAAATTTTTTGACAGTGCTTTGTCCTGCTGCGACACACGAGATTACATCTGAATGCATGTAGCACAATACTACTACAAGGGGTATAGAATGGTCTATCAGAAAATATTCACCGAGTCTCGAATTCTCAGCATTTGAAATTGGAGTCTCGGAATCTCTGGCTTGCTACAAATAATTTTCAAAGTCTCGAATTTTGATAATTTGGATCTCGGAGTCTCGTAAATTTTTCTCGTAAATCTCAGTTTCCGTGGGAGATTTCAGTCACGTTTTACACGTAAGCTGTTTTAGTACTATCAGCCCGACATTTTCCAGCAATTGTAGTCTCGGGCTCGGATTTTTTAGAGGTACAGGTGTAAAGTCTCTGCCTCGGATTTGATAGAAACGCTACAGTCTCGGTCTCCAATTTTTAAACGAGGGTCTCGCAGTCTCGCAAAGTCTCGAATTTACCATTCTATACCAATACTACACGAGGATCACATGCTTGTACAAGATACTGCATACATTGTACATGTACATAAATAATGTCTTATTTATTGAGTCATTTGCAAGAACACCTCTGTACAACTCTATAAGAGCTATTCTTTTTGTCAAAAAGTACCATACTGTACATGCACAACAAATCACAAAAAAGCCTTCTGAAGAAACACAATACAACATCAAATCAAAACTACAACAATCCTATCAGCTCAATTACAAGAGCCAATGAGAAAACAAAACATTTGATACAAAAGCGACAAATATTTCATTTTCAACTGAATGGTTTCATATCATTCTACAAGACATTTACACATGGTAGCAACTGACGATGTTCGCCAAAGAACCGAAACTCGAGTCTTGGTTAAGGACATTAAATTGTCTCATTTGTTGCTTAAGGAAAGAACGTAAGAATTTACCAGGATCTGTGTGATTTACAAAACAGCAACCATGCTGCAGATTATCTGTTAGATGCCAAATCAAATGCTATTACAAAACAGCAGAGGTTAATCCTACATGTACATGTAGCTCCACTGAGACACACTACTCAACTACAGAACTAACTAAGGAGCTAAAAATTATTTCAGGAATTCATGATTTCATTGCAGTGGAATTGTAGACTACAGCATTTTGAGACTTAGATCCAAGACGCCTACAGTATATCTGTGATGGGAAACACTTTCTCACAAGTCTTGCACACCGCAGTCTTTAGACATTAAATCATGGCCTGAGAAATGTAACGACCCTAGCACTTTTAAAGCAATAACAAACTTTAGCCGATAAGTATTTATCGTGCAACAAAAGTGAGCCAGACACCGCAATATATGCCAATAGAGCTACATGGCTTGTGTTTGAGAGACCATCATTGACAAAAAAGTGTCAAATAGAAATTTTGAATGTAAAGTAGCCATGTACTTATTGATTTGATTGAGGAGACACTCAAGTATGGTTTGTAAAAACTTGATTATACTGCACATGTACATGTACATTGTATTTATTAACACTTTTGATAATATTGCCAACTTCATCTATTACAATGTAAGTTTTTTATGCAGTTCATGAAACACAATGTTTTCACAAATTACAGGTAACAAATATTGAGCTGAGAAGACTTTCATGAGATATACAAAATTACAAGTCATACTGTATCTACATTATAAGATATAAATAACGTACTTTACATGATACCTACATGTACATTTGTACAGATGGTATTTAGATAACACTGATGTTTTGTCCTCCAACTGATGGTATTCTAATTGTGGACCAAGCAGATCAGGGGTGGGAGAATCAAATGCCTTTCTCTTCAGATGAGAAGGTATGGCAGTGATTAGTTGAAAATAATACAATCAGTTCAATTTAAGTCTGAGCATCAGAAATGTCCCTTCTGAATTTAACAAATCACTTAGTGTATAAAATAAATTCCCTTGCCAAATCAGTGTTTCCAAAAAACACAATTCTTTTCAATACGGTAGTTATTTTCCTTTTATTCCAAAGAATGAGGTCATTTTGTTGTCTTTTGAAAAATTAGTCAATTCTTAGAAGTAGTCTAGTAATATGTGATAAAATATACACATGTACTAGGTACATTTTTATCAAGATTTGCAGTATTGTAATATTGCATTGTAATAATCACTACGTAAGAAGAACGAGTAAGCCCCCATATCTATCAAAATAGTACAGTGTAACTTGGTATGGCTTTCCATTTGTCGTTGGAATCGCTGAGCAGTCTATCTATCCAAGCTAAGTGAAGAGATTACACCATACATGTAGTTCTAAAGTTTATGAAATTAAGGACACCTTTTGACAAAGGCTGGCAATATGATTTATGTAATGTTTTGTGCAGTTCAGTAACAAGGATACATTTTCGCTTGAGGAACAGATCCATTGAGAACATAATTATGAAAGTTGACCTTTAGCGCATAAAGAGGTGTCACCACAATAAATAACTTTAATGACAAAAATCGCTACTGGTTTTAATCTCGAGTTAAAAAAGTTATTAATTCTCTCCACTAGAATTCGAACTCGGGAGCTACAGATGTAGGAGCCTTCGTTATGGCTCAGCAAAAGCACACTAGATGCATGCGCCACAAGGTCACAAATAATCTGCAAGGTTTAATTTGTATAATAAAATTATTTCAACTGTGTCTAGTACATACATGTACAGTACATACATGTAAAGTTATATTTTTGCCTTGTTTACACTTGAGGGTTTTACTGCGGTATAGAAGTTTACTTACATGTACACCTGTACACTGTACTTAGGTAAACTTTTCATGAGTGTAAATGGCAACTAACACCTCAGTACATGTAAATGACGCCAAAGACAATAAAAATTTGTCCAAGGTACATGTAAATGTTGTAATTCCGCTGTGATTAGGCATGGTTTCTACTAAAGGTCAGTAACCAAAGTCAAAATGACAGATTCATCCGCTTGGGGTGGCATACTACAGTATTTCACTTCCCGCAGTGTTCAGATCACTTTATTTGACTGCATGTTGACAGCTTTTTAGCTGTGGCACAAAATAATCCTGCACAAAACAATCCTGGTAAAATCTTTGATCCTTATGACAGACAATCTGAAAGGTAAACTTGGCCATGACTATGTACATGTATGTCTAGCACGCCTTGTATTTCATAATGCAATTTGAGTTCAAACTATCCATTTTCACTTCAATTTCTTGAGGTGCTGTAGCAGTTAACAGCTCCTGAAATCTCGAGGCTGCTGTTTGCTGCTCAAAGGCAATGAACACAAAAGCCACCGCTTCACTTCTAATAGCAGGCATGTTTTTAGATTCCAGCCAATTCAATTTGTTGCACTGGTGATTCGAGTACTAGCGTTGCAAGATGGCAGTCTAACTTAAGTTATTTGAGCCAGTTTAGAGACCACTGTACGAATGTGCTAAGGTAAAGTACTGTAACTTGACCTCAGTAAATTGAAACCTTGGTAAATATTTAAGTGTAAACACAACATTTTGTCAAGTAAATTGTTCACAAAGACAAAATGTTTTTACTTGCTTTTAAATCTGAAACATCAGTGGTCCAACAAAAAATATCCATAATACATACACACAAACCATTATTTATAGCAGTAAATACTAGATTAAAAGCAAGGGGTCACTACAAGCTTTATACAGGTATGACACAACTCGCAAAACGAAGCAAGGCTACAGATAATCTTTCATGTACAAGCTTCTATTAAAGTCTCGGCGTTTATATATGACGATTGTATGTTAAACGTAAATTCTGGAGCTCATACATGTAATCTGTATCATGACCAGTTAATTTCAAAGCAAAAACCAAAATGTTTCAACTTACATGTAAGCTTAAATTGTACCATGAAGACAAATATCAAATGCAGTCTCATTTTATAATGTCTTCTTGACTACAGTGTACATCATAACAATGTACTATCGAGGACCGATCGAGGTTAATATATTTTGAATTTGGCAGGAGAACGATTCTGTTTCACCCCAACAAACTATATACATGTAATAACACTAAACCATTCACTGTTGTCAAGAAATAATCACGTCTTCTAATCGTACATTGCAAAAAGTCGAAGCGTTACAGTATTTAAGCTTAATAACATGCAGCTTAACGCAGAGGCTTCGTTCGATTAACCGCATTCCGGAATAAAAATAAACACTACAGCTAGTTTATAGTTTACACACTTGCACTATACACATGTAAATCTGGCAAAACATGGTTAAATTTATAATACGACAGCTTTTTCTTGGTTTTCACGTGACGTCATAAAAATTCAAAAATCTAAAGAAAACGTCCTACAAAGCTGTTTCTAACATGGTGTGTGGATACCAGTGTTATAATCTTTCACAAAAAGTTTCAGCTTTTAACGATGTTTTGCTTCCTATTTATAAAGGTTTTAAATGTGTCACACAATTCGTCACGCTATTTCAGATAAGCCGTGAAAATAAACAAAATTGAACCAGTTGAAAGTTATTTTTGAATTATAGATGCTTATAAGTCGATTTATTGGCACTTATAGTGAATACAATATTTTGTGATTTGATTTTTGGTGTTATTAAGACTTTGAATTTTTGGCCGCCATGTTGATGGACATGTCCCTACCACCAAGATGGCCGCTCCATACATTTCTCACTAAAAATGTCTAATACTCGTTCACCTATAACTCTTGAACGAAATGCTTTTGCGCTTCAAAATTTCGCCCAGATGTGTAGTTTTAAACTCTCTACAACTCCATAAACATTTTGGAATCGAAATCTGTTGTTTAATGCTTCTAAATTATGATATGACGTAAGTGAAAACCATGAATTCCGGAATACGTTCAATCGAACGCCACCTCAAAGCTTCGGGCGCTTTCTCGGTATATCAACAACTGAAATTTACGCAACTATAACCGAACTGTTCTTAGAGTTCCTTTTGGTGCCTAGAATTGGGTATCGGGATTCCTGGGTCCCTAGGTCATTGGGTATCGGGGTTCCTGGGTCCCTAGGTCTCTGGGTCTCTGGGTCCCTGGGTCCCTAGGTCTCTGGGTTCCTGGGTCCCTGGGTTCCTGGGTCTCTGGGTCTCTGGGTCTCTGGGTTCCTGGGTCTCTGGGTTCCTGGGTTCCTGGGTCTCTGGGTCTCTGGGTCTCTGGGTTTCTGGGTTCCTGGGTCCCTAGGTTTTTGGGTCCCTGGGTCTTTGGGTCTCTGGGTCCCTGGGTTTCTGGGTTTCTGTTATCTCTGGGTTTCTGTTATCTCTGGGTCTCTGGGTCCCTGGGTTTCTGGGTTCCTGTGTCCCTAGGTCTTTGGGTCCCTGGGTCTTTGGGTCTCTGGGTCTTTGGGTCCCTGGGTCTGCCGGTTTTGTTGGAGCGCAATGTGTTTCGCGGCGAAGCCCGGGAGATTCAAACGAGATACAGTTGAAAAACCGTTCACCTTATTCAATATAGAAAAACGTATTTCGGCTGCAAACAATTAGGTCAACTCTTCAAACTGTTCATGCATTTATTAATCACAAACAATTGTTATAATGCAACAACATTATTTTACGAAATAGACTTGCATTCAGTAACCAGTCTAACTGCGCCAACAGTTAATTATCTCGGTATGCAGTACTCGAAGAGCAAAACAGTGAGAAATACAGTGACAATTCACTGTTCAAAAATAGTCATTTTTTCTTTTCGCGTGGAAGCAAAACAGGAACGATTATTTTCATATTAAAATCTTCGTTTTCTAGGGTTCCAAAACTACGTATTTTTTTCCCTTAATTAAAAATTGCAAGGTTAAGGTAAAAATGGATTGAAATAATCACTAAATACGGATTGTTCATCAGAAAACTAAGAAATAAAAATTAACACAACTAGTTACATCTCGGTATGCAGTATTCGCATCACTGCGCCAACAGTAACTTACTTGCTCTCGAAGAGCAAAACAGTGAGAAATACAGTGACAATTCACTGTTCAAAAAAAGTGATTTTTTCTTTTCGCGTGGAAGCAAAACAGGAACGATTATTTTCATATTAAAATCTTCAAAAACTACGTATGTTTTTCCCTTTATTAAAAATTGCAAGGTTAATGTAAAAAAGCACTGAAATAATCACTAAATACGAATTGTTTAGAAAATTTTAAAAGGTGGCTCGATGTAGTTTTTTTTAGCGCTGGGGTGAGAGTTTTGAAAACAAAAATTCGATCAGAAGGCGGTCTTCGAATTTTGCTATACTACACCGTGATGATGATATATGATGTAAAATATAACTATCATCATATGTCAGTGTCGAATTTTTGCTTTCAAAACTCTCACTCCACCTTAACAAATAACAATTAACGACTATCGGGCATTCGCATCTCGGTATGCAGTGTACGCCTTAAGTTCCGGATGGTTTGCCTCTGCTGTGATTTGTTGCAGGTCCGTCAGACCTGCATCCTTGCGAAGAAAGGCTTCCTTGTACTCATCAGGTGTAATCCTGCAGAGCACAGCAAGTTGTTCGGCTTCGACCGATGTCGGTATGACCTTGTAGAACAGAACTGTTCTATCTATCTTTTTTACTTTTCCGAGGCCCAGTTCCTCCAACTGCCTCATTTGCGCCTGTACGGCAGGACTATCAGGCCTGATCCGTGAACTGAATTTCCGATAGATCCTCGTGGGAGTTACTACATAACCACTGTGCCGTAGGATCGATTCTTTAATATCTTCTTTAGTGACCATGCTCTTGCTTTGGATCTCTCCCAGTGATGCTGCCTAAAAATTGAAACAGTTTAGAATGATGATAACAATAAAACTAATCGTGCATCCATGTTCAAATTGCTTCATATTCAGAAATGGATCCCATCACCAGAAAGATCTCGCTTGCCAAGTTTGGTTATGTTACGGAAATAGCATGATCGAATTTGTTCCTAAACATTTCTATTCCAATCCCGCGTGATTTTAAATTTTCGGGTCTCCACCTTATTAACAGGTCTTGATCCGCCACTGGTACACTATTACAAATTTCTTGAAATAACAATTGTATAAGGTGCAAGTCATTTTATAGATTATTGAACTAGCGTGCGGTCCGTTCTGGAAAATATTCGAGTTCGAGACCAATATTTTTCCAGTACGAACCAAACAGGCTAGTTTAATAAAGTATTTATTATTAATAATGGGTTTTTTAAAACTTTACTAATTAATTAATGTAACCATTCTCGGCTACCGCACGCGCGCCAAAGTTAAGCATATTCTTGCATTTTTCAGGCAACTTTGCGAAAACTTTAACCAAAATTGTCCGCCAGACAAAAGGAAAAATGTTTCTAATTAATAAAAAACCGTTTTCTTTTGTTCAATGTTTCATAAAAGGAATTCGGCGAAATGAGTTCGTGAGCGGTCCATCTTAGCAGTCCATATAGCAGAATGCTCCTTTTCATCGTGGACTAGTTCAGCCATATAATAAATCATGATCATGTTAATTATTGTATTTTTTAAAAGCACTGACCTGGTTATTTCGAACCCTTGCTATTTCGAATTATTTTTCGTTTCCCCTGAGGTTTCGAAATACCGAGGTTCAACTGTATTTCTATTTTTTTTTTATTCATTTTGCAAGTATGAAATTTAAGTAACTGTATTCATTTTGTCACAAGCGTGTCACATATGAACCAGGTAAATGAATAGTGGTTAGAGCATCCGACCGTCTACGAAAGGTCATGGGTTCAAATACCGTCGTGGACTCAATCAAATAGGAATCAATTTGAGTTAAAAAATAAAACGGCACCTGTAAATACTGCTAAATCGATTTTCGTCGCCTTCTTTGTGTTAGCAAGAACAGCTTTTTCGTTTATTTGTACAATAGAGTACCGAAGTGTGACGTCGCACTTGTGAAATTATGGGATTTGATTAGATGTTCGGAAAGGGCATGACGAAAAATACCCGCTTGCCAAAAATTAGCATCTTATTGCAATTTGGGGGTGAGATATTGGCACCGTTATGCTCTGATGACTTCATACAAACCTTTCTAATTTTTGCCTTGGTTCATTACGTAATGAACCAAGGCAAAAATTAGAAAGGTTTGTATGGAGTCATCAGAGCATAACGGTGTCAATATCTCACCCCCAAATTGCAATAAGATGCTGATTTTTGGCAAGCGGGCATTTTTCGCCATGCCCTTTCCGAATATCTAATCAAATCCCATAATTTCACAAATTTAGTTTTTGTGACGTCATCACTTCGGTACTCTATTTCTTTGTTTGTTGTTACGGTGAAAA
The DNA here is from genome assembly GCA_024195265.1 of Dendrophyllia cribrosa. Classification (NCBI taxonomy): domain Eukaryota; kingdom Metazoa; phylum Cnidaria; class Anthozoa; order Scleractinia; family Dendrophylliidae; genus Dendrophyllia; species Dendrophyllia cribrosa. Next base: position 16,596,177 of record JAJLRJ010000012.1, on the reverse strand, counting down.
AACAGGGAAACAATTTTGCCTCCTAATTACGCGCGCTGCTTGGATGTGAATAGCAAATGCTATCCCATGTTTGAGTAGCCAATCAGAGCGCGCCAAAAACGTTATCCACTGTTTTAGTATATGTTGTAGTTCAATTTTATCCTTGGTTCAATTTTGATTTTCCTTTGTTTTATATTCATTATCATATATTAACATAAAAAATAACAATGGAAAATCAAAATTGAACCAAGGGTAAAATTGAACTACAACATATATACTAAATATATATATATATATATACCTGTCGAAGTATTGCCCTTTGTTTCTCAAAATAAGATGAGACTGCAATTGCCGCGTTCATGACGTCTCGTGTAATCATCTTTGGTACCACTTCAGTCGTCTGGTCCAGCGCCTGTGTAATTAGAGGGAACAGCACATGAATCACTGCGGCGATTCGCACAATGTTTTTGTCGTCTTTTGTGGTTCCACTGGACGCTCCTTCTCCATTCGCGTTAATGTTACTCTCTCCCACGTGCTTTACATAGATATCAAGGGCCTCGGCCGAGAGCTCGTATTTGACTTGGTCTGCCTTCCGGTGGATTGCGTAAATTTGCTCATAAATTCTCTCAAAGTTAGAGAGATTCGAACTGTTCAACGCTTTGCTGCTTTCCATACGCGTTTGGATAGAAACAGCTTCAGTAGAAGGGATGCAGATAAGGAATCTATCCAGCAAACCGTTATCGTTGGAAATCATTCTCGGCATGATGTTCTTCAAAAAAGCATCAGGTTGCGTAAAACAAGACAAGGCCAAGGCTGCCGATGAAACTCCGATCCGTTTATTGGAGTTCCCATTGCTGTCGAACCAGTGTGAGCCGTCGTAGCATTGTAGCAACCGTTTCATTGACGGTGCAGTCGAACTCCCCTTTATTCCCAAAACTTCTTTAAACCAGTCCAGGCACTCGTCAATGGCGCTAATGGCAACCCTATCAGAGGAGCGCGTGAAGTACCGGAAAAGACCTTTTGATGATGCATCTTCTAAAAGAAGCTCTCCTTCTCCGATTTTCCCTTCGAGATAGTTGATTAACGGATCGATAATGCATGTCCGGTGGCTTTGGGTTTTCCCCGTCGAAGGGCCACCGAGCCCAAGCATATACAAATTGACGCGTTCCTCATATCCTTCAAAAATTTTTGCTGTCGTGTTTCCCATCAATGCGCTGACCGTGGGAAAGGCACTTACTAGAATAAATTCCTTGCAAGTCCCCTTAGCTTTGGCCAGGATAGAAAGCCAGTCGTTAACAGCGATACTTGCAACATCATCCCACTGAATATTACATTCTTGTGCCTCTTGTTTGATTGAATCCACTGTTATCGTGTTCGCTGCTGCACATTTCCCTTTCGTAAACGGTCGTTGCCATTTTAGCGACACTTAGAAAAATTTTCACTAATTTTAGAATTATTTTTTCTATCAGAAAAAGAAAAATGCAATTAATTACCTAGAATCGAACCCGGAACCTCTGCATGTTAGCATCTCTCCTTTACCACTAGACCACTGGGTTGATCCGGCAAATCCAAGAAAAATTTAATTATAAAAAGTGCTTTTCTTAATATATATCAATAACGGGTCACCCTAACCCTAAATCTTACCTAACCGCGAATCTAGCTTAGATCTAATAATCGCTTTACCTAGGCCCAATTTTATCTAATAATGATAGCCTACTTTCGTCCCAATCCACGCATAAACGGAAGAGAAATAGCATCGACCATTTCAAAAGGCTTGGTTACTAATGAATGCCAATGATGGCATCGACCGTTAAAAATGGCATCGACCGTTTGCTAATAATGGCATCGACCGTTAAAAATGGCATCGACCGTTTACGAAAGGGAAATCAGCAGCGCCATCGTGGTCAGCCAATCACAAGGGATAGGAAAGTTCCCTGTGGTTTCGTTAAAGTTTGATGTCAATACAGACTGGCTTATATCAATCAGCACTTGGCGGGCGTCAAAGTAGGAATATTTCGAATTTTTTTACTCCCGACAAACTTTAGCGCACAGATATCTGACGATCATTTGGGCCAAATTTGGTAAAAAAAGTCTGACAAATCTACATATCCTATTAATTCATTTGAAGAGAGGTTACTCGCGCGAAAAATAAAAAAACCTGAGTTTTCAGGCCAAATAGGTTTTTTAGTTTTCACACTTCATCATCGCTGGCGTGAATGTGGTCATGCCGCCGACCAATGGGAAAAATTCCTGGCACGGTGGCGAGACATCATTACGCCATAAAGCCGAAAAGCTGGACGGTTTTTCAGGGTTTTTTCAATTGTGATGGCTCGCGTCGCCTATGTTGTCGCTATATTTTTATTGCTGGCGGAAATTAATATTTCAATCGCTATAGATATTGACAAAAACGTCAAGGAATACATAAAAAATGTTCTGCGAAAATACGAGGAAGGCTCAGAAGCACGCGACTTCTCTGAAATCCGTCCTGAACGACCAAGGGTTAGTGATGCTGAATGCTGTTCTCGGCGCTTTCTCGGTATATCAACAACTGTTTTGCTGCTAGAGAGCAAATAATTAACTGTTGGCGCAGTTAGACTGGTTACTGAATGCAAGTCTATTTCGTAAAATAATGTTGTTGCATTATAACAATTGTTTGTGATTAATAAATGCATGAACAGTTTGAAGAGTTGACCTAATTGTTTGCAGCCGAAATACATTTTTCTATATTGAATAAGGTGAACGGTTTTTCAACTGTATCTCGTTTGAATCTCCCGGGCTTCGCCGCGAAACACATTGCGCTCCAACAAAACCGGCAGACCCAGGGATCCAAAGACCCAGAGACCCAAAGACCCAGGGACCCAAAGACCTAGGGACACAGGAACCCAGAAACCCAGGGACCCAGAGATAACAGAAACCCAGAGATGAGACCCAGAGATAACAGAAACCCAGAGATAACAGAAACCCAGAGATAACAGAAACCCAGAAACCCAGAAACCCAGGGACCCAGAGACCCAAAGACCCAGGGACCCAAAGACCTAGGGACCCAGGAACCCAGAAACCCAGAGACCCAGAGACCCAGGAACCCAGGAACCCAGGAACCCAGGAACCCAGAGACCCAGGAACCCAGAGACCCAGAGACCCAGGAACCCAGGGACCCAGGAACCCAGAGACCTAGGGACCCAGGGACCCAGGAACCCAGAGACCTAGGGACCCAGGAACCCCGATACCCAATGACCTAGGGACCCAGGAACCCCGATACCCAATTCTAGGCACCAAAAGGAACTCTAAGAACAGTTCGGTTATAGTTGCGTAAATTTCAGTTGTTGATATACCGAGAAAGCGCCAAACTTTGTTCATGTACATGACTAAAAAGATGAAAAAAAGTTGTACTCACATTTGAAACGTCCCGATGTAGACTGTCGTCTCAGATATTCATCTTTCTGCTGATAAATAATTACTGTCGATAAGCC